>CAEMYA010000519.1:170259-203362 GCA_903131615.1 Diplodus sargus | reverse complement strand
AATGTAAAGTGAATGTAAACCATGTAATTGGCAGCAGCAGTAGTTTTAGTAGTACTGGTATAGAAATAGTTGTAATACTGATCATAATGACAGCAGTGCGTCCCAGTGCGCTTTAATTTGGTGACTTGCATGTGAAAAGACATAAAATGGGTTTATTCTGGTTGAAAAGTGAGTTTTTAGATGTGTAGTCTGTAGATTACAGAACTTTGGTTTCAGCTGCATTTCAATCATACATTTCAATAATAAGTAAGGACCTGCTTATCACTGAAATATGAATACGTTGAAACAGGAGTTGTACGCACACTTGACACATTAAACATGGTAAATGTCTCAGTGGTGGCGGTAATAGTATTCCGTGAATCACATGTAAAACCCTGATCTTTCCGTTGAGCTAATTGATTCTGTAACGTGACTCCCTCCCTGTTTGTTAATTAGAAACATCTGCAGCCACATGATGGATGATGTGAGACAGGTGTGACCAACAGAGTGTGACTGCAGGAGTCCCATCGGCCCGTCTGGGTTTCAGGCCTGGAAAGTCCGGTGGATTCTGCCACGGAGTACCCGATCCTCCCCGGAGACCTCCTCCAGCAGGCAGGAGGAAGGCGAGGTCCTGTAAGGTGGAGAGAAGGTGGCCACTCGTCGTCCGATGGAGGAAGCCTGGCCATCACTCCCACGCTTTCTCCTTGAAGGTACTTTAGATATTAACAGCTCAGCAGTTGTGCAGTGTGTTGGGGCTGAGCAGACTGGCAAACAAACAACTGTCTCTCTAAAGTAAAAAAATAAATGAAACATTGTAATGTTTTTGTGAATCATTTCCAACTCATCGCTAGAGTACTAGAATCCAAAAGCGTCAGTATTTGATGAGTTGGGCCCTTTTTTAAAAGCAAAATTTAATCAAGCGCATGCAAGTAAATCGACTGTTTTCAGTGTAAAACATTTGTCATAGTTAAAGATCAATGTTTTGCTAAAAAATAAACTGAGGTGTAGTGTAGCAGAGATTGTTTTAGACAGTGCACTGTAGTTTAACTGAACATGTAAAAGTAAAAATGTGTCCACAGTCAAAAAACAATTTAAGAGGTGAAAGCAGCATTTTTCTCAGGCACCATTCTCACGAACATGTCTTTTTTCTTTTTAGCAGAAAGAAAAAAACATCCAAAATACAAATATAGGTGTTAATTTTGATCAGATTTCTGTTCTTGATGTTTATTCAAATTAACCTGATTGGACACATTTAAACGTATAATATTAGAAAAGTTGTAAAACAAAAAATAAGCAATTGGAGTAATTGGGACGTTTCGTGTCGATATCTATTTAAAACATTTACCTTATTCACCACTTTGTCTAAAAGACAAATCTTTAAATGTGCTCTATGTCATTTTTTAGTGACAGTTGTTGTCATTATTGTATATTGTTGAACTCTGGATGGGCTAGGTGCTGTTTTTGTTCTCACCCTACCATAACTCAAAGTAGAGGCCCACTTTGCTCTAAGGTTTACAAATACAATGTTAACACGTGGCTGCTATTGTGTGTATCAGCAGCTCTGTTTGTCTGAGACAAAAATCTCCACTTAAGTAGCGATAACATAAACCAAACTTTCTTGTGTTATTATCTACACACAGTATATCATCCACAGCCTGATTTATAACTCATTTTACTCTTAAAAACATGCTGAAATATTTTTTCATGGTTGCTGACAGTTTTGAATTTGTGGTTTTAATTCAAACATGTAAACGTGTGTATGCAAATGTCTAAGAAAAATAATCGTCTTGGTGTGAGTAATCATCAACTGGGGAAATTTAATGGTGATATTAATGAAATATTTTCACCCTATCCAGCTCCAGCCTGAGACCTCCGTCAACTGTTACTAACTGGAGAACAACAGTCGAGAAGATTGTATTTATTGGGCTTAAAATTGTCAGTTTTTGCAGCTTTTTCTGAAATATCTCAACACAAATTATGATTACTACCAAAATATGGGACTTAAAACAATGAAGCGTTTATCTTTGCAGTATTTGTATTTTTTGACCTAACGTTGCCTGTAGTTTGTCTGAAACTGTGAAGAAGTTAGTGCCGTATTTGTTAAGTCTGTCTTCAGGAATAATACTTAATGTTTAATCATAATACTTAATGTTTAATCAGTGTTGTAGGCTCTAATCTAAAAGACATACTTAGAGTAAAAGTAAAGATATTGTGCAAAAATATTCTCTTGGTAAAAGAGCGTGATATTAAATAGACTGAAGTGTCACAAGTCATTTTCTGGAAATAAAAGGTATATTTAAGACACAAGTAATTTATACATATATTGTGTTGCAAATATCTACATATATACTGATCTAATGTTATTTTTGTAGTTATTGTTTCTTTTTAACTGATTGCTTATAAAATACATTAATATACAAAAGCACTTTGTATTTATCCAATAACTAATTTAATACCAGTCGAGTAAATGTATATACACTAGGAAAGGAAACCACTAAACTACGTTAAATTTCTACTTGCGTAAATGTACTTCATCATATTCTATCACTTTGTCTAATCAATGTCCAAATGAAATGTACTGTAGTCACATCTCCTCACAAACTGGAAGTTAAACGGTGGGATTTTTCTCTTTCAGGTTGACAGAAACGTGTGGTTGTTGAGGTGACTGTTTCTCATAAGACAAGCTGCGGCACGTCATCTCAGGATATGCTTCCCCTCTGCAGGTAACAGAATCCACCAATATTAACTTGCATCAGCTGAGAAATTGTCTCCACATTGTCTTAAGAATCCTGTTAAGTTTTTCTCTGAAACACTGGATCTAGTAGTTTGATGGAAGATTATCACAAATCAGATGACAATGGCTCGTGGAAAAACACATAGGCTTTATTCTTGGACAACTTTTTTGCGTTCAAATGGACACACCAGACATTTTTTTTTAATCACAACATGAAAGGCATCGGAGGACTCAATCACACGTGCACTGATTGATAAATGCTCAGTTCCCCTCCGTCACAAACACACACACACACAAACAGCTATACTTAACACAGATGATGCATAGATGACACTGGCAGGAAGACTGATGGATCCTTGGAAGAGTACAGTGTGGATGTGTGTGAGTTTATCTTTGAATTTGTATGAGAACTTAGTGGTGTGCATGTCGAGTTTAAATGGAGGAGGGCTTTGCAAGTTCAGTAGTGTTTGCATAATGTGTCTGTTGGAAGGATTCTCCATCTGCAGGCTGATTGGCTGGCTTCTTATTCTCAAAACAGACGTTTCTCATAACTGTGGGAGAAAGAAGAGAGTCAGCGAGGAGAGCATCACACTGATCCCTGAGGTTTCCTGTTAAGACACAATGGACGCGCTAAAGAGGAAGTCTGCTTTGACCGGGGGCGAGACGTGAAACTATAAACTGAACTTTAAAGATGAAATAGGAAACCAAACAGAAAAAAACAAAGTTGAATCTTTTTTGAGTTGTGTGTTACGTTGCCCGTGTACCTGTGCAGGCTGTGGACTCCACCCTCCATCTGAGCAGACGCTGTTCTCTTTTCAAATTTCAGATCTCCAGAGTACATCATGCCTCTGCCGGGAGAGAGGATAAGCTGTTAGCCACCACAGCAGATATCAAGAGGAAGAAATACAGTTCAACACAAGCACAACAGAAGAATATAGTGTAACAAGTGAGCGGGGAAGTGCCAGGTTGTGTCCCAAATCTACACAAACTGTCATAGTATACTGTTAAAATAAAAAAAAATATATTAAATTACCTATTTCGTACTAACCTTATGAATAATGGTCACTTGAGTGTACTTTAACCATTTTTCTGACACAAGTTGTGAGTCTTGATAATCTTAATGTACTGTATTGTCACAAAATTATAACCCTCCACTTTTATTCGGAAGGCCAGATTGATTGATTCCCCTCACATTCTGTGCACATTTCCATTGATCATTTTTTTTCTGTTTGGCCATAAATGGCTGACTGAATGCAGATCCACATCAGTATGTGTCTTCCTGGGTTTTACCTGAGCTGTGTTAGACTCTTGGCTCCGATGTCCTGACAGGAGTGCTGAATACCGGCCAACAGGTATGGAACGAACTTGTGGATGGAGCCTTTGTCCTGCACCGCTCCAGAAACACCCTGAGCAACTTTAATCTTATCACACTCACTGTGGGGGGAGAGGTGAGGGGGAAAGAGATTAGTGACATAGAGAGTGCACTTTTGATGCCACCTTGTGGCGAGAGATCTGAAACATAATAAGCTGAATAAATGAAAACACTTTGTCTTTTTGACACCCTTTCCCTTCTCTGTGTGTGTAAAATAAAGATTAAACACTGATGTTGAATAAAATGTCTGCCATTGTTCTTTTCTAATGGGATCATCACTTCCTACCACCAACCCATGAGGAAGTTATCTCGAGCGCACTTAAAACCACTGAAAACCAAAAAAGGAAGATGTGTTGTCATTTGGGAAAAACTGGCAAACACTTGACTGAAGGCATGCTGACGAGACAAGGTTATACTGTGTGGGAGGGAACCAGCGTTCCTTCTATTTTCTTGTCTTTCAGGGTACGAGTGAGACCCTTGGATTGTTGTGATTTAACCTGCAGATGTTCAGTAACGTCTGCGGTGCTGTAACCTCACTATAAACCCTGCTCAATCTGAACAATGCAATCTGTGTTTCTGTACCTGAAGTATCTGGTCTGGGAGCCCAGGTTTTTGTCCATGGCATCCAGGGAACCCATGCCACGGTACTTCTTCAGCCGGATGCCATCAGAGAAGAAATATTCACCAGGGGCTTCGCTGGTGGCAGCCAGCAGAGAGCCCATCATCACTGGAAAAAGTAAAAGAGTAGATAATGAGCAGAAGTTAAGCAAAAGGCTGGAAACTAATCTTAGTTATAACATATGGATCGTGTAGTCAAACCTGAAATAAAATAGTTTCATTTCAGTTTTAAACTCAATTCAATACAATGGAAGGGGATTTCAATTGGCTTGTGGTTCTCCATACCTGTGGACGCTCCCAGTGCCAGGGCTTTGGCAATGTGGCCGACAGTCTGTATGCCGCCATCAGCGATGACGGGCACACCGAAACGCCTGGCATACTCTGATACTTTATAGACCGCTGTGGCCTGGGGTCTGCCGCACGCCAGCACTGACAGGAGGAAGAGACGGAGGAAGATTAAATAATGTGAGAAAACGAGCACAGTCGTAGAAGTCAGCCTTTACTTTTCTATTCTCATGACTGCTAGCTATAAAATCTTGTACCAATCCTTCACCTAAAAGAGTAATCGACCGGAGTTTGCAGGCTGCCAACACAGCTCACGACAAAGAGCTGTGCTAGCATAGTCGTGGATTAAAATATTGCCGTTTTCATTTTGACCAGCCAATTATTCCACATCATCATTAAATGTTTTCAGGAACGTGGCTCTGATACTTGCACTCCTCTTTTCGAGTGTTGGCTGAGTATGAATATAACATAAATATTAATGGCCTTTGGATCCAGGAAACATCAGCTGGCTCATAATTGGATTAACTGACATCAAAAATGTCCCAGCTGTGTTCAGTCTTGATGGGCGTGCATGGTGGAAAGCCCCTGTCATTCAAGTGATGTTAAAAAAAACATTACACACAGTGAATGAGCCAACAGGGTGGAAACATGACTCTTATCATGTTTGTTTAAGAAAACAGAATAGGGAAGTTAAACTTGTCACATCAGCAGATTGTTACCACACTGCACTGAGACTCCACAACAGACGTATAACACAAGTTGTCTGTTCAGCTGAACACTGCTAATCAACTGATTTCTGAATCACGTCTCTAAGGTTATAACTAATCTTTCACATCGTGTTCAGGACAATGACGGTCGATTATACTAGGTGCAGGAAAAGAGAGAAACATTCCAGTTCCTTTTTACACTACTAGTTGTTCTGCTTCTTGGGGACTGTGGGCTGCACGGTACTTACCAATCTAACCCTAATCATCCTGCTATGTACTGACGGCTATGACCTAAGACAGGACATGTAAACGGGGTTCTATGTATAATTTATTTTAAAAGAATCCTATGATTTTAGTCCGTCAGCACAGTTTAAAACTCAATTTTGAGGGCATATTTGTTACAGCGTAACCAAGCAAACTCATGTTGTAGGTAAACATCAGTAAGCAATATGAAGCCAGGGCTGAAATGGTGGACCAATATCAGTGAAATCTACTGTATAGGTAAGTATCACAGAATGGGAATACATTGAATGACAATTTCTAAATAAAAACATTCAGCCATAAATAGAGTCAAAGACTGGTCAGATTTCATCAAAATCTTTAGCTTTCTAAAAGTGATATTGAAAAACAGCAGTTGAAGGGTAACTGGAGTGTAATCTAGGCATTATAATTATATTTAGAAAATGTGCTGTTGCATGTGTCTCGTGTATAAAAACGTAATGAAAAAACTAAACAACAAACTGGAGGAATAGAACAGTTCATCCTTTCTCAGCTGCTCAAACTATACACAGCAGCTGAGCACTGAACCGTCGACTCGTACAGCAATGCCACAAATCAAAGCAGCACGTTTTGACATCAGCTCTGTGCAGGCATGCAACTACATGTCTGAATGCAGACTGAATGTGATGTGTTGACAGATTAGAATATGGCACAATAAGCTGAACTAAAGACTACATTTATCAAGGCTGATTCATCCTTGAAGGGCTTGTAGTAAACAGTTGCCAGGTTGCCATTGGCAACTATTGTGAGAAACTGGCAACCAATTTCTTGGCCTTTGGCTGCAGTCAGTGGAAACCACATTACAACAAAAAGGGAGCACACCCACTAACACAAAATCATGAGTTGATTACAAAGGCTATGTTCAGACCACCAGCCCAAATACATTTTTGGGCAAAGCTACATTTATTTTAGGAGGTGTGGGGAGCAAAAAAACCCACATCAAATGTGATTTTTTGCAAATTGGATCCAAACCACTTGTGGAGGTGGTTGGAAAAATATGTTCTGTTCTAATCAGATTTATACAGATGCATCTCAATCTGGCAACTTGGGCCACTCATATCAGATTTGACTGTGTGTTTTGTGTCACTCGCCGCGGGACACTTAACAGCAACATCAAATCCAGAGAGATGAAGTGCATCCATGCGGCTTGGTGCGGCTGAGCAGAATCCTTAGTGCTACTTGCAGAGCAGTATGCAAGACAACATGGAGAGCAAAAGTATGTGGACAGTCACGCTGAAATAAACTGTCTGCAGATATGTTGGTGATGTCTGGATCCAAAAATCTGATCACTTGCAAATAGTAGTGTGGACATTTGAGAGATAAATAATATTTGTCAAAGACACTCAGAGTCTGAATCTCTGCAGCTCTCTGGGTCTTTGTAATTTGAAGACATGTTTACAATCAGCACACTGCAGCTACTCATATTAAAGTATCTTCAGTGCAGCTTACTCAGTTTGATAACAAGCCTTCAAAATATTCTTCTTACAAGTTAGTGCCGAACCCTACCTTGATAGAGATGATTTATTATGATCCTATAAAGGCTTGAAACAAAGTCACTGGCTGAAATGTAGCGTGGTCTTTACCAGCTCACCAGGTTTCCCACTTCTGCTGACCAGAGACACCCTGTGGCTGCAAGCTACATTACATCTGCTCCTATGCTGTGTGTTAGAAGTGGATGAATGCCGTGATTGGCTGACACGATGGTAGTGATGGTGGAAATGATTGACAGATTAGTGAGGACACAGGAACAAGCAAAACCCCAAAACCCCTCAAACCAAACCGAAAACCTACAACCACTAACTCTGCTATGTCTACTGATGCAAAGCCGTTAACCAATCGATGCAGCAGGCTGTGAAGTTTGGGGAGGGGGGCGGTCACACTGTGATAGTGGAGCCAATGGGAGCCCAGCACAAGCCAAAGTTGGCGGGGGGAACTTACTGGAGTATCCCGTAACAGTGGTTGGGGTTTTGGGGCTGTGGAGCTTTATTGCTGGTGGTATACTGAGGGGAGCTGGACGTGGACACACACTCACGCACACACACAAACACACACCATAGAAACACCGGGGTGGGAGGTAGGGGAGAGGATTTAACAAAGAGAAAGGAAGAGAAAGTAGAGGCGGAGGCAGACAACAAGATGAAGGTGACAAACAAAAATGAAAAGAACGGTAAGCAACACAAAATTAACAAAAACTAATATTTGTGATGATTCAAAAGGGAATCTTGGACGAGATGAAGAGACAAGTCGGAGACAACAACAACACAAAGACAAACAATATCTATTGTATACCTCTGAGCTGTGTCAGATAAATCACGGTTTAGATTTACAGGCCAAACTGGTTTTCACACCAAAACAAGTTAAGGGAACTTAAACCTGGGAACTAACTCAACCATAACTACACAATCTAACCAATTACAGTTTGTCTTTCCAAGTGGTCACAGCAGATCAGGCTTCCGGGATCAGAATTGTCAACACAGAGACACACAGACACATCACCAGAGAAAGTCAGCGATGCAAAACTCTACAAGAGAAGGAATAAATGACTGACTTGCTCGTCTTTCCATCAGAGCCTCCAGAGGAGTCCACACCACAGGATACAACAATAAATTGTTGAGCCATGATTATTGTGGTGCCATTACTGAGCTGGTATCATGTAGTCCATAGTGAGAATCAGTCAAGCAAACCAGACGATTAGCTTACAACTGCTGAACCAAAGTCAAAAAGACAAACTGTACATCACTTCTCTGAGAGTTCCCTTTTCCCTCTTTGACTGACAGATTCAATAACCACATCAGAGGTGGGAGCAACGCAGGTGGTGTTTGTCGAGTTTGCCGGTCTGTCGCTCACCTTCCTGTGTGATGCAGATGGAACCGCTGCCCATCCCAACTCTCAGAGCGTCCACTCCTGCATCGATGAGGTTCTTAGCCTGAGCTGCAGTCACCACTTCAGCAGACAGAGAGAGAGACAGAGAGGCTGTTAAAGGTGCACACACTGAAGCAACAGCGTCATTATCCGGCTGACGACAAACTTATCTGTCCTTCCTCTTTTTTACTAACGATATGTGCACACATACATGGAAACATGGAATACCTAAATAAAGAGGTAAAGATAGGTTAAGTTACCGTTGCCGCCGATGACCTGTAGGTTTGGATACTTTTCTTTGATATATTTGATCATGTTGATCTGGAAGATTGAGTTGCCCTGAGACGAGTCCTGGAGGTACACAAGCAACACATAACATTGCTATTTACAAACATCTTTCATCTGGACCTGTGCACATCACAGCTGGTAGACAACATCAAGATCCTCTCTAATTAACATAATCAGTGGAGGAAAATGTAAGTGTGCAAATTTTGCCTTGTTGACTTTGCTATCCAGTCGGTCGTGCACCAGGGCACCACAATAAATGTTTAGCTACTACTACTAAACTAAGTAGAGCCAGCTAACCCATTACAAATCTGTGGAAGAGCCCACTGTCAGCCTGTTCTCCACCAGCAGCGGCAGTACTGATTCCTTAGTAATAAAGGTGGGCTGGTCTTCGATGATAAACAACAATCTCTACCTCTAAAACCTGAACTAAAACTCTCCTTACCAGTACAACCACATCCACGCCGCTCTGCGCCAGCAGGTCCAAACGGTATTTGTCGTCATTGTGAGTTCCAATGGCGGCGCCACACAGCAGCTGTTTGCGGGAGTCTTTGGAGGCCAGAGGGAAGTCTCTGTTCTTCTTCAGGTCTGTGCGGGCAATGATGGACACCAGGGAGCCCTCCTCATTCACTATGGGCAGTTTACCTGCAGGAGGACAGGTGAGGTTAAACATGTACATGTGCACTTACATATAGGTTTTATATCATATTTCCTTTGACATGAATTATTTTAAAAATGTTTTAATCTTATGAGTCATGAGTAATTCTTTAGAAAATAAAGTTTACTTCCTCCTCACCTTTCTTACTCCTCTGGAGGATTTCATTGGCTGCTTTAAGTGTCACTCCAGCAGGGGCGACCACAAGGTCCTCTAGCTTTGTCATCACCTGTCAAAATAAAGACACAGAACATCAATGAATAAAGTATTAAGATCACAGTACTTTTAGTTGTCTCTGTCTTATGTCTCAAGTCCACCCACCTCACTCAGTGGCAGGTCGTGGTCCTCCTCCTTCAGGAAGTCGATGTCTCTAGAAGAGATGATGCCCACCAGCTTGCTGCCCATTTTGCCGTCGTCTGTGATGGGGATTCCGCAGAAGCCGTAGCGAGCCTTGGCCTGGAACACGTCCCGTACCCGCTCGTTGGGGCTCATCACCACAGGGTCTGTGATGAAGCCCTGCTCATAACGCTATAGGAGGGAGGGAAGGAAGGTGGTGAGGACAATAAGGAGGGGCAGGAGAAGGACCAGTGCCGTATCGAGAGGAATATCACGGGACAAAATGGGGGAGTAACAGAAGGGAAAAGGGTTTATGGGATTCAGTAAGCAACGGTTTGATAAAGCATATCAAAGCAAATTGGAAAAGTTCTAATTTGTCCAGGCTCAACTGAGAAACTTCACATAAAATAAATGTGTAATTATTTTGTTGTTTTGTTGTGTATTTATGTTATTTATCCAACTAGAATTCTTATTATCCGTATTATTTATCATAATTTTGTTGTTATGGGCAGGGAGAGGATTGCTGGAGGGTGGGAAGATAATGGGGGCTATAACTGTCTAAGAAAGAAAAATGCACATTGGTAAGTATTTTTCATCATAAGTGCAAATCAATGTGCAAAACTGACAGTAAAAAAGTTTTATTATTATAGCCCAAAATCTGAAATCACATTGTCCCAGTGGACTTGACAATCTGTATAGTGTATGACATCCTCAGTCCTCAGACGCTTTATTTGAGTGAGGGTATTGAATAAAGAAAAAAAAGGGAATATCTAAGTGTTTCATTGCATGCAGTCTCGAGGAGAGGGGAAAGGGATGCAAGGAAAAAACATGTTTCTATATCTTTCAAAGTGACATCAGCAAATAAAAATTGGGAAAAGCAAAGAGAAGGCAATGAGAGATGAATGGGAAAATAAACATGTTTAAAATGAAAAGATAATCACATGAAAGAATCCAGATACTGAAGAACGAAGGATAAAAAAAATAAGAGATATATGGAAGTAGAGATGAAGGAGTGCAAAAAGAAACCAACACCATCATCACTACCTTGACTTTGCGGACTTCATTGGCCTGGAACTCTGGAGTGCAGTTGTGGTGGATGAAGCCGATACCGCCCGTTAGCTGGAGGAGACAATACATCAGTGTGTGAGTGAGTGTTATGGCATGCTAATATGATAGACAGCAGGAAAACTCTGCAGGAAATAATAGAGGAAACTGTGTGTTTATGTGTCTTACTTACTGCCATAGCGATGGCCAGGTTGGCCTCTGTAACGGTGTCCATGGGAGAGGAGACGAAGGGAGTTTTCATGGTGATCTGTTTGGTGAGCGCTGAGGTCAAGTCCTGGGCAGGACGATATATCAAACAGCTTTCAGCAAAAGTTATAAAGACGTGCTTTAAAATGAAAACACCAGGGTCAACTATAAATTCTGGGAAGCCATTATTTACTGCTCTGGCATTATGAGCCTAATTCAGGGGAACATTTGTGATGGGGGGGAACACGGCTGATAATCCCGACTCTCACCGCGGACATCATCCCAGATTAGTTTAATACCACAACAGCAGTGTTAATCGGATTTTTTTGGTAAATATTTGTCCCTCATCACGACCTACCACTTGCTCCGATGTAAAGTCGATGTAGCCTGGCAGAATCAGGAAGTCGCTGAATGAAAGAAAAGAAAAATTACATTAGGATGGCAACAATTTTAATTCATAATCTGGAATCTCACATTCCATAATTGAGAATTTAAATTGTCTAATCAACTCTTGATCGTTACCAACTGTACAGTTTAGAGAGCTAACATTACTTACAGGGCAATGAGTAAACTGGTAATAAACCTAATAAAACATGTACGTACTTCACATGTCTAACAGTAAAGACAATAAGCTCTTTAAGTGAATATTCTCCAGTTCAGAAATAGAAAAAGGAAGAAATTCCAGGAAAATTGTAACTTGCACCACTTCAAGCAGGCATACCAGGACCAACATTTCTTTCTCGGGAATCTTGAAAAGGTGTCATGTTACAGTTCGAGTGTGTGTGTGAAATATTTTTTCAGAGAACTTCTTGAGTGCCATGCCTGTCGATCCATGTGTCATGAGTGAGAGCGAGGCCAAAACAGGTTGTGCTACCACGTGAGACTAGAGACTGTCAGCCATTACGATGTCTTAATACACTGTCAAGAGCGTTCAAATCGAGCTCAAGTAGACAATTCTACAGAAAGATGGCTGATTAATTAGTCTCATTCCCTGGTTCATTACGCTTTAGGTTGGCCATCTCATAATTCATCAATAACCTCATTGTGTTAATATTTTGAGAAAGCACCAATTGGGATGCCATATCGTCCAATCCTAACTGATGTCATGATACAATCAAAGATGTGATCCAATAATATTTTACAAGGCAGGGTGTCAACATTGAGTCAGTGCGTGTCATAACTATCTGTGCTTTGTTGTATAAAGGACTACCAGGCAGATGATCTAAATATAGCCAGGGTTCGCACAGTCCCCAATAACAACACAAACCATGTAAGCCAGGACCTAAATTTGAGGCCAGCGTATGTACACAAGGAATGTGTACTCGCTTTCATTTCCAAGAAGCTGTCATTCAGACTATAGACACACACTCACTGTTTGTTACTTCACTTTCTAGAAAGCCTTGTTGATTGGCAATGCAGTGCGTCATTTAAAATATGATAACCAATTAACAGAGTAAATATCAAACTGGTCACTGATGGTTAAAATACAACCATGTTTGTCTGTGTGTGTGTGTGTGCTGCTGCTGCCAAATGTGATCACCCAGTTAATATAAACACAAGAGTAACAGTTGTATGAACTTTGACACTTAACAGTGGACTGACCAGGGAACTTCTACTCCTGTCTTCTCACATTATTAAGCTTCAAGATCTTATACATTGCATACTAGTATTCATCTTATTTAATTAAGACATCACTTTGGGCTCTTGCAGCTTCTAATGGAAATGTGTGCGGGACGCTCCACTGGCTTACATTAAGTTGAGTTTGCTTGACATTATGGGTGTTGTTCAACCTGGGCGGACGGTTGTCT
This sequence comes from Diplodus sargus, assembly GCA_903131615.1. NCBI lineage: Eukaryota > Metazoa > Chordata > Actinopteri > Spariformes > Sparidae > Diplodus > Diplodus sargus. The sequence goes on along the minus strand of CAEMYA010000519.1, from coordinate 190,191 downwards.
AATGTCTTCTGTAAAACTGTGGGAACTTGCTTAAGTCTGGACAAATAACCTTGGTTATGTCACAACGAGACATGATGTTGGGTGCACTGTGGGAAGTGTAGGCTCCAGTGTGTTGGAGCTTGACCTTCTCTAGGGACTAGTTATCCATTTGAAAGTACAACAGCCAAAAGTCTCTTTGAATAGATAATGGTTCGATCCATTCCGTAAACAAGCTGAACCGAAACATGGACTCAGGCTCAGCTGCCAGTTTGCTAGTGACTTTTTAAGAAATATATCTTCATCCATTCATGTAATGTAGTGTGTGTGTGTCTCAGCAGACGTGACTATATAACAGATAGTGTATATCGTTAGCTCGGTGTGACTGTGGCACCAACGCGAGTTGTTAGCTGAAACACTTTGTAGCTAACTACTAGCGTACATCTGCGAGTTGACATTAAAGCAGTGGAAACGAGCTACACACAGAGGGCTACTGAGAGCACACAGAGCTAAATGACCAAACTAGTCGTTTGTTGACGGTGTTGCTGTGTGCGGCCCGGGCAGCCCGGGTCAGGGGAGTGGGGGTGCTCGCGGTGTCTTTACTTGTACGTGAGCCCGTCTCCTCCGTTGAACAGCTGCTGTCCCGTCAGCCCGTCCTCGGGGATGTAACTGGTCTGCCCGCTGATCAGGTAGTCCGCCATGACGTCCAAGTACCACTTATCAGTGCTTCAGTCTTTAATAAGAAATAAACCCAACACGCGGCTAAGTCAGCGTGCGGACAGCGGACACAAACACGCACAGGCCCGGGAACAGAGACCGAGAACTTTCTCCTTCAGCCCGGAGCGTCGCTCTCCCTCTGGGTCAGTAACCGTCGTCCTGCTCCGCGAGCAGCCGGGAGGACTCCCGTTGTCTGACTGTGTTGGCGATAGAAACCGACCAGAAAGTGTCGGTATGAGCACTTTTTTGTTTTATCCTTTCTCGGGCCTTTTTACCAGTCGGGGCTGCGCTTTCATGTTCTTCTTACCACGGCGCCCATCGACACGTGCTTAACTCCCGTGTGACAGTGTTTCCGACACTGACGTCACGTCCGGCCGACCCGCCCCCTTATTTTATTATGTATTTCATTGTTATTTAAAGAAAACAGGTTTTATTATGATACACATGTAAAACAAAAAAATGACCATTTTAAAATCACACAAATAAAATAAAAACATCTTGTCAGTGTAATACTTATCAAAGTAACTGCTACCAACTGTAGCTACTGTTAGCTGGTCAGCTCAGTTAGCTGTGCAGCTAGCGGTCATTCTGACCGGAAACTGAAAGCCCCGGAGAATAGTTTGTAGCTAGTTAGCATGCTACACATGCTTTGCAACACAGAAGTGCCCTAACATCCAAACAGCAATTGATTTACACTCTTTTGGTTATTTTATGACATGTTATGATGGGCTGTTGATGGAGATTGATTGATTTTACACAAATGCAAGTGTCTAAACACAGCCCATCTCATAATGGCTTCAAAACATCCTGCAGCCCACAGAGATGTTTGATAACAGGAAGTGCCTGCCTGCCCTGTTTTGGAATAAACACTTGAGGGTGCAATCCTTCCCTGCAAGCCATGCTGCTGCCTGAAGGCAAAAGTGGGTCAAACACATAAGGTCAGGCAGAGCAGTGGAGCAGTTAATACTGTCTTGGCTCATTATGATGCCTAACTATATTAGGCTGTGGCAGACACCCAGGGCCCTGCGCGACACGAGGTGGTGCCAATCTGATAAGGTCAGAGGTGGCCTGGGTTTGTGCAGCATGCATCAACACTGCAGCAACTGTTGGGACACATTAAAATTAGTCTGAATGTTTGGAGTATTATTTATAGAACACCTACAGTTGATACATGAATACAGACAGACAGAAGTCCCAATATAATCGATGGGAAGCACATTGAGTACTTACTGTATGTGTTAGACAGGATAGTATGATGTAAATTATAATAATTTTAAAGAATTCTTTCCTCGTCAATACATGAACACAATATGGACTATACATTTAAAAAATGCCTACAAAAACAAGGTTGGATGTGTATGTTTCAGTTGTATTTTCATCTGCAATAATCAGTCTCTACACGGTTATGTTCTTTGTTCTAAGATATTATTCCTCAAATGTAGGAGTCCTAAACTCAATTGACACAGGAACCTCCTGTTAAAACATTTACCAAATAGAATCATTAACTAATCACATTTACTTCTTGTAATATGGCAAAAAAACACCATAATTACATTTTAGCAAGACAATTTTTTTTACTTGACTGCTAGCCGTTGAAATTTAGGTCAAATTCTGTTTAGCACTTCCTTTTGTCTGTGTTTGTGTTGGTGTGTGTGTGTGTGTAATGAACACACGAGAGACGAGGTTCGGTTTTAAAAACTCTCAGTAACTCTATTTCTGTATTAATGTACAACCGTTGAAAATTACAACAATTTTTTTGTATTTTTTGTAATTTTTTTCCCCATTTTTTTTTTTTAAACGATCTATCTATCAACAGCCATTTTCCAGAAAAAAAGTGAAAATGTGAGCAGGAAGAAAAGAGAAAATCAAGAGCAAAAAGAAGTGTGGGGATGGATTTAAAGAAAGAGAAGAAGAGCACGAGATGGGGGGGGGGAGGAGACAGTAAACGGTTAACGTTTTTATTCTGCAGCGGAGTGTTTGAGCGCGAGTGTGTCGATGTGTGCTGTGGTGTGTGCGTGCAAATGCTATGTCGACAGGTGGTGCTGTAGTGTGCGTGAATGGCTGAGATTACACTTGCTGCTTCAAAACAACTTCATCATCTGATCAGTGGCGGCGCAAATGTTATTTTGTTCTGGAGAGGGTCTGGCTTATCTACATTAGCTGAACACGATCAGGCAACAACACCTGCAGGAGAATGTAAAGAGACAATAATTCAGTAGTTTTACTTGGACCATAAAGATTGGCAACTATTTGATGGCTGTAGTGGCTGCAGCAGGTCCCGTTTGGTACCAAAGCACGCAAAGGAGGAAGGTGTGTTTATTGTGAAACAGCGGCAACAAGGTCTTAAAAAAAAGTTGTCTTCTAAACACACATTCATCTTATTCTTAACTATTCCGTGTACATGAACATGCATCGTATGTAGCAAAATATTGTACTCTCGTTTTTTCAAGTATTTTGAGGAGTATGTGGGACTGTGAGGTCACCATTTTCCCACAGTAAACACACCATATACACATTTTATGGGTGAATATATTATCTAAAAAAAAAGGATTTTTACAATTAAAGATCCTCATAGTCTGCTGCTGAGAAGAGTTCATTGGCAAGTCAAGTTGTATTTGTACTAGTTGAAAATAAAGTTTGCTCCAACAGAGCCAGGGCAATGCCACCTTTCATCTGGAAGTATCACACTACACTTGCTGGCATAGTTTCCAGGTTTTGAATTAGCTGCTGGAAACCAAACAGCTTCTTCCATAAATCCTTCCAGAACTACGTCATCACTTTTGCTGTAATCAGTTCTTGTAATGTTAACCTTTTGCTTAGGAGAAGTAATTTAAAATGTGTGAAACTTTGCACGTGTTCAGGCCATCACAGAAAGTGCCACGGGAACAACTGCCAAGAACAGCCTGGTAGCCATTATGGTCTATGTGAAACCACAAAATACAAATCCACAATCAACAAACATTCTCCTTAATGACAGTTTATTCCATCTCCCACATCTTCCTAGTCTGATTGATAACAAAAGTTTTCCCATTCATAACAGTGTTATATTTACTTACTCATGATCATTCAAGCACCACAGGGATAAAGTTGGGAGAATAACAGCTCTTACACTCTTTTCAAGAGGCGACATGTTGCTTTGAGCTGCTCATGTCAGTCTCTAGATGTTTGAAGTGAAATCAAACAATATCCACTGTTTTCAACTTATGATCAGATCTGAATAGCTGCAACAGGTGTAACCACGTTGGATGTGATGCTCTGAAGCCAAAACATGTACATGAGGTGCAATGAGAACGAGAAGAGGGAGGGGAGATACAATCGTGCCATTCTGTGACCCTGCAGCATTATGGGAGTGAGAGGAGGGAACGACAGATAGGAGGAAGCAAATGAGCGAGTGTAGGGAAGCAAAAAGAAGGGGTCAGATATGACTGCACCGAAGGATGGGCCGTGGAAGGAAGCGAGGGGAGGAGGGCGAGGAAGAAAAAGGAAGGAAGTAAAGAGGGCAGGGAGATGCTGGTGCTTTGCAGTCGCGATGGAGCTTCAGGTGTCGTGGAAATCCTTCAGCAGCGTGCGTCGCCTCTGCTCAGCAATGTGCATCTGATTCTCAAGATCCTAGGAGAAAACAAACAAAAATAATATATTATTATTCAAGACACTTTGTTTGGGTTTCTTTTTTGGATTTTAAATCATCTGCTAACCTTTGGAAGACAAAGTGACTAAGATAACCATAATATGTTATGATGATGTCTACAGTCTAAGTGTTGGACAAATTCAATGTTTGACCTGATGATGGTGCTAGATGAGCCGTCACAGGATCAGGAAAGTTGTTAAAAATCACCCTGAGGGCTGCATGAATGGCCCAATCAATCAGTCCATTTGATAGCTCTTACCCCTCTGTCACTGGCGCTGAGCTCCCCCTCGCCTCCCACCACTCCTCTCTCGTAGGTGTCGGCCCGCTCCACCTTCCACGACAGGTTTTCTATCTCTGCTTCCAGCTGGGCCTGCTGGTACTCAAACTGCAGACAAGGAGAGATGGAAAAAACAGAAAAGTCAGGTAATCACTTTCCCCTATGCGGAGAAAAACAACAATTATTAAAGACGCAATTACATTATTGGGTCAAGACTCTAAAAAAGGCATAGGTGGGGAAGAGGTGGAAGGAGAGTTAGGAGTAAAGGATGGGCTTGGAGACGTGTTTGATCCTCACCAGTTTCTTGCGTGGGCCGGACTCCATGTAATAGGCGTAAGGATACGTATACTGCAGCGTGTAGCGACACTGAGAACAAAAGAAAAAACAAGAAGCACTTGTGATGCTTGCTAAAAGTCATGCTGTGTAGAAATTAAGAGAGACACTGAAAAATGAGTTGATACGAACTTTAAACTACCGCTTCTTGGATCCTCATGAGACTAAATGGATAATATTAAACCTAAGAAGTACGTTTTCACAACATGGAAGAGATGTGACAAGACTGATGAACAAAGGTTTCCTCTCTCCGACACGGCATGCTCTTTCTGCGTTTGCAGCTGCAAGTTACCAATCAGGCTCGCTGTTCTTTCTACTCTCACATGTGTAGGTTTTCTAAGTCCAAGTTTTTTTAATACAGTAATTTCATAGATTGCAGTTTGCATGCAAAGTTTCCTGAATAAATCTGAAACAAAGATTTCATGATTTTATATTTTTGTGTTTTTTCTGTCCATCTTTTACTCTCTCTGAATTTACCCATTTAATTTCTTCCTCACATCCCTCACCTACTACATGTGAATCCACAACAACACACACTGTTGCAGCTTGGTGTGTGTCAGTACCTTAGCCAGTAGCTTTGCAGCATTATGCAGGTACTGCCAGTCGATCCAGGTTCCCAGGTTGTTCATCACTCTCTCCTGGATCTTCTCCTGGATCCTCTGGTATGTCTGAGCCTCCAACTGCAGGGACTTGTTGTGATTCTCCCACTGGTGGGATAAAGATCGAAAAAATACAATTAAACAAAAAGAATGAAAGACAAAAGGAAATATTTAATTTATATAAATAGGATTATGTTGGTACAGAACTTGTGTGTTAATAAATTGTTCTGTTAGTTAGCTTCTTCAAAACAGTATGGGATGGCTTTTCTGAAACAAATATCTGTGCAGGAGAGAAACTGTTGGAAATTAATCTCCCTCAAATCCAAAAGATGAAATCTGTCATCTGGTTTCAGTTCATATAAAGCAGGGATTGGCACTTTGAATTCCACACGAGCTCCACAGATGCCTTCCCCAGTCTCAGCATTTGATTAAAAGATAAATGAAGCACGTTTGTGAAGTTTTTGACTTTACTTTTGTTAAGGACAGACTTTTACTGAGCAGTTTTGCACCTTGTTTTTACATGTAATTGGGGACCCAAAGAACTCACCCTCTCGAAATAGAAGAGGTATTTCTTGAGGGCCTCTCTGGCCTGAGCCTGCTGGCTCTGGTTGACTATATCAGGGTTTTCTTTGTAGCGGCTGCACTCGTAGTATTCACTGCCGTGAGTCTTCCAGTCACCAAGACACATCCAGCAGAAGTCTGTCAGGAGACACAAAACACACATGATGGACAAAACACACATGATGGAAGACATGCAATGCACAAAATGTACAGTAAGAGATACAAGTTTACCAACTTGTATCATAAATCAGCTTTAAGGCTCAGCTCAGGTATTTTTGTCTTATAACAGATATTTATGTGGTTGGTAGTGTATTTTCCATTTGAGAGGAATGACTGGTGGGACAAAAGTGGAAAACAATTCTTTAACTGTAGCTTCATAAGTTTATCTTAAGGTTTTTCGGTCAGCAACTGTCACCGTTAACCCAAAAAGCAGACAAGAAGATAAAGAGGACTAGATTTCCTAACTAAACATGACCTCTCAGTTGTTCTAATCTTGTATATATGGCTGGTGGCTATTTTTTGTGTCACACATGGTGCCACTAGCTGGATGCAAAATGTTTTACAGAAGGATTTCATGCATCGGTGGATCACTCGGAGACAAACTACTCACCGTGTTTGCACTTGGAGCATTGCTAAAATAAAGACAAAAGAAGGAAGTCAAATTAGTGAAGCAGAAATCTGACAGAACAGCCATGGGAGTCACACGTCGACTTCAAATAAATCTGAGCAAATCAGCAGCTGAATGTTTTTACACAAAACCACAGAGTGCCAGTTTTAACACAGCTGCTGTGTCACACAGAGATGTTATGAAATGTAAAAGATGATGTATAAATATGTATTTGCTCATTAGTGATTTAATCAAGTGTCAAACTAGTTGAGGACTGGCTCTCTGGACATATTTTTAGCATTTCCATGTTCTGCTAAAGCGTGATTTTCAGCTCTGACTCACCATGTGATTGCACCCTCCGTTCTTCTCGATGCAGATATTGCACTTAGGACACTAGAGGAGAATGAGGGTAATTAGTTGAGGAAGAGTGATAGCTTCAGCACTGTCAAACAGATAATAAGTAATGTGTACGTGTGTTTTCAAACTGTGAGATCGTCTACAGCCATGGAAGTGTACGAAACTACAGTATGTGTGCAAGTACGATGAAAAAACAGTTCTGGTCTATGTTCATGACAGCATGTGTACATGTGTAGAGCTGTCTTACATCTTTAGTGTGTGCACTGATATAGTTGGCTGTCTCCGAGTCATCTGCACATTTGGTCAGCCATTTTCGGATCGTTGCGCAGTCTGTGGGTGCGTGGTACATCTGACGGCATTTAAAACTGCGTAAGAGAAAAAAGAGAAAGTAAATATAGAGACTCTATGTTTACCAAGCACATAACATACAGCATTAACTGTAACTGACCTGTTTAAGCCTCCTAAAGCGTTATAGCATTATATCGAAAGATTAATCTGGTTTAGTGTGTCTGTTGCCGCCATGCTGCAAGCCAAATGTTTCCTGAACTGATATTCAGCTACTTTTTAACATTTTGTAGGCAGGATTTATAGTTTTAATGGGCGAGCATCAGATGTGCGAGACACTCAGGACAAATTCTAGAACTTTGTGTATAAAAAGCATTTCATTTACTTAATCACACTATATGCATGGCCATCTGTGAATCATATAAGCTTTTCTCTTTCATTTTTTCCTTTGACGCCCACTTTGTCAAAGAATGTAGCTTTCTGGGTTGATTGAAAAAAGACTACACATGGAATTCAAATTCTGGCAAAAAGGAAACTGAATAACCCGATGAGTGGTTTAGGGAAACAAATACACATCCAAAGTCAGAGTCAGCGAGATAATTGGATACAACCTTGACACACAGCCAGGAGGGAGTCAACACAATTCTAACCATAGTTAAGAAATGTGTGTGTCCTACCAGAAGACTTCACTGCAGCGGCTACACTGCACCCTGCGTGCCCGGGGCTCCTGCACCTTGATGACAATTGGACAGTCTGCACCCGGACACAACTGCAACTGGAAGTGACTCTGCAGGACAGAGAGAGTAACAGTGAGATTAAATAACATTAAGAATGTCAAAACGATCAGATGCATCATGATAATGAGTGTAAGTTTAACTCTCCTTCTGTTGATGACGCTTGCTAAAAGATTTCAGCTGTTTTTTTTCTTTAACAGGGAGGCCAGTTTTAATGGGCCGTTGACCCAAGAGAAAAAAAAGAGGAATTGGGTGGGCTGATGAGAACTTCACATTGTATTGTGTGGATTATCAGGGACAGTGTTTCTGGAATAGAGTGCTGCTGTTGAATTTTTATGAGTAATATTTCAAATAATTCAATTTTCCTCAGTTGCAAGCAAAAAACCCCGAAGGCTAGTTCAAGACCTGTGTGAATAAAATTCTAAAAGTGTTTTTTGCTATTTGAGAGATGGATCCTTTAAGAGAACAGATGTCTAATTTGAGATATCAAGTATATGGATGGAAACCCAGCTGGCTAGAGAGACTGTGAAGAGAGTGATAAAACAATTGAGAAAAAACTGTGAGAGTGGATTCCGATTTAAAACGGTGTGAAGGAGATTCAAAGATTCACTCCTGAAAGAAAAAGAAAAAAAGTACAAGGGCTCTTTGAATGTTTCCTCTCCTTCTCACTCCCTTTCCACATGCCGCCGACGTCTTATTCAATATACGTATACCTGAGCAAACAGACTCAGCGCACACACACACACACACACCTCGACGTAGTCTCTGAAGAGGTAGCGTCTGTATTTGTCCTTCAGTTCCTCTGCTGGCAGCAGCGGCAGGACAAAGTCTTCTGGCATCTGCAGGGAACAGTCCTGAGCCATACACGAGATACCTGAACACACACACACACACACACGTATCAAGAGGAATCCTGAATCATTGACAGGTTAGTGAGAGAAGCAACATGTAGCCTACATACACTGTCGAACAAAGGCTGCTACTGCGCCTTATGTGTTTCTTTACAAAACGCATACACATAAACTTATCTCAACAATTCAACTTCATCCAGGACTGAGAGTTCTCGCCCTGCAGTTCTGTTTGGTTTCTAGTTACAGTGACCCAGAAACTAGACTGAGGTCATCCGTCATCATAAACGTGTCCTTCGCACAGCTGATAGTGAGACACTCATCAGGCCCAGAAGGACTCTGAGCAACCTTCCAACAGTCTTCATTGGTACGTGTAACAAATACACAACTGCATACAAATAAAGAAGCACTTGTGCTCCCACGCCAAAAGCACAGGGAGTCTGGTAAACTGTATGCACTTTACGACACGCATACAGTGTACTGTACAAAAACTTTGAGCTGATCCGTGAACACACCCACACACCCATCTGCGCTCCTGCTGACACAAGCACACACACACACATAATCAAAAGTAGGAGCGTGCCTCCCCGCAGGAGTTAACACCAGATGGGAGTCATCAAAACCTCATATTACATCTCCCTTATCTTCAAAGTTACACATACACATAAACACGTATGGAGCGGGCCGCAAACAACCAGTAAGGATCTCTGGTGTCTTCTGTCATTTAAACATTAATTAAACATCATTAAGCTACTGATGGAGCTCATCTGCTGACACTGCTGCTCTAACGAGAACACAGGCGAAAATTATCTTCAAAAAGGATCAGAGGCTGAAACTGTGATGAAACCCTGAGCTGACACACACACACACACACACATACATACATACACACATACACACATACACACACACAGGGGAGATCACATCAAACAAAGTGTGACTCATGCACTCCAATACCAGCTTTGATGACTACACACAAACACACACACTCTCACTACTCACCCACTCCTATGCCATCTTTGACCAGGACAGTGCAGTGCTGCTCCCAGCATGCTTTGCAGAAGGAGTGCTGGCAGGGCAGCGCCAGCAGGGAGTCTCTCCGTACAACCTGTAGACACACACCACACTGGAGGGACTGAGGGGCCTGAAACACACAAACACATCAATCACAAACACATCAAACACAAAACTGCACAGGCGCTCAATAAACATCAAACTGTTTTTGAATTCTGAATTCTGAATCTCTGAAAGTTTCTCAATGCTTATGACTTATTACTCACAGTGACTGTTCTGCAGGTGCTGCTGGGCTGGACAAGAGCGTCTGACATCAGCAGAGAGGAGTTGGACTTATATCTGTAGGGGTCATGGACAGAACCATTGGTCATTTCAGGAATTACCACAGAAAATGTTTAATTACAGTGCAAAAGAATGAGAGGTAGAGAGAAAGAACCTGAGAATACAAGAAAGGACTTTTGTGAGAGTAAAAATGGGAGGGAAAGAAAAGGGGCGGGAGTAAGTTTTTGTGAAAAGACTGCAAGAATGAAAATGAAAAAGGAAGGAACAAGGATGGAGCAGAGGAGACGTACCTCTCCAGTATTTGTGTGACCTGCCAGCTAAAATGCACCAGGATCAGTTTTGCTACCGCTGGTAAGACCTGAGAGAAAGAGACAGAAAGAGAGCAAGTGCTGAAAAGTTGCTTCATTCAGACTTCAAAGCAATGAAATGTTGCTACAGTGACACATGAGTGACGCAGCTGTTTTGAGAGTCAGCTAATCTGTAATGACACCCAGCACTCACATCCCCAGTTTGCCTGTTATTACAGAAATGGATAATAAGCAGACTCTGCTGCTCATGAGAAGGAAATGCTTCGTGATCATGACCCTGCTGTAAACACCGATAACACAGGGTTTACTGAGCATTTTTTATTTTGGCTACAGGAGAAAGCTAGCAACAAAATACAACCAAATATGGAGGAGAGTTCAAACCCAGTAGAACTGAAACAATTGATTGATGAACTGTTTCACCAAAAGAATATAAATCTATGAAAACTCATAATTAAGTAAAGAACAAAACAGCTTCTCAAATGTGAAGAGGATATGCTAGCTCTTTTCTGTTATACTGTTGTGAATGGAGTACCTTCAGTTTACTGATCATTGTATTGATGTATTGACAGCAAAATAAATGTTAAGATGTCACTTCAGGCTGTGATTTCATGCCAAACTTAGAGATTCAGTCCGGAAACGTGAAATGTAGTCAGTCAGTGCTTTCCAAGCTGATGACTTGATGTATTCTCTCAGCTGTTACTGTACAGTGAATATTAGATGAGGCAGGATGGTTACTGTACACAGGAAGATGTCTAAGATTACTTAGGCGTATCACTTTGCACCACAAGCTGGACGTATATGGCTGCTGTGAGTCACTGACATTACATGTGCTTAGAAGTCGACGATTTAAATAAAGTTAAGATAACCGAGTCCTCCTTTACCTTATGCCATCAACGCACCTGCTCCTCTAGGAGTTGCTAACAGAAGACTGTGGCTGCGGCTGTGCAGGTCTCAGGTGTGATTGTGTGTAACAGAGTGTGAAATAAGGTCTTACTGCAATAAACATGCAGACTCAGCAAAGTTACTGCAGAGTAAACTGCTCATGACGAGGTATGAAGGACCGTATTCAGGATGATATTCATGTTCACCGTTCGTCAACCTCCTTCACTGTCACTGAAAGAATGCATTAATATTAATGTTTGTACTCAGAACAATGTAAACTGTCAGAGATTACAATTAGCCTTCTATGAGAGCAAACTCACTGCAACTATTTCAGGCGGATCATTTTTATACAGCCATAACCGCAGTCAACAAAGTGAAGCCATGCACGCTATTTTTTTTTGTATACATTTCAACATTTAATATACACAAGAAAAGGAGGAAATGGTTTGATGTTGCTCATCAAAATGCATCTTTATCTCTTTTCTGTTTGGGGAGGAAAGTGGTAATATTCTAAAAGACTTTTCTTGACGCCACATCACTTCATTTTCAGGTAGTGATCATCAGTAACAACTGTACTACAAAAACAATTACTTGGTGACGATTTGGTTGACAGCACCACATCCTAATGGCTCATAAATGGACACCATGTTTAGGACTAAATCACAACGTGCGATAGAATTTGAACACATTTTTTCCTCTTGTTTTGTCCTGCCAACCACATCTGTTACTCTACTGTAGACAAAGAGTAAGTATTCCCAAAAAAAGTGAAATGAAGCCCACATTCTATCCCCTTTAATTTTATCCATTGATTACTTTTGCAGGAATTTTATTAGCATTACTAAGCTGTTGTGAAGCCGGTTTTATTAAAGAAGAAAAAAACAAAACATGTCAGGAACAACAAAAACGTGTGTTCAGCCTAGCACCTTAATGCTAGTCATAAAGATCAGTAAGCAACAGAGTACAAGTTGAACCTGCTTAAAACATGCAAAGTAACCAGAATGTCTAGTCTTTGCACCATTTTTCAGAATCAAAAGTGCATTTGTGTGGTTATTTTTAAAGTTTTGTGCATTGATGTGCTGTCAGGTTTGAAAGAGTTCTGTTTCGAAGGACATGAGAACATTTCTAGTAGAGCCTGACTGATATATTGGCGGATACTGGCCTATCATAGATCGTTTCGGCACATATATTTTCCGATATATATGCACTATGGAAAATACTGTTAAAAGATAATAATGCTACAAAAGAAGCTTAGGTGATTTTAAATAATTAGATCTCAGAGAAAATGTTTGTTTTACCCCCCAAATTATCTCTTTCAATTCAATTGACATTTACGTGTCAGAAAATGTTGATGCATTAACCCTGCAGTTTACTGTCAGTCTAGTTCCCCAAAAAAGCCAAAAACTGCACGCACACACAAACATAGAAAAAAAAAACATTTTCCCCCTTAAAACAGACTTTTTCATCGCAAAACCTGAGTTTTGACGTGCAGCATCACACAACCTAGCTTCAGAAACACACTCACCTTCAGTGCAGCAGCCACAGTGTTAACCTCCTCCGTCAGCACCCTCTGACTCTCTTTGTATGTCAGACAGGTGAACAGGTACTCCTCTGGGTCGAAGGAGTCAGCGCCCTGTTGCTCCACGTCACTGGCCACACCCTCATAGTAGCTGGCAATGTCGCCCTGATCCTCCTCATCTCCCCCATCGTCCTCATCCTCTTCTTCAGAGTTCACCCCAAAGTCTTCCTCATTACTGTCCGACGCCTGGCTGTTCATGTCCACAGACATCCAGTCGATTGAATCAATCACCCGGACAGGTAGACGGCTGGCCTACCTGTCGGATCCTGGTGTTCCTATTTGCTGAAATGGCTCGCTGAACACTCCACCTCTCAGTGTCTCCTCACACACCTCTTTACAACTGGTAGCACCCCTGGTCCCCTGGACGCTGCTTTCCTTTCTGTCTGTGGCGCGTAGAAGCCGCGCTCAGCAGCAGCGGAAGAAGCAGAAGAAGTCACACTCCCCGTCACTCATTTGGAAAGCTGGTTACAGGGTGATCTGAAGAGAAGAAAATAGACTGAGAAGGAGAAGAGAGGAGGAAAGGAATGAGGAAGGAGAAACAGGGACAGAAAAGAGGGAAACATGTTTAAGTGATCAAAGCTGTCTTTAATTCCTGAATATTCTTTTTTCTTTTAATAATTATGTCATTCTTAAATCATTAACTTTAAGATTTAAGATTTAAACAGTTTATCTCGAAGGATATGCACTGTTACTTGACATATTGAAGTGAAGCCCTCGCCAAAAAGCAACCAAGGGTTTATTTGCGATTGAATGAGTCAAACCTTCATGTAAAAGCATAATTACGACGAAATACACACTTTTAAGATCTACCGTAGTTTTGTTTTTGGGCAAGCTAATTTTCAATGGGGTGCAGGGACACTTTTACGCTAGCATCAAAATCGCTATTTTTAAAACACTAAGAAGGCTCGACACAACATGAAACTTTGCTCGTAGTATCACCAGGGTCTCTACACATAAACACAAGCATTGAGAACATTGTGTACACAGAGATAACTAAAAAGAAGGTTTTTCACATTAGCAGCTGTATCTTTGGACACGTAGCTACTAACTTTAGTGTCCAAAAACTCTTTTTAGTAAACTCTGTGTACACCAACAATGTTCTCAATGCTCGTGTTCATGTGTAGAGATCCAGCAAAGGCTGGAAAAAACAAAACAATTGATGAATCAACTGTGGATTAATCTCAGGATTGCTTTCTCACTGAATTATTTGGTCTACAAAATATCAAAAAAAGGTGGAAAATGCCCAACACAATTTCATAGAGCCAATTGTGGTGTCTAGACTTGTCAGACCAGCTGTCCATATTCCAATGATATTTGGTTTGCCATCACATAAGACATAGATTCCTGATTATTAATACTGATCCAGTCAATTCAGCAATTAAGTTTATTCAGCCTTGAGTAGTTTTAAAGCGACTAACATAAAAGATGACAAAACTACCAAATGTCATTGACACAATTTTGAAAACAAATTTTTTTTTTTTTGTTATGAACAACAAACAATCACTGTGGTTACTCTTACTTAATTACGCAAGAAACAAACCAAAAAACCCCCGAACATGTCAGCTAAGCTAAGAGATAAGGCAAAATAGAGCAGTGAGTCATGGCTGACGGACAGTGTGCTGATAACTCACAGTGATAAAGGCATTCTCACTAGGAATTTTTGAGCAATACCTTGAGCGTTTGGCTGACAAGGTGAAAACGTATTTACAGAACATCCCTCGTACACAGTTTCAGTGATCCAAACAACACTATTCTCAGCTGTTTATCCTCCATTATACTGAAAGAAAATGTCCACTCACTTCCCAAAAGTTGTGTATTGTTGAACGGAAATACCAATAATTATTGAGTGTAACAATGTCCCTATTAGGGGAAAAAAATCGTCTCTAAATCAGTCTCTGACCGGGAGCCCAGCCATCTGCATCATCGTGGCTGGGGAGGTTATTTGGGTCTGCTGAGGACAGGAGTCTTCACACAAAAAACACCAACGAACAAAATTTCTTACAGTGTCAACTATCCAACTTGTGCTTTTTTCCCCGAAAGTCTAGACTATATCTATTTCTTTGTGATGTTATCATCAGTGGGGGTTGAGACTCTACAGCCCCAGACACACCGAAGCTACACTGAAGGCTAAGTGCTGACACCACATTGTCACCCGTGTCTGAAATACTGCACTTGAGCCCACTGCAAAGAGTACAGCAGCAGCCAATTAGCTTTTACATTCTGTGCCTGCATGGAAGGAAATAACTCCATATCAGCAGGTAACGGTAGTCTGTATTTGTCATTCAAAAAGGATAACCGGAAGACTCAGGACTGAGGGGATACTAATCATTTTTATGATAAAGAAATGTATGTCTACCATTTTGGCTTTGTAGTGTCTATAATTCTGATCAAGAATATTTCAGATCAAAAGTTACAAATGGCGCCCTACCATTCTACATAACTTCTGCATGTGCCTTCTCAAGTGGCCGAAAAACAGCCAACTAGGGCCGACTGGTGCCAACAGTGCAGGACACACCTCAGAAACTGGGGCCACAGATTCTCAGTGACCCCCCAAAAATTGGCCACTGCCTTCCTGATGTGTCGCAACATACCAAGATGCCAAAGCTCCATGACCGACTGCAATAAATAAATCTGCTAAGACACACAATATATACAACTAAGATGACCTAATTTCATTACTTCTTTGGACCACAGTACTGCATCACATAATGTTTTCTTGATATATTACATTATCAGTCTATTAAACTAAATTTATATAATTAACAATGCTGACTACCAGAGAATACAAAGACTGCACCAGACTCAATTAAACACATTTGGGACCACTCTTTTGGAGATGTGTTATTAAACTCTTTGACTAGACGCAGTTTGGAAGCTGCTGAATTTTAATATTCATTTGTCCCTGTGGCCTGTGGGTGAAAGCACCAGTTTGCTGACTAGAGCAGCTCAGAACAGCAGAACTCCTTGCTCACAGACTCTTGACAGTCATTGACAACAGTCTCTTAGCCATTTTCCTTAAAACACATTTAAAATCTCACTCCAACCATTTGATTTCACAGGGCAGGTTATATTTCAAAAAGTGTAGCTGTTGGCCATTGCTCTTACTTTTGGCCAGAACTAGCAACTCCCAACAAAGTTCAACTTATTCCCTTCAGCAGTGGCTTTCAAATAACAGTATTCTTTATTTAAAAATATATTTAAAAAGCTATGATTTCTACTACAGCGGGTGGTCACTGGAGTCTATGGTGTCTCTTAGTTAAGCCACCAGGCTGTGTAGGGGACGACATTCGTTTCCTGTTCTGCCCATAGATAACACACTCATTCAGGGAAGAGAAAAACATCAACACAAAGGCATTCTGCTGTAATGTTAGAAATGTGAGTCTTCTTACACATAATTTAATTGCAATCATATTCTGTAGTTGGGCTACACAGACCACCAGTCAGTTGTTGCCAAACTTTTGGCCAACTCATCTGGCTTTTCTATTAAGCAGTTGGCATTCATTAAAGATTATGTCAAATCCCATAAACCAAGCGGAGTCTAGTATTTACAAAGGAAGTACTTCCTGAATTTGATTTATCTACTAGACACTGTTCTGTTGAGAAACTGTTAATCTTTGCAGTGTCGCCTTGATATTAAGACCATGGGCTGTGACTGATTTAGGTCCACAGTCCCTTCCGCCCAGCCTGCACAGTATAACAGATCATAGCTCCACTGCATCTCAATTTCTGCATTTCTCTGCTATGAACAATTAGTTTCAGTACGTTCTCCGTTTGGATCTCTTTCTGACCCATTTCTGCTCTTTGTGTCTGTCTCCAGCTTCGGACTGAACTTGACAAAGGGCATGATTTTAATTTTGCACTTCCTCACATAGCCTGCATTTTTCAACCCCACTACAGCATAGATCTGTATAACACATGCAGGACACAAGGCCTGGGTTAAGGCTTAATGTCGCGGTTTAGAGGATTAGCTGAAGATGCTTTAGCTTCGGGGATGAGGGAAACAGACTAACCACAGCTGAAGCTAACTCTGTGCAGTAACACAGGGGCACAAAAGGGTAGAGAAAGCCTCTCTGAGACAGCTGGAATAAAAACCAAGAAAACTACAAGCACACAACGGCAAAGCTACATGACAGGATGGTAATAAAAAAAATGGGTTGGAAAATACATCACTGCATGTGTTTTGTCTACAAATGTCATCATTTTAGGGGATTCAATAAAATGCCCATTCACATCCACATCACAGCATGACGTTTTATATCTGTAAAAACAGCGTGTGTGACATGTTTTGCCTTGTTTTACCCTGACATTATCCAGCCCTTTGGCAGAGCAATCAAAATTCCTTCGCATGTAAAAACTGCACAGTGGAAAGTCAGTTCCCAGGCATTGCTATGCAGCATCACTGCCATGCCAAATGTGTTTGTCCTTGTCAGAATGGGGTTCCCCTTGCACACACCATTTAATCTGTGTCCATTTTGTGCCTTTTTATGTCGTGGATGCGTTGCGTGCGTGTGTTTTCTCCTTGCCAAACCGTGTCTACCCACCAGCATGCGTTAGTTAAAGAGTCCCACAAACTTTTACACCCCAGAGGCCATAAGAAGGCTCATTTCTACGTGCGATTTGTTTCTAGAGCCAAGTGAAACAAGACCAAAGGCGTCTGTTGTTCGCCATCCACCTGAATAGTAAACAAGGTTAGCGGGGAAAGCCTGCCAGCCGGCCCCGGTGCCAGCCCCGCGACAGACGAATGCACGCATTCCGCCCGGTCCAGGCTAAAAATAGGCAGAAACTAGGTGACACACATCTTGCTAGGCTAATGTATCACAGCGACTCAGCACAGGTCTGATAACACGTCTTGGGGGATGGGAAGTAGGAGGTTAGGGAAGAGATTACCCAGCGTAAAAATAACGGCTTGGTTGTCGCTGGAAATCAGTATTTTGGCCCGGCTTCAAAGAAACTAATGTAACGCTACATTCGCCTGTGAAGTTAAATACACAGAACGGCAGGCTAATTTACCGTTAGCCGGATTAGCTCCCCTGGCTAGCGTGCTGGCTGTTGTGTTCAGCAGCGAAGTAACGGCATGTCAAACCGACGCGCTTTGCGAGTTAAATTGTTGAATGCTCACAGAACAAGCTTGCAAAAGTTCTCAAGAACACGTTCATTTTGTCCTCTAACACGAATTTGCCACATAAGAGCTCAGCTAGCCAGGTTAGCCACCCCCTTATCGCTCCCTCCCGCTGTGCCTACGCCTCTCATCCACTCTAGCCCGGGGATTGAGATGTAAACAAGGCCCGCTGGAGCTCGGGAGTAAACAAGCACATTTAAACAACTGCTGCAGTAATTCACACTGGTTCAAGTCGGTAGTATTTACCTCTCGGAGCAGCGTCGGCTCTGCCTGTGTTGACCGTCAGAAGTGGTTTTTGTGTGGGGAAACCCAAAGAGCGATATTACTCTCTGTTCGCTTGGCTGGTAGGCGGAAGATAGACGGTACTTATCTCTGATGTCACGTCCGCCTCCCTCATGGCAGCCTCCCCTCTCTCCTCAAGGAAAAGATGCAGCAGTTTGACTAAATGCATTAGTGCTGTCCATTAGTGCATACGCATTATCACTAGATGCTGCAGCGTCCTAAAGGGTTTCAGGTTCCGGGTTTCGTTTCACATTTCATTTCACCTTAAAACAACCAGGATTCATCATCAATCAGTTGCAGACGAATCAGATTTTAAATCACTTTATGGCCATGCTGTTGGTGTACTGTATGCACACACACGCCCAAATAGCAAAAAACAGAAGGAAAAATGTTTGCAAAGTCTCTTCTTCCCCAATGCCATTTCCCCACACTACAGACATCTCATTATATTTCATCATTGTATGAATGCTGCAACATTTTCTCTTCCTAAAATGGCACACCCAAAACCCCTTTAACAACAGCATTTTGAGGGCTGCATACGTTTTTAAAATCTCAAATAATGTATTTGCCAGTGTTATAGAATAGTTGCTTTCTGGCCTGTTTAACCACTTAGAACAAACTGGATCTTTGATCAGGTAGTCCATGGCACAGCTGGGCCATGATTTGTGTTTAGGCTGTTGGGTAAACAACATCACAAAACAGATCTTCAGCCCAGTATGATGCTGAAAGATGTTTACTTCAATAAAGCCTTAATGTGCCGTAACATCATCACCTCACACGTGGGTTAGATTTCTTAAAGCAACTTCAACATATATGTGAACATTTTAGTCATGAAATCAAAAATCTGCTGCACTTTCCCTTGCCCATAATTTGCCCAGGTTGGACTGTAACTGTATGTCCTGCAGCTCTACAACTGGATGGAAACTCAAAGTGCTTTATCTCAGAAGCTGTAGGACCGATAGCTTTATAAACAATGCATTACCCTCTCTGTGCATGAGCAGAGGGTTGATCCCCTTGGGTTAATGCGTTGGTAATTGGTCTTGAATTTCTGAGGAGGAAGATGCATCTAATGCAAAATGTAAAGTTTACAGCAGCTCTGTCACTTTTTACTGATGCAGCTAAACCCAGTCGGAAATCAGCAAGACTTCATGTAGCATGATTAATGTTGCTTAAAAAAAACATGCAGATGTACCAACACACACACACACACACACACACACACACACACACACACACACACACACAGGTGAGGTCACATCAAACAAAGTGTGACTCATGCACTCCAATACCAGCTTTGATGGCTACACACAAAACATACACACTCTCACTGGCACGTTGATCCAAAACTGGTTGTGTGCATCCTTGATTCCTGCAAAGTACACTGGGTAATCTGTTTTGGTGGCCTTCAGATCAGCACAAGTAAAAAAAATCCCCTCGTGGTCAAATGAGGAAGGAAATGTGAAAGCAAAGATAATCAAAGCCCCGCTGAACATTATTTTTGTTCTGAACCTGTGACTATTGATGATTTGGACACTTAGTAAATTTTA
>CAEMYA010000519.1:135877-169354 GCA_903131615.1 Diplodus sargus | reverse complement strand
CGGATCAATCTTCAGGGAAGCTGCCTTCTTTCTGTCTTCCTTCTTTCAGTCTTCCTCTCCTGTTTATAGTGTTACACTGAAAGGTATCAGTGTTGACCAAACTTGCAAAAATTGATTTCAAATCTCATCCACCCGAGACACGCTTCATCCAACTTTCATGGTATATGAACATCTTCCAGAGCAAATATTAGGAGCAGTCAGCCATGTACTGTTTTTAAAGTAGAGTGTTATCAACCACAGTGTGGTTCTGGATCGTCGACATCACACTTTCTCAAAGGGGAACAAATGTTTCTCCTGTCCTTTCTTTTCCCTTTTTGTTGTTGTCTTCTTCTTCAGTCCGCTGACGCCCCCGCCGTCCTCCTCTGCTTGTCTGTTTTGGGGCCAGGACATGGCCAGGGTTTCAGAGGCAGTCTTAGCTCCAGGACTTCCGCCCTCAACCACCTCCTCGTCCGACGAAAGCCCACCAGTCTCTTCTTGAGCGAGGCTGCCCAAACCCTGGTTCTTCTTGCCATAGCGCTGTTTAAGCCGCTCTCTGATCAGGAGCCCCTTCACCAGCAGAGTCCAGTTAGAGGTTGCCCGCTTTTCTCTTTTCTGGAACGAAGTGAAGAAAAGGTGTCGAACAGGCTTTAATAACTGGTTTCGCTTGAAATTTAAAGTTAGCAGATTCATGATAACTTACGCTTTCACGTTCAATGAAAATTCAGTCATGCGTGTCATTGAATGACATCACACACACACACACACACACACACACACCTCTTTCTCCTTCTGTTTCTGAAGCTCTTGATCTTCCACCCAGGCCGCTCGGAGAATCTCCTCATGCTCCTCACACACAATATAGCCGTCAGTCCTGAAACACACAATGTTTTTATCATCACTCATGTGATTTTCTGACTTCCTTAGTAGTAAAAGAGGTAGCTATAGACTTACTTTGAGGTGTTTGACTGATCATTTTGAATATTCACACCAAACTATGCAACGGAACAAATAGAAAGAACAAAAGGGAATTTTCCTGAGTACGTAACAGAACTATTGTAACAGCAAAGAAAAGAAAAGAAAAGAAATCAGCTGTAACTATAGCAGAAGTTTTTTGAACTTGAAACAAACCAATGACATGTTAACATACTTATTTAAGAACAATAAAGCTGAACCTAGCAAGCAACTGATGTAGCTTTGAATTTTTTTAAAATATAGCATTAAAAGCCAGTCAACAATACATTTTAAAGGCTGACAGATTTGGAATGTTGGAGGCACATACGGGTATGAGAACGTGAGAGTAAATAGAAAACAATGTAGGCTGGTAATTCTTTGCACTTAACACTAAGGTTCCAACATCAAATTAAAACTACTATTTGCAGTAAAAAAAATAATTCAGACACAATGACTACAGTGCAGCCAATAAACTCTGAGACAAAAGCCACTGACAGGCTCCTGTACTGATGACATTCGTCTACTTTCTTGTGTATAACTGATCCCCTCCCAGCTGGGGGTTCACTCAGTGTTGTCTTACACAGCGTGTGAGTATCCTCCATGGAAGTCAAAGCCTGTAACCGCGGGGGCGGCGTCGAGGTCCAGCTTCCTGGCCACGCGGTGCAGGTTGGGCAGCTTGAGATGAACACAGCCCACCGGCAACATACAGGGCTTAAAGAGGTAGACATTACCGTAGTCGTTACGGGGAACCTGAAGGAAACAGACGGAGAAAACTTTCAGCTTTGGTAACTTGGTGTGATGTGCATGAGTCACTATTAGTCTCCTCTGATTCCTTCAAACCTCGTTCACAGTGTCTTCTAAATGTATTGGTTGTTTATGAAATGTTTGTTCCATTTTGTCTGCCGCATCCTAACGTTTGCCACCACAGTCACCTAAGATTCTTACAGTTATGAGACAGTTACCTTCCCATCCACAGCTAAAGGTGGCTGGTACTCTTCTGTCTGCCATTCTCCAAACAGAGCCAGGTCATTCTCATTCTTTGTCTCAGACGCCATCCTGGCCTTACGGGAACGATTAGAGAAGCCCTTCACCATCTGAAAGAAAGCAGCACAGAGGCATGGTTACACACACGCCGTCTTATTAATCTACTCAGTTCAAATCATACAACAACCGAACACAGTGATTTGAATTTTTATGTTGTTCAGTGCGTAGCTGGTTTTGCATGGCTCACAACATTTTATTTGAACCATAAACAATTCACGCATTCAAGTTTTAGATCCGGAGGCAATGATATCTGTGCCCTGCTATTAAGATTGAATGATATGCAAAAGAACTATCTGGTCCGTGTGAGAGAGAATATAGTTGACCAATAGAGGGAAGTGCCGACATAGTTGCATGTCTGAAAATCTGTCTCTACGAGGCAGAAAGACAAGTACATTTCCTCTTGAAACTAAATTATACACTGGTGACTGTACGTTGATTGTCATTTTCACAGCTCAAATCAACCACAGCTCATCCAGTTAATCTTAGGAGGAAATCTATGATGGAGGAGTGGTGGTTTATTACATTTAAATGAATAGATTGTAACCAAGTTTTCATTCAACGGTGCCTGAAGTTGTTCCTCTTTTTTTACTAACCTTCAGCCAAAGAATCAAGTACATCAAATGTGTCAGCAGAGTCTAGACGGGACTGGGCGAACGTAAGCCAACACAGACGTGAACTATATGAATAGAATTTATGGATAGAAGAAGAAGAAGAAAAAACAAGAGAAATAAGACATTTGAGAGCAGTATTCTCCCTTACCTTGTACGGCTCCTCTCCTAGTCTGACAGTTCGTGCTTCTTTGAGCCACGTGTCTCTGGAGTGGAGGGTGTGCACACAATCCCTAAACGGGGAGAAGATTTACACATGATAAGAATTGCAAGAAATTGTTTCATTTATCATGCTGATATTCTCATTTTTTTGTTCAAGAATGTAATGATCTGCTCTTGGCTTTAGCCCCGCACAAAGTTAATGTCTTGTGGTTGTATTTAAAGATGTCTTTTGATTCATTTCATTAAGTGTGAACAGTGCCTACGAAAAACACCAACAATCAACAACAAAGGTAGATGTATCCATCTGCAGATAGTGATCAGTTAGGTGTGAATTACAACAGCTTCAATCACAAGACGGTTTCAGTAATCAAACAGCACCATCAGGTGGACGACGATGCTCAAAGCAGGTCAGCATTAGCTGTGTCCTGATTGAGCTGATGTTTCAGCGCACTCATCCAATCAAACCTTCTCATAGTATTTTACAAATCAGCATTCCCAGGTAAGAATCTACATAGCATGTCATGCAGGGTCAAGTTATTCACCTAAATGTATTTTGTTTTACTACTGACCTGGAGTACACCGGCTCTCCCCTGCAGTATCCCAATACAGTGGCTGTTGAAGGGTAGATAGCTTCATATTTCAGGAGGTGTCTCCTTAAGGCGTACAGCGGGTGGTTCTTATACTCCCCAACTGAGATGGGCAGTGGTTTGTTCATCAACTTGTTCTGGAGCTAGGAGGCCAAAATATGGGGAGAACACAAAGAGAAGATGTTTGGTATTAAATGTCTAATGTTAAACCAGTTTAAAGTATAAGAAGCTGCTTGTGCACAAAGACAGAACTTAAAAAATATGTATTATGTACTGAAATTAGTTGACATTTTCACTTCAGTAGGCAAGGAGATCAAATGTTTTCATGCTTTGGATCAGACTATACTCTGATCTCATCCATTTGTTGATCCGGAAATGCATACAGCACAATAAAATTATCATTTTCGCTGTGATTACTGCAAAAACCCCTAAGAAAAAAATAGTCAAAATGTATTTCTAAAAAATGTGTCTGTCTGCATGACTACATGTCAGCCTGTCTCACCTCCTTGTCCTCTTTAAGGTCCCTGTCGTACTCGGGTCCCAGAAAAGGTTCGAGTGTTTCCTCCCACCATTCTTCATCCACCCGCCTCTTCCTGGACGTCGTCATCCAGGTGGGGTCGTACTTCCTTCCTAGGTCCTTCACAAACCCGTCCCCGTCCACCGACACCACATACGTCAGCGGCGCTGTTGCATTCTGGGAGCAGAGGTGAGGCATCCCGACACCGTGCTCCACATCCACGCAAACCCAGGAAGAACTTTTGTCCAGATACACCTCCAACCACTCATCTGCTCCAGGTCCCTCCTTCTTTTTCCCACTCCTTCGATTTGTTCCATTGCTCGTCGTTCCTTCTCCCTCATCCTCTTGTTCCTCCTCATCCTCCCACTCCTCTTCCTCCTCCTTGATCTGTGTTTTCCCTCCACCACTTCTTCTCTTGGGAGCTGCGGTGCTCTTGCTCTTGGTCTCTTTGGCTTTACCCTTCCCTTTTCCCTTCTTCTTTGTAGATTTAGTCACAATCTCTGAATCTGCACTGTCCTCCTCATCACTTGTCACCTGAAAGTCTTCCTCATCGCTGAGCTCCTCCTCTTCACTGTTGCTCTCCTCCTTGTAGCTGACCTTTGAGGCAATGCTGCGGCGTTTTGAGTTCTTTGGTCTCTGCCCTCCTGATATTATAATCTTCTCCTCATCCTCTTTATCCTCCTCCTTAATTTCATTCCTCTTTGCTTTCTTTCCTCCTCTTCCTCCCTTGGTTTTCCCTCCTCCTGCTGGTCTCTTGGTGCCGGGAGAGACCTTCTGCTCAGGGGAGCTGGTCTTGGTGGCATCCTGGCTTGTGTTGCTCTTACTAGCACCAGCAGATTTTTTTGCCCCTTTGCCCTGGAGAAAGGACAAAAAGAGAGTTAGATTAAGTGAATGAGAACACAAGTACGAGCCAATAATGTGTAATCAGCCTGTGGTATACAGACATACTGTAAGAAGATGTAAAAGTTTGTAGGGTTTTTTTTTTTTTGTCCCTCCACTGATCAGCTTTTTTTAAGCGAGTCTTGAAATCAAACTATTGAAACATTTAACAGACATAACCTCTGAAGAGTGCAGACCATTGATATCCATTCCAGGCATACCAAAGCGTAAATATCGTAGTATTTCAAATAATTTAAAAGAATAGAATTTACAGTCTGACTGATGAGAAAACACCCTCATATGGAGTCAGCTGTGTCTTACGAACACTTTGGTCACATTTGAGATAACGTATGAAAACTAGTTAGCAAGCTGGCAGAGAACTGTTGGCTAAAAGTAACTGACAAATGGGTAAAACACATTGGTAGCTAAAAGTCTGGGATCAATGGGCAAAACAATTTGGTAAAATGTATGGATAAATGTGAAAAAATAACAAACTTGATATCAATGACACCTCTTTGTTTTGCTGACATTAACGCTGTTAGAATTACATCTGTACAGATTTCAGCCCTCGACAGTGTGACTGCTGTAATTATGTCAGCATCATTTTAAGGGCTCAGTAACAGATTGTCAGTATACCTTGGCTGAAGGAGGTTTGAAAGGAATCGGCTGCAAAGAAAGAACCAATCTGCAGAAGAGCTGCAGAGACCTCAGGACCAACAGGAACAGCTGCAGGAAACATTATTTATTAACATTACTATTTAATTCATAGAGGGACTACGTACAATATTAAACATAAATGTTTCAATTTGATGCATTGTACCAGAGATATCTTAGAGCTCATTTAAATCTGCAGTCCATTGAATTATGTCATTCACCACCATGGCATGTCACTTCATGAAATGGACCATACTTATGCCAAAATACCAACATGAGTCATTTCCTGGTGGTTTCTGGCTGACAGGCTGGCCAGCCGTCTCTCCAGCAGAGCCTGGGGGTCCTGACGCTCCTCATGGGGAAGACTGGGGTTGAGGGTGAACGTTGCCCTAAACCTAGAAGGGAAGAAGAGAGAGGAAAACTGAAAATAATAAATACAGTGGCGCTAACACCTAGTTAATCATAACTGATGAGTTGAGATTAGAGACTCTGGAGCTTCAGGCACCACTAAACAAGTCAGACTTCATATTTTACAAGCACGCACCATTTGAGCAGTCCGGAGAGGTAGTTTTGGTCGATGCGTTCCTTAGCGACCGTGCCGTAGTGGGCGGGCAGCAGCGACAGAGTGATGGCCAGCAGGTCTGGTTCACTGCACAGACGGTTGCGGAACATCCCGCCAGCGATCAGGCACATGAGGTGGGCCTGAGAGACCAATTACAGGTTTGTAGACAGAAATCCCACAGTGGCGACTTCAAATCAGACACAGGGTTTGGAAAGCGTCAAGAACAGCTGGGTGCAATCTGTGTGTTTTCACCTTGTGTGTGTCTACTAGCAGGTCCTTCTGGTATCGGTTCATCATCCGCCTCAGATATGACTCAAACTCCGCCTTCCTCTTTTGCCTGGCCAGCACAAAATTATGATTATTAGAGTTAAGTCATGAAAATAAAATAATGATGAACACTTTCGCAAAATAATCTTTCATATGTATCTTCAGTATACAAAACGGGCACAAACATCCACTTGCTTTTTTCTGACTTCTGGGGTCTCGATCTCGATCTCAACCGAATGAGAGGGCAGGACAGGTTCTGGTGGCTCTACTGGACCCAGCGGCTCCGCCAGCTCTGATCAGCACAAAACACACTCAATGATTTTGTCACTTCTGTTTCCCTCTTCCCTCCAAACATGCTATACCCCTCAGGAAAACAATATTCTCCCACGACATTCTATTTAAACAGATACACTTACCTTCCACTTCCTCCCAATCATCATCGTCATCCTCTTCACTGTCCTCCCCTTCTTTCTCTTCATCTTCTTTCTTCTCTGTTTTCTTGGCGTTCACTCTACCCCTCTGTGGTGGTGATGTCACCATGTCAAAATCATCCTCACTATCAGTCTCCTCCTCCTTCACTGGTGACTGGAAGTATTTACTGGTTTTGGCAGTAGTGGTCATTGTGGACGCGGCTTGTTTTGTGGAGGACCGTGGTTTGGGTTTGACCTTCTTGTCAAGCTTC
Organism: Diplodus sargus; assembly: GCA_903131615.1. Taxonomy (NCBI): domain Eukaryota; kingdom Metazoa; phylum Chordata; class Actinopteri; order Spariformes; family Sparidae; genus Diplodus; species Diplodus sargus. Next base: position 162,462 of record CAEMYA010000519.1, on the reverse strand, counting down.
TCCTCTACCCCTGTGACGCCATTACCTGGGCGGGCAGATGGAGGGAAATGATTTAAAGCGGCTGTGAGTAAAAAGACAGTTCTTTCATTTTCATCCTTCTTCTTCTTGTTTTGCCTTTTACAGTCGCAACTGTTGTAATTTAAAGCTGCTATATTTAAAAGCATTGGAGCTCAACCACATTAACGCAAACCAGAAGTTTAATCCCCCCAGGCAAGCAAGATCCCCATTACAAACCATCTTGCCATTTTATATTGTGAGCCCTGGGGAAACAATCAAGAAGAAATTTGTTTAGAAATAGTGAAGTGGTGCTGTTTTTAGTCCATAGAGGAAGGAGCTACAGCTTTAGAGTTTCTGGCGAGAGCTCACAGGATCAAAGATCATTTTCTAGATTAAAAGCCGAGGAGTAGTAAACACTAATAAAAAGAAATCAAACAGAACAGTGTTGGTGTTTGAAGTCTCCTTCACAAAAGGAAGCGGAGCGGTTAATGTGACTCATAGTTAGTGAATCACTTGTCAAAAGACATGAAAGGCAGGCTACCGATCATCTCAACCATACCGTCAGTTGTTGAGCATGCATCTTGGTATCAACAATGCTGCAGTTCAGACACAATAGAAAAAGCATATTTGCATAATGCTGGTGCTGCTGAACTTTCTATAGTTCAAATACAGCTAAGCCTAAACATGCATTTAAATGTGTCGAGAGGGATATAAGATACACTAATGTAACATGCAGTTACTGATGGATGAGAAAGATGCAAATTAAGGTGCATGGTTTACACAGACACACAGATATTCCTATATATAGTCTCAAGCTTAGTGAAACAAACAAAAAATGTTTTAAAGAAGTGGAGCACAGATGTGTATCTGGGCCAGCAGATCCACTCCAGTGACCTGGCACATCACCCGTACAGGCACCTGCACTCTGGTTGCATTTGTGCATTTGGTGGCAACAATAACAAAGCAGGCCATATGTATGTATAAACAACAACTGAAAATGAGTGACTTTTCCACCACTGAAGCAATTTACAAAGATGAACACCACATGATGAGGTCTTAATAAGATTGGTGAATTCTCTCCTGGACTGTTAGAAGTGTTATATGATTATATATTTATATAGGTTATTATCTCACAATATATTGTTGACTAAATTAATCATTCCGAAACACGTGTTTAAAAAAACAAGGGGTTGAGTTTTTGCATGTGTGAGGACTTTTGTCTGATGACAGCTGATGTATGACAGGTTACAATAAAAACATGTATTGCACAAAACTATGTTCTGTCACAATATATTAAGATATTGTGAAAATATATCAGTTTATAGCTGATGTGACGGTCAATGATCTCTATCACTGAACCAACACGACCAACATAAATTATAATGACAGTGTAGGCTCATGAGTTCATGTGATAACTCTTGTCTATATTGATATTAGCGTTACAGTCACATACATACAAACAATCAAACAGAATGCACTTAGAAGGGGTTATAACGTGTATTCTTATTCAAACTAAGTATAAATCCATAAACTCGGGGTTACTTAGTCGCATAAGTTACTACTGAACTTAGCAAGCTAAATGTAGGGGAAATTCATTTCTGGAGGCGAACGCATACTATGCAGAAAAAAGGGAGGAGAATAATTTATTAGCAATGATTTTTTTTTTAGTAAAGAGCAGGACTTCTCATACCTGCATCTTTTTTCTTCGCCCTAGCTTTCGCTCCGCCGCGCTTCTCCTTCAGAACCTGCTTCAGTTTCTTTGTAACACCGTCGGCCTCACTTACTGCACACTCTCTGCGCTTTGCCATGTCTCCTCTTTGTCCTTTCTCAAACTTTTAAAAAGCTAAATGTATTTCTTCAAATGTCGTTTGGGCAAAACTAGAGCGGCGGAAGTCCCTCAGCTCTGCACATGGTGCTGTGTAAAGGCGAGGAAACTGCAGTTATTTAACATTTCACTCAGCAGCTTTCATAACACAAGAGACAGCACTCCGGTTGTTGTGGTGGGCCGGACTCTGACATCACGTCCGCTCCTTCGTCTTCTTCTCCGCCGTTAATTGCAGTAGCGCCAAGCGGCAAATGTAGGGGTGGGCGATACTGCAAATTTTGGTATCGATCCGATACCAAGTAATTACAAGGCCAATATTGCCGATACCGATAGCAATACTTTTTACTTGAAAATTCCTGATCATTGAATGATTTTGTACTTTTGCCTTTAATTAGCTGATCATGATTATGATAATAATAAAACACAGGACAAAGATTTTAGCCAAATAAGAAAATAATATTTAACATAATTAAACTATAACCTATCTGCATGTAGCCTAAATAGGAATACTAATGTTCCTTCAACAGATTATTATTATATTCTGCCATATTCATACTTCAGAGTGAACCTCAGTGAGCGGAGTGAGAGCGGTGGAGAGGAACACTGCGCATAAGGACTGAGAGAGATGCTGCGATCACACAAACTCTGTGAGGAAATACAAGTGATTTGCTGAACTTATAGAAGAGAAACTACAACAAAAATATCGACCTCATCGCGCTAGTATCGATCCGACACCAATACTCACCTTGGTATCGATACTATCGATATCTGGATCGATCCACCCACCTCTACTTCATAAACCCCCAGCATCTATACTGACCTTTACGCAGACACAAACCTTTTTTCTCATCCCTGCCGTTGTCCCAATTGAAGGGACAGCCTTACATATAATGTGGCGTGTTTTTGAGCGATGTAATACCATATTTTGGACACTGAGCGGCGGTGTTGTGCTGTATGTGAGGCTTTGCTGGCTGTATTCACATGTGGCGTGCCACTGAGGAAGCCATTGTCTGTGTTCCAGCTCCACACACTCCAGATATTAAAAATGTCATCTTGAGCTGTTACTGTGTTTGCGGTGACACATTAATAACTACATTCATGGGGTTTCATAAAAGAGACAGTCATGGTGGGCGGCTACACAGCTGTCTGGCAACAATAGGGTCTGTTTGTTTGTGTTTTTGAAGCATTCAGACGTATGCATACAAAATGAGGCCAACAGTCACAAAACTGTCTATACATCCACACTGCCAAACACCGCTGGCATTAAAAGCCTATAAAAGATTTTTCACTAATCATATATGTCTACCAATCCTGCAAACCATTTTAAGCCTATGCAATAAACTTAGTTTTGCAGTTTCCCTTCGAGCAGGTCATTTTCCTAATTTCAGCCCACCTTTTCAAAAATCAGTCTGACCTTTCACCTGCATGACCACATTATTATAATGTATCTTTATCATAATGTGTTTTAGACAGAGATCAACTGGACTTAATGTTCAAAGTGTTGGATTTCCTCAAGAATATCTCAGGAAAATTTCAGGATTTCGTGCTGGCTCTACCCGTGAGCTTCGGCTCACGGGTAGAGCCAGCGTCTTGGTATCGGGAGGTTGCTGGTTAGATTTCCCTTTTCTGCATGCTAAAATGTCCTTGGGCAAGATACTGAACCCCAAAACTGCTCCTGATGTGCTGGTTGGCACCTTGCATGGCAGCCACCGCCATCAGTGTGAATTACTGTAAGGCGCTTTGGGAAAAAAGCGTCTTGAATAGAGGGAATGATGCAAGAAGAATGGAAGGTTAAAAAAAATATTCAGTTCTTTGGGATGGCGTGGTTTGAAAAATGGTGTTGCCATATTTACAGTGTGATGCAAGCTTTACCTAAATGTTAAACCACCAGTAGAGTCCTTTACCGAAGTCAGAGCCACAGTCAAGTTTGGTTTCTGACAAAAGTATCTATGGAGCCTCATATTAGCCATACATCAGTGATTTGTGGCACTGATTCTGTCGTAATATGAATGTGTGTCAGTGTGCCTTGAAGAATGTGCTGAAAATAATTGAGACACTTGAGAAAAGAATATTAAATGTATGGATTCAAATGCACATATTTACTTTAGTATGACGGTAGGATGGCCTTATGATTGTGCTCAGATGAGGGCTTGACATTTTTTTCTATTTTTTCTTTTTTACTTTATCGAGGGTGATATGCTGTGGTTTCTTTCTTGTGACAAATGTACTTATTGTAAGTTGCTTTGGACAAAAGTGTCTGCTATATGCCCTAAATGTAAATGTATGATAGTGAATGGATCCACAGTGTGCACATGAGACCATTAGCCAACATTGGCTGGCCAGATCTGGCAAAAGTAGCCATTAGTAGTCACAGATTAGTTGCTATAAGTTTTCACCTCTTTCAGATCATCCGAAGCAGATGTAACAGATTCAAGTCTCTATTTCTATTTCAATTCTATTTTACGGCCATCTCACACTGTGACAGAAGTGTGATGTTTCACTTTTTTGTTTTGTTCCAGTCTGCTTCTTTGTTTTCCATGGATAATGTGTCCTTTGCTGCTGTGACAAGCCCCTCCACTGATGTGATTCTACTCTGTTATGAAGGTGTAATGAATACATTGTTTTGTTTTGAGGCTTTTTTAAATGGAGCATCACAATGTGTCAGTCTCACTTCACAAACAAAGCGATTTTCAATGTGATTCACATCGCATTGGCGTAGGTTTCCTCACAATAATGTCAGGAGGACTCAGACTCAGACGTGAGAATGTGGCCGTAGTCTTCTCTCTGTGTGTCAGCCATTTCCTTCCACCCAGTGCATGCTGGGATACTCTCTCCACCCCACTGGGACCCTGAATAAGAATGAATTAAAAGACCGTGACCGAACGAATTCTTTTATTTTGTCATCCTGCAAAGGGGGCTGTGTGAAACGAGTTGTGCCTCTTCAATCTGAATCAATTCTGTTTATTTCAGTTCAATTTAATTTTCATTTTGCTCTGATGTGATCCGTATCGATCACGTTGGGATTCTGTGGCAGATGTGCGTGTTTCACTTCAGAGAGCCGTCTGTCAGCTGATACAGTCAGACAGCTTCAGACTGACTCACTGCAGTTGGGGCTTGATGGGACCGAGGGGACCATTTCTGTCCTCAGTGTGTGTGTGTTTATCGGTGTGTGTGTGTGTGTGAGTGTGCGTGTATAAAGCATTCACCACACATATGCATACCTATTGCATGCATACGCATAAATGAATGTATGTTTATGTGTGCAGTGCATGTGCATCCATATTTCCGTGTGACTGTGTGACAGGTTTTCGCTTCACGGTCTCCTGCCTGTGCGCATGCATTTATTGCCTCCTGCGAGCATGTGGGCTCTTGAGAGTGTGTTTATACATATAGCTGATGGTAGTGTGTGTGTAAGTGTGTGTGTATGTAGGGTGACAAGGCTTGAGTCCATGGTCTAGTGCGCTGTGCTCCCAGCGCGGTGCATGGCTTCCATCCCTATATGAACCATCAGTACAGTCAGATAGGAATAAAAAGCCATACAGCGCACTGGGCATTGGGAAGACTGGATTTTGAGAGCAAGGACACACACACACACACATGCACACACACATACACAGAATCAGATGATAGATGGAAAGACATTGAGATAAAAATCCCAGAGGGCCTGCAAAACTAGAAAACGGGATAACAGCAGGTGAAGAGAGGACGACAGAGAGCATATAGAAGACGACACTGTCCCCTGTATACTGGGTATACTGGGATACTGGACCAAGGACTGATCAACAGACTGACCAGAGAACACATTGTGTGAGTCAGAGGGAAAGCACGAGCGTGGTGAAGGATGGGTAATGCCAGCTGGTGTTGAGGTGTGGCAACAGGTGTGACATCCACACAGAAAGAACAGAAATGGTCTTTTTATCCCCGAATCGTCATCTCAGAGGCAGCTGGATTTCCAACCGTGCAGCTGTCGGCTCTTGACGATCAGACTGAACTATCCCTAGCAAATGACGTGCATGATTTTTGTATTCGTTAACCGTCTTACTCTAGTCTTTTAGATGGTACAGTCACAGAAAGTCCCGGTCTGTATGATGGGTTACAGCACAGGTCCGTCGTTTTCCTGCCATTTGTAGTTCTGTATCGCTACTACATCACTTTGTCTGCCTTTAGTTTTTCATAGGGAACAAATTACACACAGTAGAAAAAGTGCTGTCATCTATAATCCACATACCTGTTCTCCTGGTGGATGTCTAGACCTTCAAAATAAAAGAAAGGAAATGAAACACTCATATGGGCAGCTGAAGACAAGAAATGTTACAAAGTTTGTCGAAAATGCAAAAGAATCATCATTTGTAAATTGATCCAATTTATTTTGAGGCATGCACTGTCTAGATGAGCTCTGCAGATGTTCGCAACTTTATAGCCAATGTCAGGTTGTTGGTTTTTTGTTTTTTTTTCAGGTTTGAACACTATTGTCCTCTTCAGCTGCGACTTTTCTGTCTGTGTGAGAAGATCCCAGATGCGCCGCAAAGATTGAGAATCGTCAAATCAGACATTTTGTTCCAGAGTAAATCTAGTTGTTAGGGACTGAATTAAAAATGAAATTCCTTCAAATAATTTGCTCCACCAATGGGCTTCTGTGGCACCTGTTGTCCTCCTGGATGGATGAGAGGGACCACATGCTGCAAACTTAACCAGATTAACTGTTTCTTTTTTTCTTTTCTTTTTTTAAACCAAACTAATTTCTTGAACACCTGACAGAGAGGGCGGTGATTCCACACGTTTCACAGGACCAACAACTTGCTTTCCCTTAATCAATTTCGTGGACATCCTCCTCCCTCTGCAGCACACTGTGGAATATTCCTAAATCACAAGATTTAAAAAAAGAAAAAAAAGAAGTAGATTATAGAACAGACTGAGACTCATTAAGAGGGACATTTCTGCAGTGAGGGAGAACATTTCAAGTAAAAAATAGTCACGATTCTACACTATTCCCTCACTTCTGCCTGTCAGGCACAAGCTCCTGATCCGTCCCGCATTGTTGGGCCCCAAAGCTCCAGGAACGACTTGGAAAAAGGGACTGAGAATTTGGTAAAAGTGGCTGCATTATAATTAGCATAAACTCCCCCCAGTATCCCCACAAGTCTGCAGCAGGTATGTTATTATTGTTTCCTACAGAAATAAAGCCTGAGAAACCATTCCTGTCGCTCCTTAAGAGGCTTCACAACTTCAAGGAGCGGATATGAAATAAATCCAATTACCGAGCTGTCAATCAAGGCGCTAATTAGTACGACTCCAGCAGACTAAGTGGCATCAAAGCTGGAAACTCAAAATAGAAATGACTAGAGAGAAGAACGCACAAAAAAACACACACACAAAAAACCCCACTAAATAAATAATAATAATAATCAGACAAAACGGGCAAAAAAAAAAATTCGCCCCTGAAAACAAAAACTACCGCAAATAAACCTCGTCAGACGCTCCCTCACCCAACCTCTAGACTGGCTGCTGCTATTTCTGGATCGACACAGGCGAGACACAGCAGCTAGTAAAAAAGAAAAAAAAAGAAAAAAGAAGAAGAAGAAGGGAGCATCCATGCATCCGAGCCGGGACACCGCGGGTCCCTCCTCTCCCTGCGTCCTACAGCCGGGCCGGGCTGCTGGAGCTCCTCAGCCCCGCCGGGCGATCCGAGCGAACAGGGTTCAAACAGGTGGGCTTTCCAGGCGTGTGCTCGCTTCTGCTTGAGGCCTGAGCAATTGTCCTCAAAATAGTACTCTGTCCCCTGATCAGTCCTCTTGTCCTGAGAGAAGGGGGTCGGTGATGCCGCCGCCGCCGCCGCCGGTGGATATGTGGAGTTTGATCGCCCCTTTACGCATCTGTGCGTATTTCCATTCAGCGGCAGAAGCAAACCGGCAGAGAGAGAGAGAGGGAGAGAGAGTGAGAGTGGAGGGAGGGAGGGAGGGAGGTGTGGTGGAAAAAGAGAGAAGGAGGAGGAGGGGGGTGAGGTAACAAAAGCCCCTGAGTGAGGAGGAGCCAATGAAAAAAAAGAGGGATGAGAGAAAAGGGACAGGAGGAGAAGAAGAAGGAGAAGAAAAAAAAAGCAAGGAGGGGGCATCATCATACCTGAACAGGAGACCTCCCTCTGCTTGTGTGTGAGTGAGTGAGTGAGTATGTGTGTGTGTGTGTGTGTGTGTGTGTGTGTGTGTGTGTGTGTGTGTGTGTGGAGACAGACAGAGAGGGTGTGAGGGAGGGGAGGCTTATGTCGCCTCAGTGACGCGCAGTGTTAATAAAAGCCGGGCACAGGGGCTGAATAGGGCTCTTTTCTGTCTCATTCAAATACCGCCAGAAAGCACTTTCATTCTGCTGATAAAGTAGAGAGAGAGAGAGTATGTGTGTGTGTGTGTGGAGCTGTGTGACAATGCGTGTGTGTGTGTGTGTGTCCATCTGCATCTCCGTGTATTTGCCCTCTCTCTCTCTTCTCCCCCTGTCGCTTTCACTGGCATTTACACTGCGAGCAGCCAGACAAACAGACGGCTGGCTGTAACAGCCTGACCGACGGCCGATAAACACCAAACCCCAAAGTCAGGCAAGAAAGTGGAGAAAAATAAATAAAGGGAGAAGCCAAGTCGAGCTAAAGCACGTGGTGGAAGGTAAAAAAAGATGAGTGGGCAGACAGGTGAATGAAGTCAGAGAGGAGATAAGGAAGGGACAGGGGCTGCAAAAAGATGGAGTTAAGACGGAGCACAACAGCCCCATTTCAGCGAGAGAGGAGGGCAAAGGGAAGGGAAGCGGTCCAAAATGTCTCCAGACAAGAAAGACAGGAGAAGGGGGGGGAGCAGAAAGAGGAGAGAATAACGAGAAAAAGAGAGGATAAGCGAGAGAACACTTCACAGGGATGAAGTGGAAATACTTGCTCTCAATCTCCCCTTCCTCCACCTCCTCCTCCTCGTCCTCCTCCTCCTCCTGTTCTCAGGGGCTCGGCTGGAGTTGCATTCCAACGCGTCGCTCTCAATCCCCGTTACTCCCGGCAACACAGTTCCTTGATCTGGTCCCACGTCATGCCGGGCAGAGGAGGAGGAGGAGGAGGAGGTGAAGGTGGGAGCGTGAGGCAGTGGGGTGGCGGGGGTGGTGGAAGACAGGATTGATGGTAGAAGAAGAAGGGGGTGAGTGAGGAGGTGAAGAGGGGGAGAGAGGGGGAGTGAAGGAAGAAGAGAGGAAGAGGGGAGATCGAGGAGGTGACAGAGGACACAAGAGAGGAAGAGAAGCAGAGAGGAGGGCCAAGACATGAAAGACAGAGGCAAGGACAGAGGGGTGAGAAAAAGAAAGGGGCGATGGATGGATGGAGGGAGGGAGGAGGAGATGCAGAAGAGAGACAGAAAACGAGGTGTCTGACGGGGGGGAGACGTCGCGGCAGCCTCAGCCCCCCCCCCGGTCCTCGTTCCTGATTACAATAAAATTAAAACGTGAAAACCACTGCTAAGGATCATTTGCTCCTCTCGAGGCCATTAAAGTCAGATGGGTTTGTTCTGAACTGCCTGCTTCAATAAAGTTCAATAAACTGGAGTTAAATAGAGTGAAGGCAAGATGGATGGGACTATAAAGAAGACTGAGAGGTGACACAGCACACACGGCTCGAGTCGTGGTGAAAAAAAGTGGTGCTGTTTGTTTTAAGATGCTCACAACACCAGACAGGTGGGACGCCGGCCAATAAAACACCTCAGAGTGTTTAAATGCTGCAGGGCAGGTCAGAATGTTACTGGGGGTGTTGGTGTCATTGTCATGTCACTTTTTGTCATTTGTTAAACCTGCAATAGCAGATTTTTGTGGCCACTTGAGGTCAGCAGACGCAAGCTGTGAACACAGCACTGACATTTTTATCACTTTGTAAGTTGATTTAGTGAACTTGTCATCAGACATCAGGCAGGTGAGAAGCAAACATTAGTACTCGTTTGCAGTTTTGTATCTGGCCACTGATTGTCCGACATTCACTCTGTTTTTAGCTGTTTGTGGTCTTCAGTAACTCCTGAGGGACATATCCAGCTTTTTAGCTGCTTGATAGACCGTATTCACACGGCGGCCATTTTCCTCTGACATTACGCTCAGGGCGGGAAGCCTTAAATGCATACTGCTGTGTCTCAGGGAATCTCACAAATTGATATTATTTCACTGCATCATCGGCAACTGAAAAGACAATAAATTGTACAAATCTGGAGGGAAATAAGTCGTTCAAGCCAAGGTAATACAACAAATTTGATAACACATTCCAACACACACCAGCTAACGCTAGCGTTCAACCACTTCCTAGCTAGCATTACTGTCTAACGGTCATAGATAATATGATAAGAAAGGCATAAATTGATTTAAGCAATAATACCCTCGAGGGTGTGCTTTAACGTCATTTGAGCACGACAGTGCTGCTTGCTGACCGCATCACTGTCGTGCTCAAATGACGTTAAAGCACACCCTCGAGTGTAATATTGTACGATTATACAACTAATACCAACACAAATAAAATGTATAATCAAAGTATATCCAAGTTGATGGACATTTTGCTCTCAAATTTTAAAGGTTTTTGCGAGTGTGCGTCGCGTTTCCATGGAAACACATGGGGTCTGACTAATAACTGAAACAAAATCAGTCACGTCAGTAGACTCATATGTGTAATGGAACGTAGTTTACCACTCCAGCAAATAATCCAACCCTTAGTAACGACCAAGCAACAGAGAGGATTTTCTAGTCCCAGATGATGAACTCTGAGCTGACGTTAATGTTTTATCGGGTCTCGGAATTTAATAATAGCTGGGGTGTTTATTTGTTTAAGTCACTTAACAGACCAGGCGGCAATTTGTTACAAGCATTTAATTCCTTCCTCTCAAAAATCCGGGATGAAAATGTCACAAACTTCTCCAGCTTCTCTGTGAATTCTCTGGCATCCTTCTGGGCAACTAAGTGAAGTTGTTACAGCGGAGGAAACGATTTAGCGACCAGCACTGCTGCAAGCTCCTCATCTCTGCTGTCACTCACGGTGGCGGACATTTGTTTCTCCATCGCCCTGATCATTTAGCGGGACACTCTCTCGTGGCGTGCCCGTTTGCTGATAACTCATTCCCGCATGTTTATCTCAGGCTCCTCGTTAGCCTTCTTCCTCGCTCCACCAGGCAGCCTGACCTGCTGCTGTCCTCCTTGGACAGCTCCGTTTTATTTTTTCGCCAATCTCTCACTCTCTTGGGGTCGATAGAGAAACGTTTAGCTGCTGCTTCTCCCGAGTTTTCCTCTACATATTTTACGGCAGAAAGTTTTAATTTCAAGACGTACTTTTTTATTTTTTTGCTCCAGCTGACAGTTACTACGTTGCCATGGAGATGGATAAACACAGACTTGGCGGAGTAATATTTTGAGTAATGAGTCAGGCGTGCTGTAATGCTGATTTGAGCACGGTCAAAATGTCTTGTTGACCAATCAGATTGCTTGGTCGGAACTACTTGTTGTATAATCTAAAATATCAACCTACATCTGGGACTAATTTATTTAAGCTAGCGGTGAAACGTACTGGATGTAATCAAATGGTAATGTTAGTAAGGAGATGGTTGACTGGCAATGCAAAAATGACCTGTAGCGCTGAGAGAAGTCCCAAGTTGGGTAATAACACTCTGTGGGTCAGAGTTACCTCCCAGAAGAGTTACAAACAACAGGCCGGTGGGTCAAAACATTGAATATAAATTTTAGTTGAAAACATTCAGAAATTAATGATGCAGAGATCGACAGAAGTTAGCATTCTATACCACTAGCCCCGCCTGTCCAGGTCTAAGGCACCTGTGCAACACATGCTCCCCAAGCTCCTAGTCCAGACCGCTAGCTGCACTGCTAACTGAGCTAACTAGCTAACTAGCTAATTGCAGCTAAGCATTAGCAGCTTCTCTCTGGTGATATGCTGCCCCTTGACTGTTGTGGATCCATTGTTAATACCAGAAGACCAAGGACTCTGGATGGAAAAAGACGAGAGGCCACTCCTGACCAAAAGCCCCGATGATGATGGAGACAAAGCTTTTTGTAACCTCGCCGCATTTGAAATATACTACTTTCATTTAGCTTTCAACAAACTGGGACACCTTTACCGACCAAACTGAACAGGAATGAAAGCATCTCAAGTGAACTGTGTAAAGGATATGGACACATTTTGCTCTGAAAAATCTACATTTACATTTGTGGTAAAAAGGCATTATGATGGTGATGATGATGAACTCTGATGAAGTCATTAAGCTGGACTCCCGAGAAACAGCTCTTGGATCTCAGGCAATGTACAAACGGAAACAGGATGTTTTCACAGAGTAAACAGTAGTTTATATCAGACGGTCCATCTCTGACGACACACTGTACACAAAAATACAGACATCCAACTTAATGACTTATTTTGCCCTATATAATGGCCACGGTGGGCGGACGGTAATCATTCATCATCATTCATGGATGTTGTGCGATTCTGACAGGGAATGGATCGTGGTAACCAATCCATCTGGTACTCCAAGGAGGGTTACAGCAAACAGGATTATTGCAAATGGTGTTTATTGATCCAAGTGTGAGCAGAGTGGGGGGGGGGATGAAAGAGAGGGGAACTGAGGTTACAGGTCAACTCGTCTGGGTTTTGAAGGCTGAAAGTGATACCAATATTTTTCACTCACTTTAAAGTGCATCGTGTTTACGCCATCAACAAAACAAGAAGTATTCAGGTTTTTGCTAGAAGTTATTTCTTTTCAGAGTGGGCAGTTCTGAAAGAAAATGTTTGATAAAGATGAGGAGAGTCTTAAAAAAGGGCAACGCCTGAGAAAATCCTGTGTGAAGACAGGATCAGATGAGTGCGGCCTCTCGTGATGTCATTTTTTACCTCAACGGGTTTGTACGTCCTTTGGACCCACTGAGACATAATGGTCACTCACAGTAACTTTAACCCTCATAACCGATGCACAGATGTATTGAACCTTCAAATACTAAGGCTATCAAATAAATTAAACATACAGCGACTTCTGACCTGCTCAGTGCTGAATTGGTGAACAAGCTGCAACAGATTTGACTTCAAATTATGAAGAGGCTCTGCAGGGAGAGGGAAGCCTGGGTGTCCCTGCTCAGACAGCTGCCCCCACAAACCGGCCCCGTGGATGGATGGATGGATGGAGAGACTCTGCAGTGTCTTCAGTTTTTGTGTTCTATATCTGCACACAAAAATATTCTATTCAGCACCACTGAAAGGCTTCAGGCATCTTAAGACTTAAACATCACTCAAGAGCAGTAATAGACAAGCTGAAGTGGCCTTTGCCTAGGTTTATTATAACAAAACGCTCGGTCCCAGATCAAGTGCAAATAGGAAGAGCACGGCCCAAATAAGATATCAGTCACTTGCCGTGTTTACATGGACACAAGATTCAGAGGAAAAAAGGCCTCATGTTACCATCTCATGACATTCAGTTGGATTGAGAGAAGTGATGTAAACCTTGATAATCCGATCATAGGAGAATATTAGCAACGAATATCCATGGAAACCCTTAATTAGATTGTTTCTCTCTGGTTGGAATAAATGTATTAAGTCTGCGCATTTTTAACCACATACGGGTAACATCAGGTGACGTGAATGAGTTCAGGGGAGGGACAGACCCCAACGTCCCCACTGTAAGACTTTTTCCTCATCACCCAAAGTTAATTAAACATATATAAATTCATGGGAGTATGACAAGAATAAAATATAAACTTTAATGATCGCTCTGTTGTTAAGTGCCCAGTTGATTGCCGTCATGTTTCAGTTAGATTAGATGCTTCACGGCAGAAGGGATCAAGTTGCTGTATATTCTAATTAAATACTTTTGGGGCCTGTAAATACACATCTTATCGGATCACTTTATTTAGCATCCATGTAAGTCATAATCTCCAATCATGATGATTTCAACCAGATTGAGTAAATTATTAAATCATGTAACTGTAGCTACAGTACTGTAACAGTGATTCCTGATTCTTCACATACTGGGCTTTTTAGTGATGTGGTGAAAATGTGTTTTCTTAAAGCAGGGATAGACAACTTTACAAAACAGTGATTTGTAAGTGTTTTGGAAGGCACAGACGGATAATGTCATCGTGCTGACAGAGACGTCACATCAGAAAACCTCTTTATGTTTTGTTGCTAGAGGCCATGGGAAAACTGCGTTTTCTTTCTTTCTTCGTCGTTTCATTTGGAGAACTTGTTGTCGGGGAACAATGAATGTCTGTGCAAAAGTTTGTGGCAATCCATCAACTAGATGTTGAGATATTTCACAACGTAAGTGAAAACTTTGACTTGCTGGTGCAAGGGGAGAAGTCAGGGTATCACCAAAGTCATTAGACTTCATCCTTTGGGGACCGTAAATGTCTGCCCCAAATTTCATTGCAATCCATCAAGTAGTGTTGAGATATTTCAGTCTGGACCAAAGTGTTAGACCAACTGACAGACATTGCCATCTCCAGAGTCATGCCTCTCGGATGGCAAATAAAAAAGAAGGACTGCCACTCTCAGGATCAAATATGTACAGTATGAACCATGGCTGGTTATTTTTCTCATTTTCGTATATTTTTTGTTTTGAGTTTATAAACGTAAATGACTCTGAACAGGACTTATTAGTTTGTGCACACACACTGGCAAGTGTTGTTAGAAGGCCATAATGTGCAGGAGGGCCACTCTGTACTGTAGAGATGAGGCATCAGGCAGCGGTGGAGCATAGCTGAGATTTTACAGCTGTAATCAAACTGTAGTCAACCTGGAAAATGATGTGAATTTTAATTTCTCTGTATCTGTAAAAGAGAAATTCTCCCACGTCTGAGTAGAGTACGGAACAGAAAGTGTGCATGGTCTATAGATTTCTCTCTTCAAGTCATCGTACAAAGTGATCCTCAGAGAAGGAGAGGAAGGTCAGTTCAAATCGTTTGAAAGATACATTTTAATAAAAGTGTTCGGTACGCTTCAAAAGTGAGGAGCAACTACTTGACCAGCTTATTTCAAAGGTCCCATATTGAGCTAACTTTCAGGTTTTGTGTGTCTACTAAAATGCTGGCATGATGTAATTTTAAAACACGTACTATCTGTGGCTTCAGCGCCGCTATTCACCCTCTGTCTGAACGCTCTGTTCTTTAAGACCCCTCTCCCCCCAAAAACCCAATCTGATCTGATTGGTCAGCTTTCACAGGCCTGAACAGGCTCCGCCCACTGCTACGTAAGGACGGCTTGTTTAAAGGTTTACGGAAAAAGGGCTGTGTGCATTTTGCCCTTGGATTGGTTGTTTTGATACTTTCACAGCATTTATATAGTGAGTAGACCAGCTTTACAGTCAGAGATATATATATATATTCTCATTTCATACAATATGGGACCTTTAAAGTTTTTTCTTTTTTTTTATCAGTGCAGCAATCATACATCTTGAGCTGAGGAAAATAAAACCTTTAGCTGGTGAGGCTCCATGGTTGCATACGTTCACATTCAAACCATTATTAGTGGAAGACCAGAATGATAATGAGGAGGAATAAAAACACACAGAAGCGGGAAAAAAAGAAATTATGTGCCGTTTGATCATTGCGTTAGGCGTTTGATCCCTCGAAAAAAGAACAGGGAGAATTAGGTTTTTATGTTTCCTACAATCTCCGGGTGCCTTTACCTGGCTGAGGCACGCTCCGTGATTACACACACAACATTAGCGGGGTAAGAGGACGTGAGCGAGGAGGAAAAGTGAGGAAAGATTGAAATGGGTGCACAAGGGGGGGAGGGGGGGGGGGAAACACAGCAGAAAATGAAAAGTGCGAGGCAGAATTGAACACAACAGAAGAGAATAGGCTGAAATAGAAAACATGAAATATGAAATATGAATAGGCCCTTGATGATATTCCAACTCTATCTGCCTGTCAGTGGGACTTCATTGATATTCAGGGGAGAGCACCCCTTCTAGCAGCACATATCAAAAGGCAGTGTTATGATCAATAAATATGCCATGGGAATCAAAGCTTTTTTCTTTGATAGCATTGGTCATTTGCCCAGAAACTGTTTGGAAGTGGGAGCCAGGTTTGAAAGGCAGCGCGGTATGAGTCACTGGTTACATTTACAAGAGAGCAGAAAATCAGATTTTTAACCTTTTGTGGGTCAGCTGAGCCGCTGATCCTCTCATCGCCGTCTCTTCGGGGCAGAATGAGACACCAGGCGGATCGTCCCCGCTTAGACAGCCTTGAAGCGGACAGCTGTAAAAAAAGAAAGTTGGGATTGATAGTAAAAAATGTCTATAAACTGCTTGCACCCTTCGACTTTTTGATTGATAATACTGCAGTAATAACAAATTGTGTGACATTTCTGGGTTAACCTGTGCGTTTAGGACTGATTGAATGTTGGGAGCTGCTTGAAACTGGTGTATATAAAATCCCTGAGGCGCGACTGAGCAGTGGAAATATTTCCTGGACCGCTGCTGTGTCACGCTCAGGTAAAAACCATATATCAGCAAAAACAACCTACTCAGTGCAACATTTAATTGCACATTTTTATCATGATCTGGTAAGGGACACAGTAAAAATACATCTGATCTTGACGCATATTTAATGCAAAGGAAATTCTTATTAATAGTATTTTTTTTTTTACAATTGACCCGTTGATTTAGGTTGCTATTTGGTGAAGGCAACAATTTGTATTTCTCCAGTTCTGAATGGCATGAATATGAACTTGCGGAGGCTTGAAACATCCTCGAGATGTCACTCTGAAGATCAGTGAGATTGTAATATCTTTACAACTTCTGGAAGGATCTGCATGAAAGTTGGTACAGACATTTATTATCCCCAGAGGCTGAAGCCCAGGGCTTATATTGGGCCGGGGTCTGAGCTGACAAGGACTCAACGATACATTTGAATCCAGCTCGTAAGTTCATCTTAACATTATCACCATAAGTTAACAGATGTAAAGTATATAACTTATTTTTCATTTCAGTTTTGTTGCCTAATATTAACCAGACTGCGACTGTTACATGTCTATTTTTGCTACAATGATGACGAGAGCCCGCTGACCATGGATCTTCTCTCCGCAGAGGTGGTCATATGCACCGCACGCAATTCATTATTTATATGCAGACTGATGAGACCTGGCTGATCTCAGAGGCCAATTTGCTTCTTTCTGTGTAAAGGTCACTGTTCAGCAGTCGACTTTGAGATGTTTTATCTTCTATTTACAGAACGGTCCTCATTTCCGACGCAATTGGCAGAATAAATGTTAGCTAAGTATGTTTCTGCAAACCACACATTAGTTCAAACTGAACATTTCTTTACGTTGCAACTTTACGTTTGTTTAGGTTGAATTTTTTATTTATTTTTTGGCTTTGCACAACGCTGTGCTCATGCTTTGCTTATATTAACCACATGGTTTGGGTTCAGTAAACATCAATCTTTTGTCTTCAAATATCTGTTTTGGTCGCCATGTTCACGGACTGACATTCCATGGAAGTTTGCCTGTGTTGGCTGAAAATGAACATAGGTCTCCTGAAATAGAAACACCCGCTTAAGACAAGTCAAAATGGACGGAATTATCTCCCAGGTGTCCTTAAAAATAACAAGTAGTGTGATTCTTAGGACATAGGCACATGCACTGAAGGCAGTCTGCTATTTGTACGCAGATCCTGTTGATCTCGAATTTGCCAATTTGCTGATTGAAGGTCGCTGTTAAGCAGCCGACTTTGAGATGTTGATGTTGTCACACTTTCCAGAATGGTCCTTTTAACTGCTTTATGGCAAAAGGATAATGAAACTAACGAAAATAAAACCAAATTGTGGAGGAAATGTAACTGATTTTTTCAGACAGCACTGAAATAAATGGAAGCAAACGGCCACCTCCACGGTAGTCTGACACCTGTGCTTCAGGAAATTGTTGGCTTTGATGCAGCTTTTACAAGATTCATAGTTGAAGAAATACAAAACCACAGGAATCGTCTTTCATTCCATCTATTCATGTTCCACTTCCACTTATCCTGGTCTGGTTCAAGGTGGCCAAGTTGAAATAAAATAAATACCTCCACAGGGTGACTTTGATTAAATGCCCAGTCTAAAGTACATCAGATGGAGTCCAAACAGCCTATGAAAGAGGCTCATTTGAGCTGTGTGTAATGATTTCTTCAAGACAGAAATAAAGTGACTGTTGAACACTGTACTGATGATTAATTGTGAGATTAATACATTTGTTTCTGATTTTATCTCGAATGAATGCTCTTTTACATTAGACCTGGACTCCTTTAACAAAACCCCTATTCTGTCTTCTTGGATACCTTTGCCCTCCTCTGTACCTTTTCCTCACGGATGAACTTTCAGTGCAGAGAAGAAAATAAAACATCAAAACAGCAATTACTTTTCTTTTTTTTTAAACCCATGGTTGAGTCGTATTAAAGACCTTCTGATGTCCATTTCTGAAGAGGCGATTGGTCCCAGCGGCTGCCCGGCTGCTCATCACACTTCTATTAGCACTGGAGCCAAATGCTGCTGCAATTACTTTCACTGTCATGGCAGTCACAAGTGGCACAATCCTGGTGATTAGAGTCAGGCTTTGGCTCACTCTCATAGAAATGCAGACACAGACACACACACACACACACACACACACAGTTGGTAGTTGTTACTTGGCTAAGTGGGTGCTCCATTGCTGTGCTACACTCAGCCACCTGCTGCCATCTCCGTACCTTCGCTTCAGGCAGGATCGTAACAGCGCCTGAGACATTAGACATTAGTCATTAATTGAGCTTAATCGTCTCATTGTTTAATTGTCTGAGACCAACCTAATGATTATGCCAAACTCAAGTGCACTAAACACCTGGCTGCAATAAACTTGAAGCCGACAGTTTCTTAAGCGAAGGGTGAGGACTGGAAATGGGTCACGGGCCCTCCTCTGCTGGGTCCACCTGTGACGCAGCAGGTAACTTTTAATGAGCCCCGGGACAAAGCCGCACTCTTATTCAGGGTTTAAAACTTTACCCACACATACGCAGCTAATGGAAAGTCGGTGTGTTTTCACTACCCTCATTGGTATTTAAGCAAATTGATGTGATCTCGGGGTGAAATGATGGTCAAGATTTGAACTCGGATTAACGTCCAGGCAGGCACTGTCCTTGTCCTCACATACACACACACACACACACACACACACACACACACACACACACACACACACACACACACACACACACACAGTAATACAAACGTGTGTTTGTTTGTGCCTGCAGCAAAACTCCAATTACTCCAACTATGACATTCTTGCTCGGCATGACAGTGACGGTTGGCCAAAATCTCCATGATTTGTTGGGTAAGTATGTGCACACACTGAATCCGGCGGCCACATCAGCCATCGACAGTCAGATCGAATAGAAGGCCATGTGCACGGAGGGATGGAGCGCGGGGCGATGAGAGGAGGGATGCATGTGGCAGGGCGGTGTTTTTTTTTTTAGGGTTATTGGGTGGACGACTGCCCACCCTTTGTGCTCCAAATCCAGGGGAATCTGCTGGCCATTGTGGCTCCCTGCTTGTTCACCAGCCAGAGAGCTGAGAGAGGGGATTTCAGCTCCGCAGAGCCGATGACAAGCAGGTTTTTTCAAAATCGTCCTCTCTGGGTTTCTCGCTTTGCTCTTTTATCCTCGCTGTCTTTCTCTCCGCTTTGTTCTGGGTGCAGTGCACAGTCAGCCCCGGCCAGCTATAGTATAGTAATCTAGGAATGACCGAGGTTAGTGATCCTGTCCTGGGGTCTGATTTAGGTTTTGGGGGTAGTACCTGTGTCTACTGTGGAGCATTCGGTGCAGCTTATTTAACATGCAGTTTAGTGCTTCATTTTTCCCATTTTGTCTTGGTTAACAAGTGAGGGAGAAAATGCCATGCGTTCATTTAAACGAGGCTATTTTTATTTCAGAATCCCTGCTCATCCTCTTATTACCTGCACAGCACTGGTTCCCCCCCAAAATCGTCAGCAACGAGAAGCCTCTGAAACAGCATGTAGTCTGTCAGACATCAGACGAGCCTCAGCTGAAACCAATGCTAATGAGATTCTTTCAGGTGGGTTGGCAGTGTCTCAAGGCAGAGTGATGCACTGATTCCAGTGGCAGAGAAAACTGCAGCGCCAATAGATTTGATATGGCACAATCAAATTTGAATCTGCTCCCATCTGAAGTCAAATGAAATGAGATTGTACAGCTCACAGTGATCTGTGTTTGATGAGGATAACATGGCCTCACGTAGGACCTCCAAACATAGCCTGCCTGAGGAATGTGCTTGTTGTGAGGGGCTGATGTGAGCATTTTGCAGTTGGGGTCGCTCAATCAAAACGATGAAAACAAGAGATAGAGTTTGACGAAATCACGAAGTACTCTTCATTGATAAAGAGGTCATATTATGCTAATTTCCAGGTTCATATTTTTATTTTGGGGTTCAAGTAGAATAGATTTAACTACTTTAATTTAAAAAAAGCTAATGATTTTTCTCACATGGTGCATCGCTGCAGCGTCTCTATTCACACTGTGTCTTGAACGCTCTGTTTTAGCTACAGAGGGAGTCATCTCGCCTCTGTTCAATCTATGGTGAGAGTTGTACATGCTCATAACATAACGTGCAGGATGTAGCCAATCAGAGGCAGAGTAAGGTGGGTCATGGCGTGCAATGTAGTGTGATCTAAAATAACGCAACTGTATGTCTGCTGACTGACTGGAATGTATTTTATAATGTATACAAAAAATAAAACATTAACATGAAGTCTGTTACATAGCGACGGACATAAGTTATGGAAGTAAAGGCTTAGCTCCAAACCAGACGTTTCAGGCAGCGCAGGAGCAGAGTTTTCTGTGGAAAGAGTACCTTTGGTGTAGACTTTTAGCTTTTTACCATTTACATGAACAAAAATGTTACATAACACAATAAAGGAAAGGCAAAAACCCCAAAAGCATAATATGACCTCTTTTGACTACCACCATTGAAGATACAAAAGTGAAAGTCTGAAAGTCAATCTAGTGACTACACTGACTTTCAGATAGATATTCATATTACCTATATGTCACCTATAGACTAGATGCTAGTCTATAGGTGACATAAAGGTAATACAAATAAATGCAGCCTAAACAATTGAGTGGCTAGTTAGCTAGCTAATTAGCCGAATTCCTTTTTTTCACTGTGTAATGTATGATGTCTTGTTTGTCATGTTTCACCAGAAGTTATAGCAACTTGTGTTAAGTCTTTAGCAACACAGAGCGATAAAAAGTGAGATCCACACAAAGAAAACTCAAAACAGGAATATCAGAGAGCACAAACACCAAAACAAACCAGTTGGCTGCATACAAAGGTGACACAAGCAAATGCAGATTAACCAACGAAGAGTGAAGGGAAAACACATGTTATATACACAGGAAGTGATAAGCTAATGGAACACCCGCAAGGACAGAATCTACTAAATAAAATATGATATGACTCAACCAAAAACCTGAACCACGACAACCAGAGAGGGTGAAGAGCATACAACACCAAAAGAAATTAACATTTGGGATGATATAAGTACACCATCCAACAAATTCCGTATATGGTCTGATCGCTTTTAGACATTTTCGTGCAAAAATGTTACATACTAGCCTATGTTTTTAAAAGAGCACTTCTGCAGTATAACACAAGTCTGATAGACAATAAAGAGAGATACTGACTTCTTTATTCCACACGCTTTCCTTCCTTGTCAAATCTGGCAGCTACTGTACATTACCCACGGCACAACTTCACCACCGACAGTTCTGCCGGAGATTGTGATATGTAATGCTGGTAGCTAATACAGCCTCAAGCTGTTAGCCTGCAGCAGAGAGATAGGAGCGGGCTGCAGAGGTCGGGTAAGTTCACTCCTCTGGAGCCACAGAAGGATTCATACAAGATATTTTCCAACCACATATAGCACTCTACAAAACACACTCTGACAGGTAAAGCAGTTGGACTTCCCCTTCAACAGAGCCAACTTGATAATGTTTATGCAAGCTATAAATTTGAACACCTTGTTTAACTTCACTTCAAACAAGTGGAGCAGGCTATAATTCTTTGACTTTCGCTAACTTTGCCAGCTTACAGGAGCTAGTTAGCTTGGTAGTTGCCAGTGATTATATTTTATCATCAGACGCTTTGATGAATTAACCTGTTTAAACCGTTAGCTCCCTGCCAACACTGCTAACACACAGCAGTAAGGTGCAGCTGAGTTGGCTGCAGGCCCCTACAACATTGCAAACATAAAGCTGGAGGCAAATGCTGGAAAAAAATATAACATGTTTATGAACTGTGAAAGCACTGTAGCTAATAGGTTTCCACCAAAGAGGTCAAAAATATCTCCTGACTTTGCGTCCGAAAGCATTTAAAGCCCATTTAAAACTATCCCAGCATGTTGGACATGTGGGGAATGATCACTCGTGAGCAAAGCAGAAAAGCATCTCTGGGGGTGACAAGTCAGAAAACAAATGGGGCTTCCTGGTGGTTTGGTGTATTACTATGTGTGTGTGTGTGTCTGTGTGTGTGTGTGTGTGTGTGTGTGTGTGTGGGAGGGTTTGGTTCCAGTCTCGTGCTGGGCTGTCGCGTCTCTCTGCTCCATTTCCTGTTTCCCTGCTCTGTGGGCTGTCGCAGGGCTTGGAGGAGGGGATGTGGATGCTGAGTGAGGTGGGATGCACGCTCTCCCTTAAAAAACGAAAGAGACGTAACGTGAATCAGTGGTTCATGATGAGGGGAGGGAGGCGTTCAACCATTCCGGTAATCGCAGGGACGACGGTCAGACAGCAGGTAGTTCTTCACTGGGGTTGTAACCTGTTAACAAAATAAAATACAACCCTGAGAAGAACCAGAGTCACAGTGTGAGTCTTTCGAAGTTCTCAGAGAGCGATAATTAAGCAATGGCAATATTTTGTTGGTGAAAGTCAGACTTACGTCATCCTTTGAAGACCGTCTTGAAGCTGCGGTTCCTGCAGAGACACTGAAAGTTAAAAAAAAATAAAGACATTTGTCAGAAAACAAATTTATCAAATCTGATCTGTCTTTGATGGAACGGACCACTGGAAAGATTAAAGGAAGGACCAAAGAAGAGAGGGAAGGAAGAAAAGAAGACTGCAGAGGAGAACTAGAGGGAAATAATGTGTTGTATTAGTACTGTTTCGTTATGACATGAGAGAAAGAGAGAAAGAAAAGGAAACCAAACGACCCAATGTTGTGAACAATTAATTACTTCAAGTTAATACGTAAATATGTTTTGAAGTATAAATTACATTTTGCAAGCGAGAAACAGGCTGAAACATCAAACTTCATGTGATTAAGCCTTTGTTTTCAACAATGGCAAACCAGACTAACAACAAACAACAGTGATTTTTTGTTTTCTCAACTTGAACCTCATATGCGCGTCATGTTTGATATACATTCAGACAGTGTGTTATATTCAACTTATTTGAGATCTACTTGTTGACATGTTTGTAACGTAGTTAGATTTAAATTTAACTTATAGAATATATAGATCTGTTTCTGTGCCTTTGACAGTCCTGTTGTCGTCCTGCTCTTGTCCATGCGTCTCCTGTGCTCCTCCGCCTGTTCCCCGGACCTTTTGTGTTCCATGTTGCTGATTTGTTCCTCCTGGTTTTCTGGTTTGTTCTCCGTTTTGTTCTGCATTTTGTAATTCTCTATAGTTTTTCCTTGGACTTTGGCCTGCCTTTTGTTTTTCACTTTTCTGATTTTTGGATGTCTTACTTTAACATTTGCTGATTAAAGCTGCCTGCCTGTGTGTCCTATTTTCATATTTGTGACAGAAGTATGTTGCAGCTAATACTGTAGTTGCCAGAAAAAAACCAACAGCATTGCTACCAAAACGACTGAACAAGTCGATTGTCAGCGTCTGCCGAAATATCAACCAGTACCAGACCTTCGTTGTACAGTTGCAGTTTGGTTAGGTTTAGATAAAAACATTTTTTGGTTAGGTTTAGGAAATCATTGTGCATCACATCAACATTTCTAGAATATTCCACATATTATGTTCAGATTACATGTGAGCATATGAGCTGACAATCACATGAGGATGTCATGGATAGGCGAGACTGCTGCCGAATGGGAGACCGCTGTTCAAGACCACTTTGACTAGTCTGGACATTTTACGGCTGTCTGTTGGCCAATACATTTTTATTTCAATCCAAAACATGATTTCACTATCGAAGTTGTTCTTATTGCCACAACCCAACCCGACCTCAACCGTAGTGTTGCAGTGGCATAAAATTGAAAACTGAAACATAAGGAAAAATACAATATGATTAACACATCCATAGTTTGCAGAAACACTTAAACAAACATTTATTCTGGCATTTGGGTTGCATGCTGAGGGTAGAAGAGCAAGAATATGAATAATCGAGGATAGAAGGGAGGCAATACCAGAAATGATGGAGAGAGGGCTTTCATTACAATAATATCAGTGAACTGAAAGAAAGTGAAACAATAACATCTTCTCTCAGACTTTGGCTCTGACAGCAAACTGAGCAAAGAATGAATTTAGGAAAAGAAACGGCGCACCAGCACGAGACATATAAGGAAAAAACGGTGTAACAATGAGCCTGCAGGAGGAAAAGAGGGAAACAACAAGAGGGGATACATTAAACAGAGAACTTTTAACTGGAAAACGGAGCTGAAAAGGCGGCGAAACACACAGCACGATGTAAAGAAAAAAGAAGGAACCGGAGGGATGAAAGACACGGAAAACCGGAGAGGAATCGCGTGCATGTATGTGTGTATGCATAAGTGTGTGTGTGAGCGAGATCCTGTATGAGCCGTGTGGAGCACAGGCTGCATGGCTGAGCAATTCCTGTCCAGTTGGCTGGTTGGCTGTGAGTGTGTACGGCAGGGGGTCCCACAGAGGGCTTTGATCATTACCGAGTGTGACAGAAGAGTTCTGACAGAGAGGTAACCCCCCAACCCACACACACACACACATACACACACACACACACACACACACACACACACATACCAGTAACAACATCACTATGACCACTTATGTTACTCAGAGGCAGAGATGCAGCAGAAGGTGACGTGCGTTTAAATTCACTGGAACTCAGACTACTTGCGAGTTTTGCTCCATCTGACTTTTTTCCTAATAAAAAAATAAGGCTGCTACTAACAAATGTTGCCACTGTCAGTAAAGTAAGTGTGAAGCTATGACCTAAATGAACTTATTTTGTCTGACCAGTCAGAATTAGGGATGCACAACATTGGATTTTTCTTTTTTGCCTACATGCCGATATTTTTCCATTCATTTTGGCCAGTTCCACATTCTGACACAGACTGCAGAGAACATCGAGTCCCTCCTGCAGTGGAACAAACATATTGTGTCTACTCGTATAGTGATGGCCCACTGGCAGGTGCAGACGTACAATGCTTTTCAAAATGTACACGTACACCGGGCAAGCTAAGAAAGCTATGTAGTCAACAGTTTGTCGGGTGTGCATAACAGAAGAGTCATCTCTGCAGAAATGTTCATGGCCGATTCCGACATTTCATGGTTCTTATGGCTGGCTATAACATTTGAACAACTAAGGGAAGCGTATGTAAGGGATTAACTGAATAAAATGAATTTTATTTCACAAAAATTAATATGAAAGTAACAAATGCAACAAAAGGTAAGTTCTAGCAATGTGGCAGAGACAAAACTGCTCCGGACAGAAAACGAAAGGAATATCAAAGTAACGTGACGTGGGGGCCAGGGGGAAAAAGAGCCAGCAGATTACTAGGATTGAACAGGTTTTATGCAACCTGGAGGCGATGGCCAGTTGCCTCCAATCCGTTGATGACATCCAGCTCCAATCAGCAAGGGACACACACACACACACACACACACACACACACACACACACACACACACACACACACACACAGCAACAGCACAACGAAGCAAGCCCTAGCAGAGGCCCTGGGGTGGTCACAATTTGAAAACATTTATCGGTCGATACCGACGATTTATAGCGCATCCCTAGTTTAAAACCTTAAAGATTTACAATGTGTTGAGGTCAACAGTAATTCAAAAGGAAAATGGTCTTCATCACGACCATCATCGGTTTTTTATACCTTAATACCTGTGGTGAATGTAGTTTGCATATGTAACTATGAAGCAACTCTGCAAATCCACAGCAACAGCCCTGTGTGGGGCAAATCATACTGAGCATGCCCAGTGAGACAATTTACACTGTTTTGCAGTATGATGATGAGCTCCTCTGAAGCTACAAGTTCATTGTAATTAAGGAATATTTCACCTAAATTCCACCCAAAGAGTTGGCTCCTTTTAGTGTTTTTTTAATAGTTTGCAGGGTTCTGTTATACCAGCCAACATTAGGCGGTGAGACAGAGGGAGATTTTCTGGCCTATCCTCGACGCCCCATCCCATAGAACCCTACAGCAAAGATTAATAGAATTAATATGAAGATGTGAAAGTAAAACAAGTACTAGCTAGTCTTGATAGCTCACAGTGAAATAAATAGATAATAAGAATCAACATCAAAAATGTGTAAAATGTGTGTGTGTTTGCGGAGAATCCATCAGTGCCAGGTAGACCTACAAAAAGAAGATGAGGAAGGAAGGATAAGATGATGCAGGACTACATTCTGCAGAATGGAGAAGAGAGAACAAGCAAATGAGACTGGAGGTAAATGTCAGTGTCTTCTGTTTCAGAGCAGAGCGGAGGGCTTGAGTGAACAGTGACGAGAGCAGGGTCGTTTATGTGCGCCGT
>CAEMYA010000519.1:109302-125536 GCA_903131615.1 Diplodus sargus | reverse complement strand
TGTGTGTGTGTGTGTGTGTGTGTGTGTGTGTGTGTGTGTGAGACGGGGGGGCGGGGGGTAGTGGGATGGGGGGCGATTGGTGGTAGAGAGACCTAGAGAGTGGAAGAAAGAGACACGAGAAAGAGAAATGTCAATGAGAAGAGAGGGAAAGTGAGGAGAAAAGGAACAGAGCGGAAACAGAGAAAGTGGAGGAGGAGGGTCAAAGAGCCTGAAAGGAAAGCTGACAGAGGCGGGATGAGACGGACTGGTAAGCTAATGGCAGAAGACAATACGAGGGAGAGGCACAAAAGGAAATGATAGATAAGAGGTAAAGAAATAGTTCTGGCATTTGAAGGCGGAGAGCGAGGGAGAGAATTACAAGCTCAAAAAATGTGCGGAAGGTCGTTGGAAGAAAAGTGAGACGATGAGGACCGCATCGTACACAACAACCCAGACAACAATGTTAAAAAGGCACTTTAACACTTTGAATTTGGGCCCGAAAAAATAGAGCATTTGCAAACTGCTGATATACAATTGTTGTGGCTTTTCCGTCACCTCTGCTGAGAGAAGGAAAAAGTTGAAGTCGCGTAATGGAGAAAGTAAGATGGAAACTCAGACGATGAAGAGTGCGACACAGAAAAGTGGAAGAGTCAAAGAGAGGGACGCAGGAGGGATGTTGACGTGAGTGAAAAAAAGCAATGGGAGAGAAATGAAAAAGGGAAGGTTGGATTAACGGGGAAGAAGACGGGAATGGAGTGGATAGAAAGGTCAGAAGAGGAGGAAAAGACACGTCAGGTGACAAGAGAGCAGGAACAAAAGAGAAACGAAGGAAGGAGAAACAGGCCGCCAGATGAGCATAAGAATGAGAGAGAGGAGAAGAAGAAAAAAAAGAAAGACAACGGGAGACAATCAGGAATAGAGCGAGACTGACAGATCGACGGGAGGGAAGGAGGAGGGAGTTGGTCTGGGGATCAAACTGGTCTCAGAGATCATTTGACAGGAGATGAAAAGAGGAGGTGATGAGGAGCGAAACGGTGCAGATGAACAGACAGGGAAGAAGAATGCAGACGAGGACTGGAGGTGATGAGATAAAAGAGAGACAGGAGGGAGAGGGAAAAAAAACACAGCGATGGAAGACTTAAGTACCTGTGGTGTCACCTTTGTTGGCGCATGACGCCACCGCTCTGCAATAATATGAATGAGGACAGCACGGGCTGCCTAGAATCCCCAAATTTCACCCGCACTATATATAGCTATACGTGCTTTTGTTTTTCGGGGTGTTTCAGCTTTAACAGAGGCTCCGTTCGAGTGCGGAAGAAGGTGGAAACGGCTGACACTGCTCAGGATGAAGCAGAGGCACAATGTCACAAATGAGTTTCATTATTTGCACAACCAAAGTGTACAACCAAACCCTGATTACAGGCTAGAGTTAACATCTTGTCGCTATGTGCTGCATTTCATCACATAACTCATTATTCGTTTCGAGACATTACGGTAACTAGTCCTTGAAATCATCAGCAGCGACGCGGGTTACAAAAGCTTCTAACCGCCACCTACGCCGCATTTCAAATTCTGTGATCGGGAAGAAATTGTGATACATTCATGAAACAAAAGACAATGAGCACTCAGAGAGGAAAAGTTGTTAATTTCCTGCAGTGAAAGATGGTCAAAGTTGTTACAGGCACATTGCTCATCCTCTCGAGTGGAGGACAAAACAAAAACCCACATCAACAAACTTGACAGGAGCAATGACGCTGAGAGTTGGATTGTGACAAGGAGCCGCCAAAGATGCAAGGAAATTCAGCGCGCGTGACGCTGGTGGAGCCTCGAGGTTTGGATCAATCACCTGTCAATCAGGCAGCAACTACCGATGGCTCAGTGTGACAGGCTGAGACACCTGTCAATCAGTAATAAAACAGGTGACAATAACGCAATGTAAATCTTCTTTTGGGAACATTTATTTGGAGCTACAGAGACTTCACCTTCACCTCACACTGTGGACCGTGTCAACGCTACCCACGTCGACCTGATAACGAGCAGACATCTGAAACAAATCCTTCAAAGCCATGAACACTGCCTACTGGTGAGTTCCATTTTAGGTCAGAAGTCTCTATCTCTAAGTTCGTAGAAAGCGTTTTTAACTGGAACGCCCACCTGAAGTCAGACGCACCTCACCAACCACCGACCTCGAAATCCAAGATGGCAGCTTTACGAATCAATAGCAGTGAAAGCTGTAGAATATACTGTTCATTAGCACGTCTGTCTTATTTGTTTCTTATGAATTCCTATCCTGTCCAACTTCTATCTGAGGACACGCTGCTTTGGCGTTTGTATCTCTAACCTGGCTAGAGTTCGTATCCCAACATGTCACACCGCGGGCGTGATTCATCTCCGGCTCCGACTTCCAACTTCCGAGGGGGGAAATGGAACACAGCGTAACTGAGAGTGACCGGCTGCTCAGGCAGAAAGTGCAATCACTTCAGTGTTATTCTTGCATTTTCCTTGTTTCAACATCTTGACTTTTGGTGAATTGTGATCACAAAGTATTTTTACTGTTTTGACAGCTTTCTGCATGAATAATTACTTGTGATGTCAAGATTACAAACTGAGAAGGGAAACATTTGTCTCATTTAAAAAATCATTACCTACAGTATACTCTCTCTGGACCGCCAGAATAATTAAGCACTTTATGTTGATATTCTGCTCCTGCAAAATGTATTCATTCTGTGTGAATGCAGAAAAGAGACAAGAGCCAAACACAGATGTGAAGCAACAATCTGGAGCAGAAAATGAGATGAGACAAAAGAAGTGGGCTAGAGTCCGACTCGTGACGTTACTGGCCTTGAACCACTGACCCACCCTGAGACATCTGATGCTTGTTCACATTTTGACACATTCGGTGTCATTTCCAGGTCGCGCCATCATAAAGGTGTGAAGGATGTGTCAATTTCACCAGATATCAACACAGCATGTGAAAGCTGAACACGACACTGTCCAAATGGATTTTCGACGCGTCCACGGAAAAGTGAATCCTTTATGGTGAAGCCGCTGCTGTTAAAAGCTGCAATATTAATTGCTGAAACAACACTTTGAAGAAGTACCAAGACAAAAAAAAGGAAACAGGTTGAATAACAGAGCTGTTGATTTAACCTCTCTGTTGCTGCTGTCGGGGGGAAAAAAAACCCTCAGATTTTCAGCTTTTTCTTCGATCTGAAGGGTTTTTTTATGTGGTGTTTTATTGGTAGTGCAAGTTTTCTGACCCTGAGGCCCACAAAATCCATTCAGTACCCTTAATAAGATTTCAAGGATTCATAGTCATCAATCTTGAAATGAGTCTGCCTTTCTAAATTTCAGAAAAATTGACTTTTTGAAAGCACAGCGAAACAGCAGGTGAAGAGAGACCGCGCTCACCTCTGCAGACGCACACAGCAGCGCCTCATCATTCTTCCCTCCAATTCAATTCCGGGGACAGCTGAGGGAAGACTTCTCTTTCTCCCCATTTATTTAACATTTGCTAAGGATGTACTCTGCTGATAACTATATGATTATGAGCCGCCCGCGACGGTCGGCCCTGTCTGTGCCAGACAGACCTCCAGGACATCTTGACTGAAACGTCACTGAGTGAAGGTCAGACATTACCGCCCACAAAACTCAGATCAGTCACGTTAATGTGGAGAGGCCGGGAAGCCGTGATTCAAGATGTAGTGACAGCCAAGTGTGGGTGGGCTGGTTGTGTGCGTGCGCGGGGAAAGTAGTATCATCAGAATCCTCAAAATGCTCTCCAGCAATGTGCCTGATATTGTGCCGGAGGCAATCTTTATAGTGCTGTTTGATATCGGGCCATTGCCAGAACTTTTTGTGGAATTCCATAACTAGGCCCTGCACCACAGAAAAGCTATTATTTCAGATCCAGATCCAGGAATTATGCACTGACTGACTTTGGGAAGGCGGCCTGCAAAGATGCAAACTAAAAATAATCAAATGCATTACAACTAAAGTAACAAGCCTGTTTTTGGAAATGTAAGGAGTATAAAGTACAGATGTTTGAGTTCAAATGTATGGAGTGAAAGTCAAAAGTCTATCCCTCCCCCTCTCTGATGAGGACGGCCTGGAAAAATTTACAAAAAGTGTCTTAATAAAGTGCCGGGCCACAGAAACGCTTTAATGCTCCTTGACATTGATTCTCCAAGTCTTTGGATCTCTGCCGAGGGGATGAACATTATTCTTCCAAAAGACAGTGGCTCATTTGGTATTTTAATGACGGTGGTGGAGAGCCCTATCCAATGTGTCGCTCCGAGACCTTTAACCGCTGCTCAGTTGGTTTAAGATAAGGTGATTATGATGACCATAGCATATTATTCACATCATTTTCATATTCATCAAACCATTCAGCAACCTTTGCACCCTGCATGAAAGCATCTGCATTTGATATGAGTCTCATTTCTTCATTTTCTATCAATGTGACACTAATCTGTATGTGTATCTGGAGGCTCTAGAGTTTAGTCACCATCCTTTGTCGTCATCTACAGATGTGCAGTTGCTGTTGCTCCTCCATGGTAAGCCCTGCAAGGTACGACTAAGAACCACTGTCATAGTATATCTCCTATGTTTTGCATATCAAGGAAAGTATTTTATTTTTTTATTTATTTATAATTTCCTGTTGGAAAAAAAATAACATGAACTGCTCTGGGTTAGAATAAGGCGAGAAATGGTGCAATTTTGTAGAGAAATCAATTGATTCTCATGGAATTGCTACAATAAGTGGATTTACACAAGGGGGGCAAGCGGAACTTCAGTTTTGGTGACACGCAAATTTGCACTCTTGACCATCTTGACAGTAGTTTGAGAAGAGGGACAGCCGCAGAGGAAAGCAAAAGCAAATAAAAGCAAAAAAAGAAAAGAAAAGAAAAGCAAAATAGAGGAAGATACAATCTTTTTGCTGCCATTTGCTGTCGAATGCCATTTACTTTTATTCAACCTTCTCTGTCAGAGTAAAAACTGTCAAGAACGAAGCAATGGTTTGAAGACAGAGACAGAAGTCTGTGGTACAACTCTAGTTTTTCCTAGAGGAAATATCCAACATCTGATCTCTAAGCCTTCCAGGTGCATGATGGCAAAAGTTAATTTAAAAAAAAAACCCTAACCCCTAACCCTGACCATAACAAGTTCAGAGTTGTCTGGAAACGCAGCGTTATTGTTCGGGCTGAGCTAGCAAGCTTAAAAGTTTGCTAACCAAAGTTAGCAAGGTAGGGATTTATTTCCCCTCTCCAGTAACTTTTATTGAACTAAACTGTGGGCAATTGTGGTCTATCAGGGGGAAGTCAGCAGAGCAGTAGATAGGTAATAAAGAGAATCTCTGGCACCTATTATAGCTGACTAGCACGACCGGGCCAGCTTACCAGGTACACTTATCTTGCCAGTGGTGCAGCAGAACACCAATTAGCCCTGCGAGGAACCAATAAGTCATCACGTTGCTGACCCACCACTTCCATCTGGAGAAGCAAATGTCACTTGTTGTGTGACCGCTGCTTAGAGGCTAACAATTGATTTATCACATTAAAGTGTAGACGACTGCAAAAACAGCCAAATTACACTTAAAACAAGAAGCAGGGCTGCAATAGAGACCTAACTCACACTGCTTACCCTCTTTGTCTTTGGATTAGTGGAAGGGAAACTTGTTGACTCACAGAAAGCGACAATGCAAAGAGAAAGTTTGACTCATCACTGTCACATCTTCTTCCTTTGAGTGAGTTCCAGTTTTTTTCTTCAGAATAGAGAATCACGGACCAGCCCGATTGGTAACCATGAAAGTGTTTGTTGTGGTTTACAAATGTCACCTCAGACTGATACCTGGTGCTGCCAATGCTCAGAGCATAATAATTCCTGCTGTCTGTTTTGATCAAACTCTTGTGGAGAAACTTACAACTGTCTGTGGTAAAGGGAAAAAAGGGAAGAAAGGTTTTGGGGAGACAATGTGTTGGAATTTGACACAACTTTGACACAAGTAGTTGAGAAGTTTTGTGAGAATGTAAATCATTTAAACATCTATAAGAATGAGACTATTTCTAGTCAATACTTTATTCCACCTGTTGTTAACAGATCCCATGAGGATACCAAAACTATCATCACTTTCCAGTGTTGCTAACCTCTCTGTGCTGTGTACCTCCAAGCCAAGACACTATGAAAGACATACATAAAAAAATATATATTGTTTTTTATTATAGGCCAAACAATTTGCTGAAACAGCCTGGTAACAGAATTATTTTATCATGCAAGAATAAATAGTGCATTTGTCAACGGTGTATTAATACACATCTGGTCCTCAGCAGCACGGCTGTGATAGTGTCAAAAAAACTACGGTGTGTGTTTGTTCATGGAAATGAAGGAATACTTCACACGGTTGCGACGGCGAGGCTCACTGATGTGTTTTGGACAATAATGGAGCTCTATGGCACAAAGCAATGAGATACATCACGCCTCAGCTACTAACAATACTCTCTTGAAGGGGAAGACAAGGAGGGATGGAAAGTGATGGAGAGAAAACACCTGGCTCCTGTATTAAGAATCGACTGATTTCATTGGTGAATGGAGAGAGACACCGAGGGAGGAGAGGAGGGGAGGGGTGGGGTAGGGGGTAGGGAGCAGGAGAGGAGGAGGAGGAGGAGAAGGAGGAGGACGAGGAGGAGGGCGAGTGAAGGGAGTAACGGTCGTCTCCATGGTGAAGCAGTGGTCGTCATGGTTACCCACAGAGCCCGGGTCAGCGGCTCCAGGAATGTGCATGCTGTTTGCACACACACACACACACTCACACACACACACACACACGCACACACACACATACACACGCACACAGATACGCAAACACACACACACACACGCTGGTCATTATTTTCTCCCCCTCTGTTGTGTGTGTGTGTGTGTGTGTGATGACAGATGAGCCCTGTTGTCAGAGTCACCAAGGGCTGTGAATGTCTACACTTCAGGAGGTAAGGAAAGAGGTGTGTGTTTTTACCGCGTGTCAGAATGAAATGTGTGTTATTTCATCTCCCTTCATACTTCATTTTGGGGGACACAAATACATGTTTGCATCTGGTGTGTGTTGTGTTTTGTTTGTGTAGGTGTGTGTGGCCGGGTCAAACAGGTCCATAGCGAGGAGGGGTGTGACAAGACAACTGTGACTCAACTGAAGCTACCCCATGCAGGCGCCTGGCTGTTTGTGTATGTTTTTTGCGGGCGTGTGAATGTGTGTGCGCGCGGGTGTTTAACTCAGCAAGCGGCGCGAGTTAACCAACACGCACTGCTGTGCTGCCATTTGCTGTATAAAAAAAAAAAAACATCAAAATCTTCTTCGCAAGCGGTGGTTTTCGCACACACAGCCTCACACGCACACGTCCCCGCCTCCAGACATGCTCACCCGAGCACAAAATCAGAAGTTCAAGCAAGAAATTCACTCACTATTTTCCCAGCGTCTTTCCACTACATTTATGCTTCAACTGCGATTTACATGGTTACCATGACATGCAGGCACGCCACGAACATGCCACACCGCACTGCTCTAACGTGCTCTAATGTGTTTGGATGCATGTGGCAGTTTGTTTCTTATTGATGTTGAAAAAAATGTACCACCGGTTCAGCTTCTTCTAACACCAACTGCTCAAAAGCCCCTGGACCCACTGAACTGTACAACCATCTACACACAGCTGAATTTATTTAACGATCGGGAACATCTTAGTTGATTAAAAATGTACAATTTTCCCCCTTGAGTAACAGTAGGATGATGAATGTGCTCAGGCCTAATTGGCTTTTAGCAGTGCTAGCAGCTGTATGAGTTGCATGGCTAAACAAAAGAATACCCTCAGTATGCTAATTATACACAACTAGCATTGTGCCATTATGTTGGCATGTAACACACATTTATGTTGATACGTTCATATGATAACAGCCTACACGTAGCTGATGCTAATAAAAGCTGAGCTGAGTTTGACAGTGGTTGAACCTGATGAGCTGATATGTCCTTAAATGGCCACCATACTGAGGATGAAGTGCTCGGAAGTGTGGAACAACAAGGGCAGTCATCCTCAAACTTTTCTTCTTTTTTTAAAACATATATTTATTGTTTCTGTGTTTATACAACAACATCCAACAATTGGAACAACCTGAACATATGGCAGTAATGAAAATAGTAATAGGTTACAGCGTACATTCCCAGCAACAAATTAAATACTTCCTATTATCTCATTCCCCCACCGCCTCCCCCATATCCCCACTCCTCAACAGTTCCAGGAATATCTTCCACATGCTATAAAATTCAGAATCCCTCCCTTTAACAACATAGGTCAGTTTCTCAAGAGCCAAACTCGATGTTAGGTAATTTAACCAGTGGTCAAAAGAGGGGCAACCAACATTCTTCCAACATAATGCAATATAGTGTTTTGCCTGCAGTACACAAAGGGTCGACCACTTTTCTTTCCTTACAAGATAAAGAACAGTCATCTGGATAAATGCCTAAAATACATATCTTAGGGCATAAAGGTACAGGGGAAGTTGTGATCTGAGAGATATCCGTTAACACTGAGCTCCAAAATGTTTAAATCTCTTCACAATTCCATAAACAGTGATATAATGTACCCTGGTGATTGTTACACTTATAACATAGATCAAGTATATTAGGATCAAATGTATTTAGTTGTACAGGGGAGATATATGTTTGCATTATCATTCTCAATTGAGTGTTGGTGGTTTGAGTGTGTCTTTAAACATATTGTACTCCATTCAATGAGTGAAATATCTTCTTGTAAGTCTCATATCTGCTCCTGCCTCTTACTATCAGAGTTGTCCTTATGGTTTTCAACCAACAAAACCAGGAGACCAGTTTTTTTACCACAACAGTTTTTTGTAACATGTGTTTCTAAGATGGAGAGTGGAGGTTGTTGCACTGAATTGTTTAAGTGTGCCAGAATAAAGCTTCTAAGTTGTAGATACTTAAAGTGTTTCTGCAGTATCAAACTTTGCTTTTAACTCATTGAATGACATCAGATTGTAATTCTCATATGCATCCCGTAGTTTCACTATGCCCTTGTTCAACTATGCTTTAAAACCCACGTCGTTCTTCGGGGGAATCCTCAAACTTTTCCAAGTATAACAAGATCATCTCTCCATTAACCTTTAATTCAACTGTTTTGTCTTGATGCTTGTAGTGAGGATTACAGCTTCACGAGGCTGCTAGCATAGACATGGGCTACTTCCATAGCACAAGTGCTACATCTATAAACAATGTTTAATGTTCAGTTACTGTTTTACAATTGATTTCTGTCACTCAAATCCATGCAACAGTTCCAGAAGTTTTTGTAAAGACCACAGCCGACTATTTTTCAGAGTTGGAGTTGGACCATCTCCATTTGTGATCGTGTCGACCTATACAGGTATTTTCAGCCAAACCCTGATGTTTTCTTAACCCTGGCCAAGTGGTTTAAACAGTTTGCAGGTCTGACCCATCTTGGGCAGTGACGGATCTGAAGGACCTGTGACTGAACCCTGTTGCAGAGGCATCCGCCAATCCGAAGGGTGGCTTTAATGAGTCATTTTGCTATGTTCTGTCTGTACCCTGGAAAAGTCTGTTCATCTACACTAACAGGTTTCATGACCCGGGGGCAAAGCAGACCTACTGAAAAGGCTTTGTGAAAGGTCATACATTCACAGACATCAACAGGGGAAGTGGAGGCAGGTTCACCAGATCCTGGATAGTCTCACGTAGGTCTGAGGGGTTTTGAAGGTCACCGACGATACACAGCATGCCTGGTTGAGCCGGCCAGAGTACTACAAGTACGCAACCTGCTGCCCTTTCAAGCTCTGACTGAACATTTGAGGGGGGAGGGGGATTCTACTCTGGTAAGTATTGCATTGTTCACTCACTTCCACCTCATTTTCACACATCAGACCCTGAAAGTTAATTGAGCACTTAAAAGATAAAGAGCCGAAGGACAGGAAGAAATTGTGTTAGCGAGTGAACAATTTAACTGTTGTTCGGCGTAAAAATCATCCTTGCTTGAAATCGCCTTTTTTCTGTGGCTTATTAAAAGTCACATTTTTAGTGCAATGAGAGAGATATGTTTTTAACAAATTGCGTCGGAAGATTCTTTTGGTCCACGACTTTGCCAGATTTCCATTTCCAAAAATTTCAACTGCAAGGGAAGTTACGATGAAAACAACAAAAACTTGAAAAGCGACAAGATTCGACAAGATGGAGTTTTCATTTGTACTAAGTTCAGTAAATTCCCAAAGCACAAATTATACTGGCCTTATCTACATACCTGTATGATGGAAATGTTCTCGTCTGCCAATGACCGTATGCATGTAACAGACTGCCAACTGGAAATGTGGAATACGTCTGCAGAAACCCAGTCTAGTGTAGTATACACAGAACCATGTCTGGGAGCCTGACCTGCACTAAAACCTCTGGAACTGGAGAGCTCAGCTGAGCCAGTGTCTCTGATCTGAGTTTTGATGATGTCTTACCACAGGGATGCTTAAACTTTTTCAGTTGGCGTGCAGAGACATGATGGTCGGGCACAGGCCAGAACAAACACCTACGTATAACACAAGGACTGTGAATTGGCCCACCATGCTCAGGTCATGAAAAAAATAATAATAATTAGGGATGCTGTTAATTTAAAGAGCATTTTTAGCACACACAATATAAAACGCTAAACCATTCTTATATTGTTTTTTAATATATATCTATATATATTTTTGTTCACTACTAATGTCTCGTGGGCCAAATGGAACCTTATCTAGGGCCCACTTTGGCCCGTGGACTCCACTTTGTGCCGCCCTGTCTCATGTTGTCAAGGCGTTTTTTGATATTCCTCTGTGATTTAGCATCACTTGTAGCTCATATTCATATCACATGACATCATATTAAAAGATGAAGGGGGTTATATTCGGAGACTGAGCTTAGAAAATCTGTCATCGGCGCCCAGATTTGGGGAGACATTGCTGTGAGTTGGCCCTATACAGAAGAGAAC
Source organism: Diplodus sargus (assembly GCA_903131615.1). Classification (NCBI taxonomy): domain Eukaryota; kingdom Metazoa; phylum Chordata; class Actinopteri; order Spariformes; family Sparidae; genus Diplodus; species Diplodus sargus. Next base: position 114,533 of record CAEMYA010000519.1, on the reverse strand, counting down.
AACATACTGGTTTGGCTGAGATGACATTGCTGGTCATAGACAATGTTTTAGTATAGTACAGTATTTAGTATAGTTGCTCTGGGCTGCAGTCAGGAGAATTTCCTTTTTGTTAAATCAGGAAGTAAAAAGTCCAATTAGTATTATTTGATTAGGTCATCGATTGCTGGTATAATACACGGCCAGCATGAATTTCTGATTTCCTTTTTCTTTTCAAAAGCTTATTATCTCAGACAATAATGACCCTTTTTCCTTGTGAGAAAAGGGGTTTTTGAGAGCTTTAGAGTTTTTCTTGTAATTTTACCTCTTAAATCCCTGAGAATATTAACATTAATTCATAGAATACTAACCACCCTTCCATGGCTTCCTGTCGCAACATCAAATCTGCTGTACCTCTGAGTAATAACTGTGCAAGCTCGTGATTTTGGTGCTTCACAAAAACAACTCTCATGTTAGTATTTATATTTTCTGAGCATCCAACGACAACAAAGTCACACATGAACACTCTTGATCCTGACCTTGACTCCGCTCTGACACGCGCCTCTGTGGCCCTACAAATGACCTTTGACCTCCAAGACAACATTCATCAGCAAACTCAAAACCCTTGTGTGCGCTGTGAGAGGCCTTTGAACGGTCCTGAATGGACCTCCCACTTCACCTTCATTGTCTCCCTTTTCAGTTGTGATCGGGGCTCTCAATGCTATGTCGGGCCCCATCTGTGAATACCATGAGCCATACTGCATGATAGACACTGAAAGGCACTAAATACATCAACACAGACATCAACAGTCTTTCTGAAAATGCCCCCGGTTGGGGTATAATGCCACTTGAGGCTCCTTCAATTAAAATTTTGGACAAGGAACCCAAATCTAATGTCTCTGGTGGCGCCGAGATGGCCCCTCCGTCAGCTTTTATGTGTTTGTCGGGTCACGGCGGCTGTCTTTAGTGACAGATATTGTAAGGTCGTCAAGATAGATGTCCTCATTCTTCGAAAAATAAAAGACAACTCAGAAGTTTTAGTCAAATGTCATGTGTGGCGCCGGGATTACTCCACCTGCGCCCTCTCTCAAAGACAGACAGAAAATGTTACAAGCGAGGACGATTATTTCAAGTCAATCAGAGCTTTATGTTCGCGTCACTTGAGGCGCCGAGCACATTCAGTTTTTTGTCTTCAGCAGGACACGGTGCAAAAAGGAATAAATATTCACCAATGCAGATATGTTATGTTTGAGTTCTGCAGCACGAAAACTACTCCACTGTTGGCTGTGTTAACTTAATGGGATTGATCTTTTCATTTTCACAGTGCTTGGCTAAGTCGCTGCTGACAACGCCAACACAGTGAGCCCAGAGTTAGACTTGAATCTATTTTCAAGCTGTCACGCTTGGTTTACTTTTGTTTTGTCTGTAAAAAATTTGGTACAAAATCAAATATATGATCTGAAGGTATCAATGAGATTGTTGCGAGACCCCAGCATGCCTCACCCTTCAGGAAAATTACCTGAGTCTCGGGCTTCAGCTTCTGTATTGAGATCTTTTAAGCGCGGCAGCCTGGTGTGTTTGAGGTAAACAACATTCCAGTTCATTTTCAGCCCTGGGAGGAGGGCATGAACCATTAGCTTCTAGAGGCCAGCCCATTCCTCCGCTGTCTGTCGGCCTGAGAGGAGAGAGCTGGCAGGCGGGCAGGATAGCTGGCTTCCTGGTTCATTGGCTGGATGGCTGGCTGTTACACTCTGGTGGACAGAGATGCCAAAAAAGTGGGCATGGAGGAGCCTCGGGGGGCCGGAGAATAACAAACGACACCAAGGAAAAAAGGAACCTTGTAATTTAAATGCAATTGTGAGTTTTTCTGTTTTGTCTGAAATATACCGCAGCACAAAATAACAACACAATGTGAGGTTTTTCTTCTGGAGGTAATGACTCGTGTGTTATGCAGTCGAGCTCGGCGGATCACTCAAAGATGCAAAAATAGTCTGAAAGCTGCGCGTACACTTGGAAAATTGCATAATCAAGAGAATTGCACTGTATTGCAAGGGCATTCAGTTTGTTTAACTTTTTTGTCACACACACACAACTTATCCTTGGGTACATTAGCACAGAGACAGATCAATTGGATGTTTTAACCAACTGGTGGAGGAAGTGTCAAATTTTAAGGTAATGTGTTGGAGAGAGGCAGAGATGAGCAGGAAGGAAAGTATGATTTTTAACCACATGATCACAGATGGGAATATTTCTATCTCAGACGCTGATGATGAGCCAGAAAGAGTTTTAAAAACAGATTGGCGCAATGTTATGATCCCAATGCTGATTAAAATCTTGATAATTGGGCAGTCAGCTCCTTACTTGAGTCTACCATTGACATAAGCAGGAAAAATCAACTCTTAAACACTGAATAAAAAAACAGGCACTTGCATTTTATTGGACCATGATGCCTCTTTTATGCAATAACTTTGTGACATCATGCCGAAGACTTCCAGTAATTCCCAAAACATTCCTATGATTGTAGCAAAAAATTACCCAAATGCAGACTCCAGGCAGGCAAATGTTGGAACGAAAACGTAACTTTAATGATAAGCCAATAACAGAAAACTTGCAGCAAAAACTAAGAAAACGGACAGAAGAATAAAACAAGAACCAAGGAAATACCAAACATTCAAAACGTAACCAAGCACAAACAGAATAGACATAAAAAAAAAAGAGAAAACAGGTGAACCTAATTAGGACAATCACAAGGGAGGGAAAACAAGATGAAGACAGGAAGTAACACAACTATCACATAAGAAAGAACCTTAAAAAATAAAACAGGAAACAATAAAACTGAATCCAAACATGATGACAACAAGAGCTGATCCTGAACTTTCTACTGATGTACAACCCTGATTCAAAAATGTTGGGAAGCCATGTGAAACATATGACGTGGCTTCTACGTTCTGACATAAGCAGGATTGGAAACAGAACAAAGACAATATGTTTCACTTCCCCAATGAACTACACTGAATTTTGTAAGTAGCTGTTTATTCTGAATTTCATGCCCTGAAACATAGTATTAACAAGTTGGGACAGGGACAACAAAAGACTGACAGGTGTGTAAAGTTCAGTCACCTGTTAAGAAGTTTCAGTTTAATGGTAATAGGTGATAGTGTCATGATTGGGTATAAAAGGAGCATCCTTGAGAGGCTCAGTCACAAGCAGTGATGGGGTGAGGTTCACCACTACTAACACATGATTGTATAAAGGATATGACAACATGGGCCATTGTTACTAAACACAGCGCGTTTGTAAATGTTAAACGGTGTTCCAGCTTCGGTGCATTCAGGGTCGTACTGGGTGAATTCTATTTTAAAAGAAGCACAAAGACCAATTTGCCCCTCTACCACACACACACACACACACACACAACGGCCACACACTGCTGGACCCGGCCAGGTCTGGTGAAGCATCCTCTCTGGACTCAACAAGTTTTGGCTGCAGACACGCAGCGTTTCCCTCCATAAAATCTCCATGGTTAGATGTGTGGCATTCCAGTCAGCCAGCTGGCACAGAGACACAAGTTACTGAGCAACATCCACAGAGCAGGACTTTGGAGCTAAGATGGCTGCCGTGTAACGGCACAAAGGCCAAAGTGTGGGTGCTTACATTGACTGTCGTGATGAGTGCCAGTCTGCGTCCTGGCACCGAAGTGGACTGTTTGTAATTACAGAATTGTGGCTCGGAGTGGACACCAGGCGCTCTGGGCCCGACAGTAAAGAGCAACAAAGCATTCGAACGTTGCCAGAGTCCCAGACAACATTTGCTGCTTCTACACCAGGATGAAAATGAGTCTTCTTTATATCTGCAGCTTTTCTGTTTACTCGCCAACTAGTGGGTTCAAACAATTTGACTAATTTCCCCTTCATATCCGTCCAAACTGTTCATAAATGGCTCCATTACTTTGCACTCACTTTCCCTTTTTTAAATAGAGGCAGGACAGGTTGGCTGCAGCCTGTAATTACTCACTAATGCACACAGCAGGGACCAAAGCAGCCCTGCAATATTAGACATACAGGAAATAACAATTATGTGATGCATAATATATTTTATGTATAAAGGCGGGTTGCATAGACCTGTTTTCAGGTGTATAAGAGGCCTAGATTTTATGTGAAGCTTGTAGGAAAGTTAGAGTTGGTCTTTGGGGATAGGAGTGGAGCTGAGCGATGAATCTGATGACTAAGACTCGACTTGACAAAATAAGGAGAGAAGATTTGCTGCTGGATCTCACCAGCAGTGACAAGTGATTTCACTTTGACTCAAGGAAGAAACTGTTCAGCAGTCTCACCGTCTTGGGTTATGATTTTTTTTTTGTTCGGTGTTGTATTTCACCCATTGACTGTTGTAGCAGCACTAGACTTATTCATGACATACCTTAGGTGAACATCTTTCCTTTTTATTTCACTTACTGTCAAAGTAGCTGGGAGGGACATTTTGAACTGGGAAAGGCTTTAAATCACAAAATATACCTGCATCTAATTACTGAAAAGGAGACGACTAGTGACGCTTGCTTCAGTTTGTAAAGGTCAGAGCCCAACTGATATATCGATTGTAACAGCAGATGCTGGTATATGCTATCACATATATATTGCTATCTGCATTTATGTTGACATGACATATTACATATTTATAATAACATTGAATAATTATTAAATTTCTAGTGATCTACCTAATGATCCTCTCTTTGTTACATATCTTAGTCACAAAGATTTGATAACAAGGAAATGTCTGTTCATATATAAATTCTGTGTACATAGAATATGGGTCAATATGTGGATATGTGATTTTTTTTTTTACATCCTAATATAATTATTGGCATCTTCCCCAAAAAATGAGCATTAGTCAGGCACCAATTCAGGTTGGCTTTACAATCAACAGCCAGCTGGCATCCGGTGCTCACATACAGAGCTTAAAAACAGCTGCCTGTTGTGTTTAAAAATTGAAATGAAAGAAACTGAAAAAAGAGTAAAGCTGCAACCTGCAGAGTTGTGTGATTACTCTGTGGGTTCATCAAAACCAGTGATTATTGCCCATAAAAGTAGTCATGTGATCCACTGGGAAATATGAAAAAATGTGATTACAGCCACTTTAAGTTAATTTGCCCTGATGCACAGAACAGGAAACAGCTCAGCATTAGCTCGTTTGCCTGATGCATTGCTGTACGTTTGGAATGAGTGTGCTCTTGAACAACAACGCATTAAAAAAAAAAA
>CAEMYA010000519.1:54005-109279 GCA_903131615.1 Diplodus sargus | reverse complement strand
AAAACATATGACAAGCACAGTGACATTTCGGGTTCTTCAAACCAAAACAAGAGTGTTGTATTGTTCACAGGGGTTTCAGTCTGACAACAGAGACGGCCGCTGTGGCCAACACTGCAAATAGCAGCAGAGGAAAGGGAAACGTGCCAAACAGGCACTTTGGAGCTGAGCGCTGTTTCAGCTTCAGGCTACTCGCTGTGAGCGGAGTGTCGGATTGTTTATTTCACTGTGGAGGAAACCACTTTGTGCTAAATATTAGTACCTGGTAGAGGGTGTGATTGTGGCTACCTCCAAAGAACAATATCTGCGCTGTTCACTAGAAATAAGTTACACTGTCTGCAGAATCCCTTCTAGAATGTGTCCTCCACTGAGCATACATCACCATAAGAACACTACGACAAATTACCGCGTTGTTGTGAGCGGGTTGTTCTGTGTCTGGTTTCTGTCTGCTGCTGCTGCCACGGAGCCTCTCTATGAAACACACAGATGGGGCATCGCTCGCCTCCGTCTTCAAGTGCTTGTTTCTTAAAAGCCGCTCCTCGAAAATCTCACAGATCAGCTGCTGCCGAATCTGGTATTTCACTCTTTACATCATCCTCCCCCCCCAAACAGCTTTTAGGCGTGAATGTATTTGCACATTTCAGACATCTCACCTCATCCCAAAGTGTCTCAGATCTGTGGTGTATACACCGCAGAGGCCGCGTAGCAGCCAATTAGCAATTGTTAAGATCAGCTAAGATTTACCAAAATGATCCCAGTGGTGCGTTCTTTTCATGTGACACTCGCCTGGTCTCATCACGACACAATCATACCCAGACAGTTTGTCTTTGTCGGTCACAGCCGCTGTGGATCAGCTCACTTTATTGCATTTATGTACTTGGTTTGTTTAAGCCCAGTTACACAATTACTCACCAGCCAGGGGTGTTTTCAACCTGAAAGTATTTTTCCAGTGAATTGTTTTCTCCCAGTGGCGCACGCACCATTTTGCAACAGTCTGTTTGCTCACATTCAGGGGGAGTGAAAAAACCAATACATCCTCTGTGAAACCCGACAGAGCGGTGATGTATGGAAACACGACAGAGTTCACAACAGCAGCTGAGGCACCGCACCGCAATGCTACACCATTAGTGCAAATGTCTGAGCCTTTACTTTCAAACTTCTCCGGGAAGAATTTGAACATGAAACTATTAAGACTATGTGTTCTGGTGTTGGTATGTAAAGTAGCTTCTGGTTGTGATAGCACTGTGTCAGTAATACACAGAATCAACACTCTGCTGCAAGAAACTGAAAACTAGAGGAGATATCAAGTTCTCTTAATATGAATATATGAATTCTTCATTCCAGTGAAAAAAATAATATCAGCTGTTGCAAAGTATCCTCAAATGAATGTTGAGGACACATTTCAACCCATTCCAGTGAAAAATAAGCAATTAGTGAAGCAAGAACACACCTATAGAAAATCACAAAAATCATCAAATTTAGCTCTGGGCCAAACTAAATTAATAATTCATTCATACGATTTATTCAATCAGTTACTGGAAAATTATTTGGAGCTCCGGATTTCGCAGGGCCTTGTGAATTTAGAAGCTTTTACATGATTTCTTTTTTTCAGTAAAGTCTGATATGAACTAGGATGGCCTCGGTGAGTTGCTGTGAAATGACACGTAAACAAAGTGCGTCATTTCCACCGTCGACAAAAATAGGTACACACACAAACACACGCGGTCAGGAAGCTCTGACATGACATGATTTCGTTGATGTACGCTGATCAACAGAGGGCTTTGATGGTATTAGTAGAGGTGTTAAAATGCTCACGTAAAAAAAAGGTGGCGCTTTTGTGAATCAGAGAATCTGCTGCCTTTACTGGAACATGTGTCAGGATGTTTTCGATTCATGTCAAGAATAAACGGATGAAAGATCTCCGAGAGTGACGTTTCATATCTGAGGTATCAGAGATTTTTGTTGAATACACTACGGATGAATGGCGACGTGGGCCTGTTGGTCAGTCAGTCTCTGCAGTAGACACAGGTTTTTAGGACCTCAGCCCCACTTTGATCTAAACGTAAGACGCGGGTGAGCACGCATGTGCGTGAGCCGATGACTCATTATCAACATCCGGTGGCAGCGTGTAATTAAGGAAGGGATTTGGGATGTGGTTTATTCAAGGACGTTTTATTACTGGACACAGTGTTGGAGGTGGAGCCTTGTTCATTCCTATGAAAGCTGCTCAGTGGTGTTATGAAGCCAAAAGAGCTCAACTTCCCAGCTATGAAAATACCTGGATTGCTGACCAAGTTGGCTAACTTCTGCTAACTGTGGCTTTGCTAGACTTTCCAAATGTTATTAGACCGAATGACTGAAATTATGACAGTGAAACAAGCTATTTTTCGGGGGTTATGACCAGTGTTGTGCTAGTTACTGGAAAATAGTAACTAGTTATAGTTACTAGTTACTTTGTAAAAAAGTAACTCAGTTAGTAACTCAGTTGCTTAAACCAAAAAGTAATGCGTTACAGAGAAAGTAACTTTTTAGTTACTGTAAAACGTTTTTCCACTGCTCCCATTAAATAAAGGTTGATTGATTGAGTTCCCCTCTAGCCGTCATTTCAGTTCTGTACTGATGCAGTTCATTTGCATCCACATCACTGAATCTAATCATCCAAGCAATATGATCCGTTGTGCACCAACACAAACCTTGACACAGACACCAATGTATTTTTTCAATGCTTATTTATTTCAGTCAGCCCATAAAGTCTTCCATGGGATATAAACTGGTTCGCCGTAGAAAGTATTTTTGAACCGGGACACAGTCTACAAGTGACCGAAATGTTGTTTTCCCCTCTGCTCTCCAGTTGAAAATAATGTGAATACCTCCAGGAGGAGAAACTTATCTTGCCCTTCTGCTCGCCATCATGCCGTGCTGACCTGTCCAGTCCTCTTCATGGCGCGTGTTTGATTACGTGTGGGACGCTGGAGGCGACAAGTGCTTTGTTTTTCAATTCAATTAAACTTTATTGATCACTAAAATGTTATGGGAACTGTGCGCCATTGTTAAACCTCACCAAAAGGAACGGAGTAAGCAGCGTTTGGTAACGGAAACGGAGTTACTGAATTAAAAAAAACAACGCGTTACATTATTAGTTACTGAATAAAGTAACGGCGTTACTAATAACGCGTTACTACCCAACACTGGCTATGACACTCCAAAAAAATTTCCCGGGTTTTACGGATGCTTCTTTCACAGCGGGTCTATTGTTGTTTTCTCTTCTGTTACAACTGTTTCCAGCAGATTTGTGACGTCAGCGATGTACAACGCAACGCTACAGATAAAAATCACAGATGGGCGACATCGCATGTGGGAATGGGGCCAATAGGCGATTTTGTGTGTTAGCTTCTGCTAATGAAACTGTCGACTCTCAGTTTTGTTAAATAACATTGGTCTGTATCAGAGTGGTTGCTACCTTTCTGTAGGATTAATGGTGTAATTTGTAGGATATGGCCAGAATTGCCAAAATCGCCTGAGGAACAACAGCTGCTGCTCTCTGCTAGCAATCCTCGGCTGTAACAAGCTACCGGTAGCTAATTCATCCATGGCTCATTTAGCTGTGGAGGCCTAGAGTTTGTCTTTAGCAGGACCTCAGATCACAGGGGGACACGGTCTGGGCGACGGCGCCCAGCTCAACTGGATGTGGCAGCCTGATGTGACATTGAACACTGTTGGACACCAACTGGGACTGAACACAGCCTCCAAGACGGACAGCAGTTAGTCTGACAACAGGGACATGACAAGTTTTATTTTGTTGATGTTAAGTTTGAAGAAGGTGTGTCTAATGTTCAGTTAACAAGACAACAAAAAATACATTTCTTGAAAGTTGTGTTTGTTTTAGTTCCAGGTTTAGACAGGTATCTCCAAGGCGTGTGAAGATATTTCTCAACTAATTTACGCCTTTCGTAATCTTATTGTATCAAAACAGTAACGTTAGCTGCTGTAAACCTGCTGTTTTATCTTGTAATGTGGTCAATTGTCTCCTCTTGGATTAAACTATCCTTTGACTTCACAGTTGCTGATCAATCAGGAAGCTGTGATGTTTGTGTGACTTGCACCCTAGAACGCAGCAGTATGACGTTTTAGCTTCCCACCCTGAGTGTGATGTCCGAGAAAAAAGGCCACTGTGAAATTATGGTCCCTCAAGAGACAGGACGGGTCAGTATGCTAACTTCAGCAGACATCTCAGCAACACTGTACACTGACATCTTTGACACAACGTCGACCTTGTTGTTTCTTCACACACTGTTGATAATACTGTTTTTTTTATCATTTAAATTTGTTTTAAACTTCTGGGCATATCCTCCACATTTCTCCTTTAAGACCGTAGTAGACCCATGTCAGAAAATGTGTTTTGTCACCCTCCTGTGTGGCAGTGTCACTTTCTTACTGTATCAAAGAAACTAAACCAAAACTAAACCCCTCCAGTTCAAACTCTATTGTCCGCGCCTGGTTTTATGAATTGAATCAATGATGTAAACAGTCTAAAGTTGAAATAAACCTCTTCACATTCGCTCTGCCTATCCAGTGTTAATCCTTTTGCATTTTTTTCCCCCCACTCCCTCCGTCTCCGTCTGTCTCTGTCTGTCACTTTCTCAATTTAATTTCTCAGCTTGAATCGTTGCACTGGCTCGACTGTTAACTAGACGAAACACTGCCAAAGTGGTTTTACCAAATGTAAAATTTCTGCCAGCCTTTCTTTCTCTCCCTCCTGTTTACCCCCTGCCAGCTCCCTCCCTCCCTCCTCCTCCCTCACCCCCCGCCGTCCCGTCTTGAAGACAGCGTTGCGGCTCCGCGCCCCCAAAGAGCTGAAACTGTCGGCCGGGGAAGCGGTGAAATGGAAAAATTTAATCGCATTAAGAGAAAAACCTTCTCTTTTCATTTGTAAATTCCTGGGACACGCTTTTTTTTTCCACACTCTTTTTTTCCCTCCATTTTACACCTATCTCTCTCTCTCTCTCTCTCTCTCTCACCCTCCCTCTCTCTCTGTCCTTACCCCGACACGGCTGCTGGGCTCTGAAAACATCCGCCTAGGCCTCAACACACACACATACACACACACATATATAGTACATGTAAGAACACACACACACACACACACACACACACACTCAAACACTCAACTCCTGACTTCACTTCAGCTGAGGATTTGACAAACCAGGATGGAGGCCTGTTGGACGCATACACACACACACACACACACACACACACAGAAACACACACACATTGTAATTCCTTCCCTTTTCCGCTCAAACGGGACAGAGATCAAAGACCGTTTTACTGACTCCTCCTCCATTCCCTCCCTCCATCTTGCTCTCCCTCCTCCAAATCGGTCAGTGTACCTCAACGGTTTTTCCTTCCTCCATCCTCCCTCCTCTTCCTCCTTCCTCTTTTTTTCCCTTTCACTTTTACCTCTTTTCTCCGTCCCCCTCTATTTTCTCAAACCCCCAACCATTTTCCCCTCCTTCTTTCCGTTTTTTTATGTTCGGTTTCTTCTTTCTTTTTTTTTGAGGAGCCGTGTTCCGGTTTCATGTCGCGTCCACATCCGCCTCCATTGTCATTCAGCTCCACAGCAGCTCTACCTCCGTGACAGAGACACACACACACGCATGTATACACACTTGCAAGCTTCATTCCAGCGCTACCACCATCCAGCCGCTCTGTGGTTATTGACCTCCTTCCACTAAACACACACATACACACACACGTGCACAGCAACACACAGCGTCCATGGGGATGAGCCACCTGAAGAGCGCTAAGGATTAACGGACCAGTTCAAACAGTGTCAAGAGCTTTTTCTCTCTAACTCCCCTGAAGAAACCCTTACACACACACGAACACACACACACACACACACACACACACACACACACAAACCACACAGATTGCATTTTAGGAGTTTGCTATAACAAAAGTGAGATGTCACGTTACAGAATTATCTACCAACAGAAAATTAAACTCATCTGGGATTAAGAGTTTAAGGAATGTAACCTTTAAGGCTGCAATCGGTCATGTTTTTCTTCTTCTCGCAATTATGATCTGCAGCTTTACTTCAAGCCAAATTAAAAAGTAAAGCTTTTCCCCAACTTGTTAACTCAAGGTTGGTTTTGGAGGGAAGTGAAGTATCTAAAAAAACACTGAATTTTAGCAGAAGCGGCCTTAATAAATTCGGCAAGCGTCTCATTCTGAAGTCAGACATGTTGTTATTTAACCGTTGTCGGTGCAGTTGCGAGTTTAATTTTGAATCTTGATTCTCGCCGGTTCGAGATAACAACACACAAGCTGCAGTTTCCCCCTCCTCCTCCTCCTCCTCCTCCTCCTCCTCCTCTGCTTTCTCTCTTTTCTCGCCTTTTTTTGTACGTCAGCTCTAAACTCAGCGGCTGGTGTCCCCGCTGAACCCGATGGTATCTATTGTGTGTAAAAAAGACCAGTTAGCTTCACATTCCTGCTGGATACTGTCACACTAAAAAGCACAATAGAGGTGCTTTCACACTGCAAATCTTTCAGTTCAGAGCCGCAACGTCAGCCAAACTGTAATACCACTCACTCTGCTCTGTGTGTGTGTGTGTGTGTGTGAGTGTGTGTGTGTGTGTGCGTGTGTGTCCCCTCTCTCTCTTGCTCTCTCTCGCTCTCTCTCTCTGGCCATCAGAGGGAGCTCTCATGCAACTCACTCCAGACAATGCCATCTAAATGTTAATTACATCCCCGTAGACACGGTGGTGGCAGAAATCATCAGTCGCCTGGTGTCTTTACGGCTGCTTCTGCATAATGTATTCATGTAGGTGGTGACCAAAATGCTCGAGATTGACCAAGTGCAACATTGCAGGCTTCAAATGTCTGCTAAAGTGATCGTGTCTGGACATTCAAACCTAGATATCTGTGACATAAATGTTCTGTGAAGGCTCTGGTGAAACATGACAAGTCTGATGCGATGTTTGTGAGGGAAGCACTGCTGTAAAGTAGCACTGAGCTGGACGATAAAGATATAAAGGAAGATGAATGTTCTCTGCTCTCTGAAGGTGCGGACACACTGGGTACTTTGATGGATTTGACATATCTCCCATCCGCAGATCTGGCGGCGCGGTGCATGATGGATACGGCACAGCTCTCAAGATTCTATTGCTGAACCTCTTATTTCTTGCTTAAAAATGTTTTCAGAAGGGACATTTTAGAAATACTGCAGCCTTGTCCAATGATTATGCTTCAAATTTACCCATTCAGCCTAATTCCTAGAAGCTCGCCTTTAACGTACCAGTTAAAGAACAAGAAAAGTCCAAGCTGGGCGGCTGTTGGGATGGGTTATACACAGGACTTACCTGCAGGAGACCAGATTTTGTTATTCTTTTGAAGGTATGCTGCGTAAGCAGGAATTAGTTGACTTGTGTAAATGTACGTAACGTAAGCAGTGGGACTGAAGGTAAATTTAACAAAAAGCAGGATGTTTACCTAAACCTGACAAAGTAGTTTTGTTGCGTAAACCTAACCAAATTGTGACCATTTGACAACATTAAAGAGAGTCTAAAAGTCATAATATGTTTAACGTTTGGCAGCGAGCTTTACTCTGAGAGTCTAACAGTGACTCGTGATGGTTTCTAATACTTATTTTGCAGTTGTAAGACCGTTGGATCAGCGGCTTAAAGCAACACAATACAACTTCATGGAGATACCTAATTGTTGAAACTCGTTCCCAGATCATCAAAGACTGGTGCTTTGATTCAGTGGCTCGGGTCACACAATGACCTAAAGTGTCAGTATTTGACGACCTGGGGATGAAACAGACGTTTTTGCTGCTTTAATCAATGACCACAGTCAATTTGATGGACGCTCACCACAGCACATTTTCTGACTGACCTGACGTGAGAAGGATCTCCTCTACCATGTGCACAGGAAAGTGTTGATCCAACATCCACCAATAGCCGAGCGGATAACTGAGGTCACGCCCCAGGACTCTGCATTAACACCCCACAGTCACTACACTTAAAGTGTCTGTACATTACTGAACACACTCACAGAACCATAGTGTGAGCGAAAGATGTGTGGGAAAATGGGTAAGAACTGTAGTCAAAACATTCAAAAATACAACATATGGCACAATACTTGGTGGTTGCCTGCACGTAGTACCTGCCTCCTGCCTTCCTGTAAGTAATCTAAATTCCAAAGGCTGATGATTCACCAAATACAAGAATATTTCTGTAAATAATGTGGTATTTTGACACCATTTTTTCAATTTAAGCCTCCATTTAAATTTTACCTACTATATACTATAACCAAACCAAGAACTTTGACGAGAGCGTAGAGGGTTGATGGTGAGCTTAAAGGCTTACTGCATATGTTGTTCAATCACTGATCATCATCATCATCATCATCATCATCATCATCCCCTCACTGATCTGCTTCCAAGACGTCAGAGCAAATTGGATGACCTGAAGGAATCACTGGTGTGCATGTGTGTTTATGAGGGTCCAAGAGTGTTTAGCCTGAAGGTATTGTTGGTGAACTCGGTATAATCCGTGTACTCCAGGTGCTCCATCTGCTTCACCTTGAAGAGGGCAGAGGACTTCCTCACGGCAACATAACACAGGTACAACAGGCGAAAACACCTTTAACTGAAAGACACAAGGCGACCAGACCGGCAGAGAAATAAACTATGGCGGCCCTGAAGGTAAAAAAAAAAAATCACAGAAAACACAACATTTAAAAAAAAAAAAACACAGTTCAGAAAACACGACAATGCTTCAGAAAACACAACGGCATTACAATAAACACAATGACATTTCAGGAAACACATAGAAAACACAACAACATTTGTTGGGGGCCTAAAACAAACACTACTGCAACATAAAAACCACAAAATAACACACATTTACAAATGTGTAAATAATAAAATTTCACATGTCATAACTTGATTTTCCCCATTTGAAATGACCTTTTTATTCGTTTGGACTGACAGGATGAATAGCCCTCCCTCATTACTGTTGCCGAGGTGCCCTTGAGCAAGACTCAGTTAGTTGACAAAGAAACAGATATAACAGTAACTAAACTACATGTACAAATGAACGAGTGCCGTGTGCAAAATACGCAAAAACACAGATGCATACAGACGTACGGCGACTTGAAGACTGGAAAACACGCGGGCACACAGACACAAATGCTGACACTAAGATAGACAGCACTCATGTATCTCCTGCTAGTTTACATGTGGTGGAGGCTTTTATCCAGAAGTCCCTGTGGTTCTGTGTGTGTATTTTTAGCACAGGAGGCCTCAGTGGGAATAAAATAAAAGGTTGGAATATGTAAGATTGCGAGCATTAGCTAGATGTAGATCCTGTGAGGGATACACTGAAACATACACACATAAATAAACTTTGAACTGTTGACACGCATGGGGAACATAAAAAGGATAAAGGACCCACATGTGTAAAAATATATGATATAAGCAGGATCAGCAGGAGGACTGGCAGCTTTTATATCGCACTTTTTCAATTGTATTTAATAAATGTGCTGCAATTTCAGATTTGGTGGAAATGTTTCAGAACAGATTTTACAGTGAAAGTGATGCAGAGTTGATTCTTGATCCTCTCACTGCATAGTTTCATTTTGTAGATTATTTTATCTATTATCTAACCCTTATCCCAACTACCAAAATTAGCACAGTCAAAAAAACAAATGGTGGTGACATTATAACATATGAACCGTCTGCATTCAGTGAGTGCAAAACAACAGTTAACAGGGTATGAATCTAAAGAAAAGACCAGCAGCAATAAGGAGAGGGAGGAAAAGGGAGAATTTAAAGGAAAAAAAGCAAGAGAGCACAGGTGTGATTCTTTGACCAGGTTATTAGCTATTGTGTGCAGTGACAGCTCTAATGGAAAAAATGACAGGTAACTTAGAAAGAGAGAGATGGAATGTGAAAAGTATGGAGCCTAAACAAAGAGCGGGGATGGAAATATACGAGGCGAATGAAAAAAAAGACAAAAAGAATGAAGGAAAAGATGGTGTGGCGAGGAATAGGATATACGGGTGTGGAGGATGGGGGATATAAATATGTGATTTGTTCCACAAAGGCCAGAAATGGTGGTGCTGAATTCTTCTATATTTTCTGACAGTTTATCAACATATAGATAATTCCAACATATTATATACCCCATATCAAATATGTGAGATCAGCCTTGTCCTCCGATGACAATAGAGCGCGCATCTAATATATCAGTCAACAACAAAATTATGAGGAGGAGAATAATGCCATTTTATATACACCACTTCTTATTAGCAACACAATTGTTTTTGATACAAAACAAAGGTAACATCCTGTCGTAAACAACTGCTAATTTACAATCACATTCAATGCACCTTGCTACACACAAACTTACCTCAGTCCAAAAAGGCTACCCCACCCTACTGCTGTAGGTGTGCTACGTGCTAACATAAGCTGTTACAAGACTCTGTTGCTGCCGCCTCATTCTTTGAGTCAGGGGCTGTGTGCTTTGTGCTACTGAGCTGCAAAGGATAGAGTGTGTCAGTGTTTCCAGGTGGGAGATGTTAAACTATTGTACCAGAAGCTGAAAAGAATGGTACTTTGGGGACAGTTATCATACCACACAATTAGATAGCCATAAATGTGTAAAATTACAAATCAGATATATAAAGTCATTTTTGACACACCTACAAATCCACCCACATGCTTTTTATAAGCATGCTGATGTAGCTCATGGTGCATGTCGGGTGGTGTCCATTAATCCATCAGTATAACAATTTCGGTCATAAATTAAACGATGAGAGAGCACAACGGGAAGCTTGTTCATATTCTTCATGGACACAGTTAACAACATGAGGTAAGCTAATCAAATAAATTACCGTGCTCACTTGGGCGCTCTTGAAAACATCTTACTGAGAAAGTTCAAACTCTGCCTCCAAGTAAAGCAGCAGAGAAACAACGACAGCTGTGCTCTTGAACCATGTTCATCATCATAGCTTGCAACAAGCACGACTGGCTTCAAAGAGGTGACTGTGACGCAAGATCGTGCAGGAATCCATGATTTATTATGCTGATCATGTCAGGAAATGAACTAAAATGCAACTAATAATACACAAAATGGTCAAATGATTAAACATCATGTTGATGAAGGTTCTCAGTCTTCCAGGTGATGGTAAGGCTTATCCAGTTCAGAACTGAAGCAGCCTCTTGGATGAGAGGCGAAACATCTTCAAGAAACTGAAACAAGTCCAGCTGCCTATGATACAGCACTTAGAAGTATCCTACATCATGGATTTTGGGGGAATTATTGATCATACATCATAAAGAGGGCAACATTTTCGTACAAATACAATAATTAGCGTACATCTGTCAACACTGCAGTGCGCAAAGGCAGACAGGTGCGTAGGTAGACGGACAGGTAGCCTGTCCAGTTTTCTCACGTGGGCCAAATGAGAGGATTGGAAGAGCTATTAGAGGCGTGCACCAGCCACAGTTACTGAATTTTCTTCTTATATTTGTAAAAGCATTTGCTATATTGATCACTGTTGGGACGTCAAGAGATTTTCTACAAATAAAACGATGGTGAGACGATGAAAAGATTAATACATTAAAATGCTCTTACTTCCTTTCCACTGTGACACTGACAATAGTGTTTTATTTGAAAACATGGACTATCTCGGGTGGAGAATAATAATACGATCTTCATACGATCCATCTTATAATACGATAATAAGATGATCTCAACAGTTGCATCTGGTGCAGTTGAGATTCTCATACATCCGGATTAACTTGTGAGTCTCAGCGTGTCCTTACGCTCTTCGTATGCCGATGTCAGTTGGTCCATCTGTCATTGTCTCTGTCCAGCACTTGGTATAAGTCCAGAGCGAAGTGCCATTAATATTGATCTGACACGTATGTTACTGTGAGAACTCCCCCTGACACTTTATCTGGCACCACCAACAGGTCAGAATCACCACTTGTCTCTTTCCTCACGGGGGTGCTCGTGCGGCTCTGGACTCTTGGTCTTTGTGTGTTCAGTGCTTCTGGTTGGCACATGCATATTGTGCGTGAGTGTGTTCGGTAACACAGTGAAAGATTTACTCGTGCCATATGGTTTTGACAAAAGTATCAAAGAAAATAAAACAGGAGGAGAGCAAGCTCGGGAGGAAAGATGTGTGAGTGATCCAGCAAAGAGAGGAGGGGAGGAGGAAGGGTGAGAGTAACAGGGTAAGAGGGAGCTGTCGGTTATTGCTGTGTCACACCAACCCAGACGGCGCTTTTGTTTTATTGTGGCCGCTGATCCTTGGGAAAAAAAAAAGAGAAAAGAAAGAGGTTCAACATTAAACAACAGAGAGTCAAGTGTGGAAGAAAAGAGATTAGGGAGAGAGGGATTTGGGAGGGAGGAAAGGAGCTAGAAGGGGGAGGAGAGCGGAGGAGAAGGGGGGGGAGTTAATGAAAGAAAGAACTAAAGAAAAATTAAAGTTGATTGAAGTGAAGAACAGAGGACGTGAGAGGGGAGGACAGCGAGGGAGAGGCAGAGGAAGGTGAGGAAAGGCAAAAGAGGAAGAGGAAGGAGGGGAAGGAGCGGTGGGGCGAGGGGGGAGAAGAAGGCGAGGGAGACAGGTGTGATCCTCCACAGCTCGGGTGTTTGTTTAGCCAAGAGCGGCAGCGGTAGAGCAGAGGATTATGGGATTATGGTCAGTGTCGTTGGTCATGTGAGTCGCGTGGTCTACACTGACCCTGCTTACCTTCCTTTAGTAAGGAAGCTTAGCTTGGCTGAAGGTGAAGTTACACACACCTGCCCACCCATCACTCTATCTCCCGGACAGACTCTCATCTACCTCTCGTTGGCTCGCTTTTCTTTTCTTTTCTTCTTTTCCTTCCTCCTTTCTTCACTTCCCTTCCTCCCCTGATAAATGTATCTCTCTTTTTAATTCCCTTATCTATTTCTGTCTCTTTATCTCCCTCCCTTCCTCCCTCAATCTCCCTCTTCCAGATGTCAGGCTTCGTTTTCCTGCATGTTATACATGCACGGCTTATCCATGCCCTCACAAATCCAGCAGGTTGCCTTGATTTTTCTGTCCGGAAGAATAACGATTAAAACAGAAGAAAGAGGAGTAAAATATCGCGCTATCAGGAGCAGTAACTCAGACGATGTCCAGATTGTGAGGAGTAAATACAGAACCAGCCCCGGCCTTGGTAAGTTTGGCTTGTCTTGTCTACTCAGAATAGCATTTATCAGATTTTTGTATATATTCAAAGTATATAAACTGAAATGCCAAATTAAAAGATTCACAACCGAACAGCACACAGCTCTTCACTTCAATCAAACGCAGTCGTATGGTTGTTGCTTTGTTTCATTTATGACTTCTGATGAGGACCAGCCTGATAATCATCTGAATTATTTTTTTCATTTTCAGTCATTATTCATTCGTTCTGTTTGAATCACAGAAAAAGAAATATCTGCGGTCCGGGCAGTCTTTGAAGGTCTGGAATCAGGCTCGTCAGGGATAAGAAATTTAAGTGTCTTAAAAACAAAAAATTTAAACTTTCTGTATAGTAACATTATGGCAAAAACTGACAGTAAGGTAATACATAGTTGTTCAGTCTTCAACAAAAGTTAGCTACGAGGTTAGTAGACAGTTTGCTCAGTACAAAATGGATGATGTTGACTGAGACCTCAGCCGTCAATGCTTCAAGTGAATTCCATTCACCTCCATTGCGTTGGAGTAACCCTTGATATTTTAAAATCTCAACACATTTATTTATTTTTCTATATAGGCAACAGTGCACATTAATCAGCACTAACATTTAACATCAGGGTAAAATGTGCCGGGGTTAGCACAACACCTCACTTTTCACCCATAGTCCCAACAATCCAACTGTTGTTAAGAGCAAAAGAAAATAGAATGAAACAATTCCCCCAAATGCAGAGGCAAGAAGCCTGTTTGTTTTACCCCAATAGCTTACTGTATAGATATGATGGTTACTCTTGACTGTCAGGTGTACTGTTTCAAAAGCTGCAGAATTGAAAATCATCTCTCTATAAAAGCAAGAAATCTCTGTCTGTCTGTCTGTCTGTCTGTGCCTCAAATATCTCTGCGGATCAGGATCAGAATGACCTGAGAGTTTCAACATGGCTGCCGTTTGGTTCAGTGGTGTGCGACTTCGTATTTGTTTGGACTGCAATGATACCGTGAATAAATTATTTCATAAATGCTTTACACATTCTGGAGCATAGTCCACCGGAGCCATCACAGTGACATGCGCATTAGAGCCAATCACTGCAGAGCTCAAGCCACTACACACATTAAGAAACAAGCAGATGTATACCTGCGGCGGCGCGAGCTGGACCTGGAGTTAACCGGTTGTTCGGTCCCGTTCTGTTCTGTGCATCTAAACTGACTGTTGTGGATTAATGAGACTAAACGAGACCGGACCGTGTCTGTTCGGGTCTGAGGAGAGTGGATTTATACCTGCAGCGGCGCGAGATGGACTGGGAGTTTGCCGGCGGTTCGGTCCCGTTCTGTTCTGTGCATCTAAACTGACTGTTGTGGATTAATGTGACTAAACAAGACCGGGCCGGTCTGTTTGGGTCTGAGGAGATGCGGAGACGCGCGGACAACAAAGTGGAATTGTAATCTGTGGATGTTCGTGTGTAGCTAGCTGCTAGCCGCTAGCCGCTAGCTAACCTACACGGCCCAACTCCCGAGGTGACGGACCGGACGCACCGACCTGTCCAAAACTGTACTTGGGGTAAATAATGTCCGCCACGCTTTTTCGCGAACATTGCCGTCACGTTTGCTTTGTGTCTGGTGCAGAAGAAACGGTAAAAACGGGCTTTTGTCACGAAAGTGTTCAAGCAGCAAGTTTGGTTGTAGAGGAACAGAAAGTTGTGGGAGGGACCTCGGCGGATGAGTGACAGGCAACGATGGCCGGCAGCGATATTGAGAATTGAGAGATTTGTGACACTGATCGTGTTTGGAGAGTATAGTTAGTGTGTTATGTAGTGTTTGGTTAAGTGTGTAGTGGAGTCGGTTTTTTGTTTAATGAGTCAAAACAATGAGAAGGTCAATGTGGAGCAGGCAGTGGAGCTCTTCATTCAGCTGGAAGGAGCTCAGGCAGACCTGAGCATTGCCTGCATTTAAATGTAAATAGTTACACAGAACTTTGTAATTTTTTTAAATTATTCAGCAAACAACAATTTATATTTGCATTATAAGTAATAAAAAATGGTTTGTTAAACATATTTGTGGTTTTCACAGTCAAAAAATCTAACTTTTTCTACTTGGATTTTATGTTTTCTTTGTGATTTAGGTCCATTGTGTTAGTACAATATGTCAAAATGAAAAAATAAATGTACAGTCACACATGTGAGGTTGTGCTGAAAACAACCACACCAAGTAAATAGTTTTAAGGTGAAATATAATGGCAAAATCAAAAACAGTCACAAACGGCCAATTATTCCCTGGAATATCGGATTTCACAACAAACCTAAATATCCCTGACGTTCCACCTTCAAACAGCCTCATTTGGCCATCAGTGAAAATGCTTCTTAACTTCCCACTTTTCTATAGGAACACATATTTCCTACGGGCACTGCACTAGTAAGATAAATAAAAAAGAATCTGTGATGCTAAAATAAGATATTACTTTTTTTAAACTAGCTATTTGAAAAAAAAAAAGCAGATTGTTTATAGAGAAGGAAAAAGTAATAAAGGAATAGTTGCTGATAGAGTAAAAGAAAGGATTTGTTGTTCGTATTTAACGTGTCTTAACTGATGTACGTGAGTGTATAGAAGTAAAGGATTCTGCTTAAAAATGTCTAAAATCGTCTCGACTGTCATGTTATGTTGAGTTGTGAACTTACATTATCACAAATGTTTCCACGAACATTCAGACCCGCAAAATCCTCGAGACAACGATGTGTAGTGTAAGACAGGGAAGTCCGTGCTGAGACTTAACTTAAACAAATGAAACGTAAACATTACCTCCTCCGCCAACATTTGAGCTGGAATCAGGCCAGGCAGATTTTTATCAGCAGTGGTGGTTGTTTTGTTCATCACCAGCGAGGCGAGTTTAACCTCAAGATCATTTGTGTTCATCTGTGTTTTCCCCGAAAAGCCAGATTACTTTAGTGTATGAGCAATAAGCTAGCAAGCAATGGCGCACATCGAGGGTGTGTGTTTGTGTCTGTGTGTTTAAATTCAGGTCAACTCTCACTGTATTCAGCACTCACCGGAGACTCAGGTTCTGTCTGAGTCTTCTGTTGCTCTGGAGCAGGCCGGCGCTGATCAGCTGCAGTCCGGCCTTCCAGCACAACACCTGGCAAACGTCCTCTGTTTTGCTTTGTTTTGTCTGAGAAAACCCTGATGGCAGAAATCACACGTGTTGCATTTAAAACTTCTGGGAGCTGTCGTAGTGTCGGCAGTGTCGGCAGTGTCGGCGGCACTGACAGATGTCAAATGTTCATCTGCTGAATATGAAAGCTTTGGACATATTTTATCAATAACACAAATTCAGTAGTCCGACAGCAAATCACTACTCTCTGTGTGTAATGTGTCTGAATCAGCCAGAGGGGTTTTGGTGCAACAATATTATTTTGAGGCGGCCTGGCATGTGAATGACGCGCCAGTATCTAAAATCATTTTGAATTTTTTGCAGTTCGCATGTCATTCATCGCGTTTTGCGTTCAGTTTTTCGCACATCATAAACATACTAATGTCAGGACGTATGATAAAGAGGGAGGAGACCTTTTACGGAGGACACTGGGGTGGATGGGTCATACAGATTTAAGGTAACTTAATGTGCTCATTTGAACCCAAAGCAAGATCTGTTCCTGAAGCTAGCCACACAGTGACCATTGTTTGGTCAGATTCTTTTTTCTGCGTTCAGCTTCGAAAGCTTCAAAAGCTACTGCAAACTTAAAACACTGGCAGTCCAGTGAGTCAGCACACGGGCCTCATTAAAAGGTAACTGTGACATTGCAATGTAAAAAAACTCATTTGGACAATCAGTGAGAGTCTCAGCAAAACTTTGGAACTGTCCACCCACGGACTCAAAAATGTAACACAAACTGTGACATTTTTAACGAAGTCGTTTCTGACAGAGACCCGGCACAAAGAGAACACTGCACCTTATACAACTGCACAGGCTTATCTATACCTTTATGGCGTTGTATTTTCATACCTGCGTTGCAGTGTTTTGTCAATCCTGGTCGTCGGGGACTCTGATCTGCACGTTTTAGATGTTTCCCTGTTCCAACACACCCGATTCAAACGATCGGCTCATCATCGCGCCCTGCCGAAGCCTGATAACGAGCCATTCATTTGAATCAGGTGTGTTGGGGCAGGGAGACATCAAAACCCATGCAGGACAGGGGGCCTGTTTGATATTCTCCTTTTACCACGTTGTTTTTTAAAATTTCATTTTGTTCTTTCGACTTTCATTTGTCAAAAGCCCTCCTGTGGACAGGTGTTTTGCTGTGCATCTGGTGCTTGTGTATGTTGCAGCACCGGAGTTCATGTTATGTCCATCTCAAATATATGAGCCAAACTAAAAATGAGGACCGCTTTAAACGAAACGCGGAGGGTAACCTGAAGGTGTCGTGCAATTTTTACTCCATCCCATGAGATCATGTTGTCTGAGGTCCTGGTTTGTGGAGGCGTTTTATTGAACCGGACAAAAATATTATCGGCACCATCCAATTAGGACTGGTGACATGACCTTGAAATAGTATTATCTTTTTATCTTTTTTTTTTCTTACCATGCAGGTACCTCGATATCGATCGTCAATATAGTAGGGATTACTATTTGTGCTTTGGGTCTATATCTCTGATTATATCCCTGCGGGCCACGAGAGTTCAGATAATTTCACGCAAGCCTGAAGCTCACTGTGTGCCTTATAATGTCAAGGACTAACGAGACCAGAGCAGCACCGACATCTCTATTCTTGGAAAATGGATAACCACTGTGTGTAATCCTTCCAGATGTTTCAATATCAGTCACTGGAGCCGGCTTTACTTTTTCTTTATTTTTTTTGTGGAAACAGAAGCAACGGTCACCACCTTCCTGACTAATTCCAACCCGTCTGACACTGCAGCAAACTCAGTGATTTAAAATGACACGGATGCTGTGCAACGTCTTGGGACTGCGCAGACAACTTCTCTATGATTGAAAGCGCTACAACTCCAAAACAACTTAAACCAGTGGCCCGTGTGTTGACTTGCTGTACCATGACTGCACTGGTTCTTTTCTAGGCATTAGATTGGAGTGACGCGTGTATCGTGTTAATCTCGGCTGATTTCACTTCCTGATTGGATCCTCCCCTGTGTTTTCTCTCGGTTCATCAAGCAGCAGCACAAACAGCAAGGCCGGGGGGCATGGGATGGTGGGTATTTTTACCAGTTAGTTTAGCACCAACAAGGACACAAGAATGAATGAATGAATGATTGAATGAATCAATCAATCAATCAATCAATCAATCAATCAATCAATCAATCAACCAGTCAGCTGCTTGAAAATATGACAGTGAAATTGCTCCTCTAAATGTTGGGAAAAAAACAACAACACAAAGATTTAGGAGTTTAGGAGTTCCACTAAATACACATCAGAAGAGGAGAACCCGCTGCACTGCACTGTGGCAAACGTCACCGTCAAAGACAGACAGACAGACAGTAGCAGCAGCAGCAGCAGCCAGCGCGGCCGTAAGCTCAAAGCTTCCGGATGCCAAGTTTATAAACAAGCTCGCGAGGTCTATATTTAACATAATAAGCAGGCGTTTCACGTTGTTACGGATATTTTCCCCCTCAAGTGCCAAATCACATTTCTTTGGGACTGTTTGAAGATGTCGAGATCAAATCAGCGCCACAGCAGGTTGAAATAACAGATTTCCTCTCCTCGTGTTATTGGCACAGCGTGGCGGCTTTCATTAGGAGAGGAGCAGACAAATGGCCTATGAGATAAAAATGAACGGGGAAGAAAAACAGATTAGAAAATGAAATCACTAAAAATTAGAAATGCTGGATTTATATACTCATTAAAGGACGTACTGTAATATTGCCATCAATGATACGTTTAATGATCGAGGGTGTCATTAAAGGTGCACTGTGTAGTTTTAATGAGAAGAGGAAGGTCTTCATTGACTGATGTTTTTTGTTTTTTTCCCACCTAAACAAACTAAATGAACAAACTGGCCATAAAAGGACAACACAATTTATACTGTTTAACTTTGCTTATATGTGGCGGACCCTGCCACCTGTCTAGCCTCAAACAGTGTTCTGGGGACCTTGTTTGTCTCAGCTGATGTACTCAGTTATGGAAAAATGAACATTTCTGAGTTCCTGTTATTACTTCATTAATGTTGTACATATTAAAATTCTGAGTTTGAATTTCTTCTCCAAAGCTACACAGTGCTCCTGTAACTTGATGTAAATTGAATCAAGATTTTTCTTTCTTTTCTTTTAAACATCTCACTCAGAATTCACTTTTATTAGTCGACCCGTGACCTACTGTGTAATATGTAGTTAGAGGCTCCATAATGTGCACGTTATTAAAGGCTGAAGTGTCTTTACGGGCTTTGAGCTGCGGAGGCGGTGGGCTCAGAATCATCCTCTGTCCAGACAGGAAAGTAAACACAGACCAGAGGCTTCGTCTGAACAGATTAACTCGCTATCACGTTTACCATTCACCACTACCAGGGTGTGACGGATTACACACTGTACAGTATGAAGGGATTGCAGCTATTTGGAATTTAAAAAAATAAATAAATAAAATAAAATAGAGGTGCCAGATAAAGACCTGATTATGGCTGTTGTGTCTTGAAATAATAATCCGTGTTTGTCTAATCTGGTTTGCAGATTGTTCTTTGGAGAAGGACATTTACACATGATGAATGTGTGTGTCGTCTTACTTTATAGTCAGTTTTGGAATAATGTAGACAAGAAACAAATGCATTCTCCCCTAATTTGTCCCGTCTTTTATGCACATTTTTCACGTGATCGGTTTAGAAACGCTGGGATTGTCGCAGCACACTGTCCACGCCGCGACCTGTGACCTCCTTAGTATTAGTGGCTTATAATGTTGGTGACCAGGGAGCTTATTCAACGGTTCTTCGGAAGTCTGTGCGAGTAGGAGCATCAGTAATGCTTACAATGAACCGAGGACACAAACTGATGGATTGCTAATTTACAATATATACATTGTTTAAAGGGCATTACATGAAAAATACAATATCTTTTTTATTTTCTTTTTTCTAACATAAAACAGATTCACGCCTGATGTTTCCTGACAGATTTGACGGGGCACGTGCAAATGAATCCGTGTCACCGAAGCTGTGTTATAATCAGTCAATTAGGCATTCAGGTGTAAGATATAATTAGAGTTAAACGGCTGTTATCATGAGATGATAATGATGATGAGGCAACTGAACTGAAGCACACGCGTAAATCCACCAACGGCGTGAGCCAGTGCTCCTTACAGTTTTCTTGTTAACATACTGTAGTCGTGTTGCAGGGAAGTCAGTCCGTCCAGTGGCCCCGCACGCCCACACAGGTGTCCTCACTTTAGCCTGATTAGACCTGTTCTAAGGACTGTGTGGGCGTGCACAGACGGCCACTTGATTGGCCGCTCGCGTGCTCTCCTGTCACCGAGGTTGGTGACATCACACCGGCCGGGCTAACCGAAAACACCTGAAGGCGTGCAGAGCCTTCTTTACCCTGTGTATTTATTTGCGCAAAGTATATTTCACTTGGCAGTCTGAGTTTACTCTTTGCCTCCAACACACATTCGTCACCCGATGTAAAATTTCCCTTTTTAATGGCTTGTTAGAGGGCGAGCAGCTACCTGTGCTGTCGAGAAGAGGTGCCACTGCTAACAAGCAAATGCAGGAGGGTTTGTTTTTTGTTTTTTTTTACCAAAATGTGACAAGATCCTGTTGAAGACAAATAAGCCGGAAGACATTAAAATAGTACATTCCTTTGTTAACACCAGAGGAGCAGGACACGATGCGTTCGACATGGCTGTCATCAATCAAAAAAAAAAACCCATAAAAACATAAACCATAAAGAAGACGAAATGCGCGAGAAAGGAAAAACAGGAATTAATGAGTGGGGCGACAACACAAGCTGCTTCCAAATAAATAATGTGGATCACATGCTATGGCCTTCGCATTCACCTGATCTCATCCCATTTAACACCTACGCAGCCGCCCGTTGCACACCTCTCCACACTATCGTCATCACAACAAATGAGGGAATATCTGCAAGAAGAAAGGTGTTGGTCTCCACACGACATGTCTATCTCTATATATCTATTGAGTGGGAGCAGCGTGAGAGACGAGAGTCAAAAATACCTCATGAGGCGAGAGCTACAGGTTGCATGCTGGGGTTCTGAAAACAACAGGAAGTCTGTTAAAGTAGTTAGTTGGCCAATTAATTAACACGATCAGCAGTTTGCAGCAGCAGTGACACACAGCTGATGGAGGAAATTAAGGCCCCGTAAGCTCCTTCTCCTCTGCCACAACACATATTTTGAGATTCGGTGCGACTTTCCAAGAATATCATCATCACTACTGTTGCTATAGAATAATGACACCATCTTCGTTTAGATTCTGGATTTCACTGCAATTCTGTCTGCCAATGGTTACGAAATCTTCCAGGAAAATAAAGGCTCGCTTGACCTGCTTTCCTGTCTCACTACAGGCTGAATAAATGGAAAAACATCACTTCTTCTCCTGATGTTTTCTTCCAGTACCTGTAGTTACTTGTTTGTGTGAAGCAATACTCAAACTCTAACTATTGTTATTCCTCTTTATAAAATGATGGCAATATCACTTTACCTCTTCTGCGAACATGCTTCGTAATTTTATCTTACCTCTGAAGTAGTGTGATTGTTTCAGAAACACTTCATTTTAAGTTTCTGTGATCATTTCATGGTAGGTAGGTGAAATTACCATTCTAGATATTTGACATTTCTTTGAAATTGACCCAAAATTACCACAACAATTACGAAGAAATGTTTTGACAATTACCCCAACATTGTTTTGAAATGATGCTGGCGCATCAATTTTCATGTAAATATTGTGGTATTCCCAGAATAATACTTTTTAATTTATTTATTGATGCGATGCAGTTGTTATAGGGTCTTGTAAAAATGTGCTATCATTGTTTCTTTCATGGATATTTTGAAACAAACCTCTGAGGAAAACAGAACGCAATCTGGTTCGTTGACATCAATGATGCTACTTGGAAAAAGGTCTTTTTCCTCATTAATATGAATTGTGTATAAACATGCAAAATCCTGTTTTGAATTCATTATGGTATTAGAAAACATACGCACCTCATCACCGACAGAGTTTGCCCAAGAATAATTACATCTTTAGGTGTCAAACGGATCCAGTGCTGGTTGTCGGTGCATCCACGAGTACGCTGCTAACAGGAACTGCTAATAGCTCATTCTGTATATTATTAAAAGTCCCAATAAGCCAAACTGTCTTAATTGTATTGCTTATCTGTAGACACCATAGGGTTAGTGCCTGTGTCTGTGTGAAAGCAGGTACAGCAGGATTCATGTTTTTTGTTTCATATGCTGCACAAAGTCACAAGACTTTAAATGTTAGATATTTACAGTTTTTGAGATTTCTGTTGGGTATGTTGGTTAAATAAGATTTTGGTGATTCTGAAAAATGTTTCTGTTTTAAGATTGTTCAGTCTAATTTAGCCTGTAGCCTGAAGAGTCTTTACTAAAGTCTCTGTTTAAAAAAAAAAAGAAAAAGAAGTTAAAGTTAAAGTTAATGAAGCTTTGGTTTCTTTTTGGAGTTCTTTCAGGTGAGCGGTGATCTTTTCACCGCCCTGCATTATCCACTATATCCATTTTTTTGCGATGCAGGAAAAGTAGTCCCTGGTTTAAAGGATCCTGCAGTGATTTTCACATTTTTATTTCATTGCCTGTGCAAAACTGCCATTCAGTCACACATTATTTATAAAGATTAACAGTTAATGCTGCTTCTAGTTCTCATTATCTCACATCTGTGCTGCATGTTGAACAAGAGCGCAGCAGAACAGCGCTGTGTATTTCTCTCTGTTGGCCTCATCAGACTTACTGTTATGTGGAAGGTTTTCCTCTTGTGCCTGTCTGCTACATGTGCAGAACTTTATTTCAAATAAAACCACGGCTGCTGCTTCTTACAGAGTCGACGAGCCAATCGTGATACAGGCAACACAATCCATCTACCAAGCATCCATCCAGGAAAGAACAATCGATTTAGTTTACTCGTCAAAAGTGTGATTTCTCGAAATTTAACGAGAGGAACCGGGAGATACTTTCTCTGCCTTTTTCTCCTACAGCGTCATCCATCGAAAAGACACATGGACACTCGCGGTTGTAGTTTCATACTCGTCAGTTCAAACTGGATCGGTGCTGCACTCCTACACTTCACATTTGTATGATTTCCATCATTTCCAAAGTAAAGCTGTATGATCCCCGGCGGAATAAACAATCTAAAAGCTTCATGAACACACACTGGCAGGAAGCAACTGCAGCGCTCGTCTTCAAAGGCTCTTTCTGTCAGTTTCCCTGCCTCCGCTGACGTCTGGGCGTTAAATTATTGATGTACTAACCTGAAGGCAATATTTTAAAATTGCAGGTGGTCTAACAACTTGTTGTTTTGTTTAAGCTCCAAAAATCCACAATAGTTCATGAGCATGTTGTGCATGTAAAAATACAAACAGCAGCTGTCGGGCGAATGTAGCGGAATAAGAAAAGCAGTGCGTCTAAAGCAAGGAAGTCCCATTAGCCCCGTTATTCATGAGTCACACAGTGGTTGTTTGTGTGTCCATCTGATCCAAATGATGACGTGATTCATGGACAAAAAATGTGACAGTGTAACATTTACAAACAGCCTCTTCTATTAAAAGACGAGACAACAAGTAAGAGTTTTCAAAAAAGGAGGGGAGAAAGGCTTTTAGTGACTCATTGCACAAAGGGCCGTAATGTTTCTGCTGGGTAAAGTCCGGACACTTGATCAAGAGTGAGTTGAGAGCTCAGTCAGTCAGTCATAGAAATGTATGACGTTCTCTCGAGGCATAAGACGAGAAAAATAAGATACATAATATGTAAGAATTATGCGGTAAAGGTGCTATTTGTAAGAAACGTTTTTTTTTTAACTGGATGGTCCCAAATGTTTCCTGCGCTGTTTACTCAAAGTCATGGTGCGTTTCGCCACCAGCAAAGTTACTTTATGCCGGAGGATGTTTTGTGTTTGTAAAAAAAAATAAAATACACACAGAATATGTCAGGAATATGTCAGAATAAGGCAGATGTATTGACACCTTCTTTCCATTCCAAGCATAAACATACAGCTGTACATTGTCTGAATTCAAATCTCGCTCTTTTACCAAACTTAGACAAACTGCCTCGTTCACTCATCGTGAAACAGTTCATTCAAACTTGACATAGACAGAATCAAACCCACCAGAAATGCCCATGATTGACTTTAAACAGTCCCCTCTGGTTTGGTTGATGTGACAATACACTGTGTGTACATGGCGTTTCTGCTCACTGCTGACTCTCTCTCTCCCCTTTAAACAAATCAGCCAGTTAAAGATGATCCTTTTATCAGGGTGAACTTCAGGCCGGAAGTGTCCATTTTCCTTTTTCTGCTAATTTGTTTTGAAGCTATTTGATATTTTGCACATTAACATGTATGTGATTTCAAAGTCGGCCTATAAAGAGGCATACCGTAACGATGTGACAGCTGGTTGTGGTTTTGTGTCCTGTAAATAATGTGGCACTGCAGCATTTTACTGAATCACTTACGGCACCACCTTATTATCCTCTATGGTTCTGAGAGAACACGGAAACCCACCAGGCAGTAACTGCAGAACAAAGGCAACGTACTGTATGACCCACTGTGTGTTTACTTTTCATTTAGGCACAGTAAATGAGGATTACAACATGTGACATGGGAGTCACCTGTACTTCCGCATTTATGCTTCACTCCTGTGTGCAGCCTTGTATACACGCTGTAACCATTTTAAAACCTGGACCCCTGCTGAGTGTCTGCTGCATCCTACATCACCGAGCGTATTAAATATTTACGACACCAGGCTTTCTCCACGTGACACGTGTGACAGAGGGAACCCTTGAGAAATCTATAATCCGTCAGTGATTTCACTACACCCGTGGGTGAAAAAGGGGTAGATGACTGAGGGGAGGGAAGATAAGAGGAGGATTTTAAGACCTTGAAATAAGACGAAACAGAACACAGCTCAATAAAACAGGTAGATGAAGCAAGTATCAAGAGATTTCTTTCTGCTCATTACTTGAACAAGACCTTGTTCAGTGAACATATCACTTTACAGACTGAAGGTTTGACTCTTGTTGTGTCTGTTTACAGGGACATGATCGGCTGTGAGGGCCTGAAGGGGTGAGAACCCAAACGGAGGCCGCTTCAATGGCGTGGACCGAGCCACGTCCAGACCCAGAGCCGGAACCAAAACTGACACTTTACAATCTCAGGACTCACATAACTTTATCGTCAGCTGTCCTTCAAATCCAGCCTCCACTTTTACTGCGCCTCCTATTCTTGCTCGCTGCCTTTGCTGATCTCGGCACTGCCGGCCCAGCTCGCCCCCCTCTCCTGTCCGGACAGCCTTTCATCATCTTCTGGGGCATCCCAGACTCTTCCTGCTCCGGTCGGCCAGACCCCGGATCTTTCGGTATGGAACGGGAGGGCCGCGTGGCTGTCTTTTACGAGGACACTCTGGGGAACTACCCGTATTTAGTGGACAAGGACACACCGGTCAACGGGGGACTACCGCAGCACACACGGCTGGACAGCCACCTCCAGAAGACACAGCAGGACCTGGAGGCAGCTTTACCTGCCCCGAGGTACCTCGGACTGGGGGTGCTGCGCTGGGCAGAGTGGATCCCCCAGTGGTCAAGGAACCGAGATCGGAAGGCAATGTATGTGGAGGCATCGAGGAAACTCCTGAAGAATTTCTTTCCTAACTGGACCCCAGAGGAAGTAGAGAAGTGGTCACAGGTAATACAAGTTCAGGCAAAGAGGTACCAAAAGAGGCAGGTGAAAGAAAGAGAGGATAAAATGAGTATCCAAGAAATAAACAAGAAGACAGATAAGCGATCATGAAAAGGAAGGGGGGGTGGGGGAGAAGTTGAGGCAGCATTAGATGGAGGGAAAACTTTCAAACAAGTTAGCAGATGGTGGAACGAGCAAGATGCCAACAGAAAAAACAAACACTTCCAAAAGTGTTTCTTCTTCAGTCAAGAGAATATCTTTTGATGGAAAAATGCAAATATCCACCAAGACTTGGTCAATAATAACACCGCTACGGCAAGATTACAGCAAAGGTATCCTACTTACATTGGCAACTATATGTCATTATGAAGTGAGCCCCTTTAAAGGAGAACCAGAGGAAGAACTGGGAGGAAGGAAAATGGTGTCATGCAGGAGGGCAGCACTGCAGCGAGGCAGGAAGAGCAGGAGAGATATAGTACGCAGTAAACAATGACTTAAGTGATGACTCACCCAGACAAAGTGGGTCTTTGCTTGGTTTTCTGTCAAAGTTTCCAAAGTGACAAAAAAAGTCTTTCAAAAAATCTTTACTTTGATCCCATCCAGTGTATTCAGTACATTTGGAAACCCTTCTCAAACATGAACTATACTTTTGTTAACTGGGAAACTGACTCTGATCACCTGCTGGTTATCTTAGCTTAGCATAAAGACTGGGAACAGCCTGCATTGCTCCGTTCAGCAGGAGCAAAACATAAACAACTAATTAAATTGTTATTTCTGCTGTGTTTAGTCCGTACAAAAACCAAAGTGTATAAATGGAACATTGTGGTTTTATGGGTGTTTTTAAGTGCTGGACTTTCTCCTTCCTGGCTCGTGAGACACTAGGAAGTGACTGCACCTGGTCGAGAAAGAGTCCACAACGTTCACACAGCTGCACAGATGAAACACACAAGATATAGCAGGGTTGTGTTACCTAGGGATGCTGATCTAAGTTATGTCTACTCTGGCTCAAGATGCATATTTAAAGGTTAAAAATGAGACCTAAAACATTAATATAGCAGCTCACAACTATCTTCTTTGCAAAGATCACTGGTCATTGTCTAGTCCTGAACACACAATGACGTTACTCTACTCTGTTTGTGTTGTAAACCAAGCTTCTCTGCCCTTTGCTTTAATGGCCCACCAGGCCGCGTATGTATGGCAGCATGTTAGCATGTCAGCCATTCTGGAGAAAGATAGTTGTTTGTTGAGTCTTATGCCCAGGTCATCAACACCCGTGCGTGGGTTGGTGGCTTAGAAAAACTGGTGGTTGTTAGAAAACAAGATTGAAAATGTGAGGAGGGGGCTGAATGGTGATCTATTGATCTCGACACAGGTGGACTTCGAGGCAGCAGCCCAGTCAGTAATGATGGAGACTCTACGGGAGGTCAAGAGGTCAAGGCCCAAAGCATTGTGGGGCGTCTCCCCATACCCCAGCTGCTACAACGGGGACCCCGCCCAAACTGCGTTAGCCAATTACACCGGCCAGTGCCCCGCTGCAGAGAGGGCCCTCAATGATGAACTGGTGTGGCTATGGAAACGATGCTCCGCCCTCTACCCTCTCCTCACCCTGGAGAAGCTGCAGGTCGGTCACGCTACCATTCTCGCTTTGTGTACATCTGCAGTATATACAGTCACTCATAGACACTGTTCATGCACTTCCTGACATTAAATCTAAACCTTCTATTAAAATAAAAAAATAATGAAAATAATCTATAGAGGGAGCTTAGAATACCTCAACGTATCTTTCAGGAAAAAAAAATCTTTTTAAAGCAGGAATAAAGCAGCAGGGAGGGAGGCGAGATCAAGTTACAAAAGTTATGAAAATTAGTGTCTAAGTCGAGCTCGTCCCCTGAGCAGTTAACAACGTCTACACTGCTGCAGAAAGAAACAGGTGAAATGATAAACGCTTTGTTTGGTCTAGCAGTGAGGTTTTATAAAAAAGTTAGACAACTTCTCTTTGTCAAACCTCAGAGTTTGCATTAATTGACAAAGACAGTTCGAGTTTTGGTTTATTTCCTATAACTGTGCTGTAAACTTGTACAATCTGTCCTCTTTGTTTGATAGGGTGGGACCTCTGGAGCCAGGCTTTATTTGTCCAATCAAATCAAAGAAGCAATGCGCGTGTCATCGCTGACTGGGTCGGCCTTTGATCTTCCTGTATTCCCACTGGTCAAGAGCGTCTACGCTTCAACAAACACTTTCCTGTCACAGGTAAGGTCGTCAACATCTGGTAGTTGATCCCAGAGCCCGTTAGTGTGGGGTTTTAAGAATTCATACAACATGTTGATACTGAAGTCAGGATTGATGACTGATGACTTGTAAACTGAAGTCAGAGGATTCATTAAACCCATATAGGAGTGTCTGGGAACCATAGAAATGCATACATACAGCGAAGGGCACGCATCAAGGTTGTGTGTGTTCATGTGCTTGTATTCAGGTCAATCAATGAACTCAGCACTCACCACAGATTCTGGTTTCTCTCTCCTCTCTGTCGAGTTGTGTTCATATCATGACAGTAAACTTATTCCCTTCCAGCACCAGTCAGCAGTCAACATATCAGTGTGTAAACATGTGACAATGGAGGTCGCTGCTGCAGTGAGGCTGAAGCGAAGATAAATCCACTTTTTTATACCAAAAGTTTTAAGTAGTCTCTGAGCTCTCCTGCCGTCGGTAACAGCTGTGGATCAGAGCAGAATACGATGTGTCTCTGGGTGTTTGTTCCTCCAGAGGGTCTGGCTCTGCACCCTAGCAGTGGCCATGCCCCACCGCTCCGGGCTTTCGTTTCCACAGAGAGACCTCTAGTGGTAAAAAATGACATGTTGTTCTTCTAATTAATTTATCATCGCTTGACCAGTTCATGAAATCAGTTTAATTATTGCACCATTATTACCGAGTGAGAAACTTTACTCTTGATCTCTTCTGGTATTTTCCCCCCCAAAGCAACAGGACGAGTTATTTCATTCATTTACAGAAACACCAAAAAAATATTTGGCGTTTCTCTGATCTGATGTCTCAGAAGCCACTTAGAGCTCTGAAAGATCAAAATAACGAACAGAAGCGGAGTCATGTTGTATCACGGCGCTAATTAAGTCCCACTGTTTTATTTGGAAAAGAGAATAATTAGAGTCTTGAAATGTGCGTTTGATCTGTGCTTGTATCATCAGTTGTGCGCTTTAGACTGAAGTAAACATGACAAGTGTAGTGGTGCTTAACTATATCAAGTACAAAGAGACAAGCTGAAAAAAAAAAAGAGCCTGCTGCGCTGCGACTCTTTTACATCTTCCTTGTATAATTTCTTCCTGACAGGCAGACCTGGTGAGCACCATAGGAGAGAGCGCTGCCATGGGAACAGCCGGAGTTGTCATCTGGGAGAGAAGTGAGACCAAGACGGAGGTACACAAGTTTACATCTGCATCAAGTGCATAACACACCCACGGATATATCTTCACACTTATCCAGCCACTGATATTTATAGATGTGATCGCTTCCAACTTCTTTTCTTATCACGAATACATCACTGCTCCTGCTCGCTGTTTTGCAATCGACATTTCTGCCCGTCTGTTTCCCAGAGAGAGTGTCAGGACCTGGCAGAGTTCGTCCGTCAGGTCCTGGGGCCGTACTCCATCAACGTAACCACCGCGGCTCGGCTCTGCTCGGCCTCCCTGTGCCAGGGAAAGGGCCGGTGCATCCGTCAGAATCCTGAGAGCTCTGCCTACCTCCACCTCCCACCCCCGTCCGAAGTGGTGGAGAAGGTGACGGAAAAGGTGAGAGAATGTTGTTGTTTTTTTGTTTTTTTAAGTAGATTTCGACATTTGTTTGTTCTGGATTTACTGAGCCCCGCTTATGCATTGTGTTCCCGTCATCGCTAATCCTGTGGACAAGCACGAGCTCGATGCCCACTCCTACAGCGAGCCATAATTAGATGTTGACAGAGGCCTGGTTAACCTTGTTCAGACATGAAGCAGACTCGTTCTGTCGTCGGTCCAGCGATGGCAACATCATCAGAGCTGCTTTGTGTCATTATCCAAAGCCAGGACGCACTCCAGTGCTTGCGGTGACCCAAAGAGACAGATGAAAACAAGTCTAACTTAGACTGAGGCTCCAGCTCATTAACTACATATAGCACCAACTACAACTGCACAGTAATACATCCTAAATCGTGTGGCACTTTCAATGTTTAGCCTATTTAGATGAACCAAACTGAAGGTGTGAGTGTTACAAACTGAGTGTGTGTTACAGTGTGTTTTAGTCTTCAAGCTCGTGCACTATTTGTGGAGAGAGCCGCGCAGCGAAAACACGCTTGCAGCAAAGCGAACAAACACATACATCATGGAAGTGGTGCAACATACGAGGCTGACATGAGCGTCGCCTCGGGCGATCGGGTCAGAGAGGGTCAGTTCACACCTGGCATTTGAATGTGCCTCGGGTGATGACTTCTGCACTCTACGTGGAAACATACGTCACTGGGACCAAGGAACACAGCGTTTCTAAATACAAAGAAAGAAATATCTTCATATATAACATTTGCATTTGCATCGTTAAGCATTTCAGGTAGTTTCTCCAAAATTCAACAACTCACAAAGCTGCACATTTTCTTTTAAGGGGGTCTGGGGACTTTTCTCCACGACAATAAAGAAGTAGCTGATATTGCACCGCAGCGAACAAAATGAAAAAAACTCAGGCGTGTCTGTTCTCTGCGTACGAGAATCCTTTCCTTGTGGCCTCTTCTTGTTTCACACAGAGGGCACCAGCTGAGTGGTCCGTGCGACGGGATCTCACTGTATCGCAAACATGTACTCAGAATTGTCATCGTGTGATCACCAAACATTAATGTTGAGGCCAGGTGAAAGCAGAGCCTCTGATCGCCCCTTTAATTTTCCTGCTTATCTGTAACTAAAGAGCTGACTCATAAGGCACACGGTGAACGTGAGGTGCAAAGACGCAGGAGAACTCAACTTGTGTTCATCTCTGTGTGAAAACTTACAAACAGAGCGACTCTTTTTGAGTCACGACTGATAAAGATAACCCAGACTTTATATAAAAGAAGGGAATAAATATCAGCAGGGAGCGTAGCTGCCTGAGGATCTTCTGTGTTTAGACAGTAAAGAAGCGGAGAGGAAAAAAGTAGCTGAGACACAACAGAGGAAGATCTGCCGGAGTTTGATCCTGCAGCACTGAACGCCGGAACACTGTGCTTCTCTGGGAACGCTCACCACTTTTTGGAAATCACTGCATGGGGCCCTAATATGCAGTATAACACAATATTAAGTATAAATATTGCTGCAAACTACTTTTGAAATCGAGTCGTGCTATTTAACATTCAGTTTTCAGACTTATATTATGTTGGACTATATTAACATCATTTTTATCTGACACCTCAGCCAGAGGCAGCGAAAGCCACCGATCCACCGGACGAAAGCACTAAAGCGGCTGAGCCAGACCCAGCTGAGGTCTGGAAGAAGGACTTCCAGTGTCAGTGGTACAAGACGGCAGACGGGGACGTCTCAGACCAGCAGTCCCCAAAAGACGGAGCATCTGTCGGAGTTAGAGTAAAAGAAAACACTGGAGTTTTGATAGCGACTACGACAGCTTCTACCGTAGCCTCTGCTATATTCTCTACTACAACAGGTGCCTCTGTGACTGAGTTAGGAGGACGCAGCTCTCCTGGTACTGCTGCAAGTCCGAAGCCTTCGCTGGGAGTACCGACAGACGGCGGTACGGGTCCTCTCCCAAACCTGACTGTTGTGCTGTTGCTGGTGGCCGGAAGTCTAAGCCTGAAACATTAAACCGTGAACGAAGCCAGACTTCACCTGGAAGGTCTGGGCTTCAACTGCATTATGAGCCCTTCAGAAGTGCCCTTGAGCAAGACACTGAATCCCTGCCGGCTGCAGGAGTGCTGCTTTGTAGCTCAACATAATGAATTATGAAACAATACATGAAAAAAAAAAAAGACAACCAGCTGGAAGTCCTTACCCGTCACTGAACGTGCCAAGAGACAGTGGTACAAACACTTGTCACTTTTTCAGTTTCTACTGGCTGTATTTAGAGAGGAAGGAGGTGTGATATACTAGATTTAGACTGACCTGTGATCAGTGTGCTGATATCAGCTTTGTACATATTCAACCTGAGCAGACACAGATGAAAGACATCTGTTAAACCTGCACCGAGGGGTCATTTCCTTTGCACATTTTGTTTATACTCTTTATTTGTCGGTCATGTGGAATTATTTCTTCATTTAAAGGCCTCGTGTGCTGAAGGGCTTCTCTTTCCAATGAGTAGATGTGCTGGGGTAAAGGGACAGTTCACCCAAAAATCCAAAATACATACTTTTAGTGCTATCCGTCTATTGAGATTGTTTTGTTGCTGAGTTTTGGTGATATTGTCAGTAGAGATGTCTGCCTTCTCGTGCCAAAAAAAATTAATTGAACGTCGTGTTTCCTTATAATCATCATTATCATCATTATCATCATTGCTGAAAATAATCTACGGGCCTTGTTGTGAGGAGTTTCAACGGGGAACTTCTTTCTTTCTACCAAACAATGCCACATCACTGTGTAAGAGGGAAGCATACATCTGCTCGTGGACGAGAAGCCCGTGCTCGTGACTGCGCAGGGTGTAAACGTTATTGTCGTCCTCCTCGGTTCTTCCGTCTGTGCTGTGATACAGCTGGCAGGTGTAGTTTTGTAGAAAGAAAATACTCCCTCCAGTAATCTGCTCACAACAACCTCTGTTGATTACTTTGAGTGACTAGGTTATTATTTCTGGAAAAAGACATCTTCAAATTCATTTTTTTTTGGTACTTTGATGGGCACAAGCTGAGTGCCATCTGGTTCCATTATATTTGAGAGAAGGCTGACATCCTAATGGCCGATACCTCCAAAACTCTCGCAACTCACCACAATCTCGGTTGATAGATGGCAATACAGGTAGGAGGAAAAATATCTAGTTTTGAATTGGAGGTTGGCCTGTCCCATTGAAGTGACAGTTTATCAAAAACTGGATTTAAGGAAGTAAGCTAAACAAATATTAAACATGCCATTCATCTATGTTGTATTGGGGCGGCAGCAGCAGTCTCTGAGACAAATATCTTCAAACTTCCGATCTGTTTTGGTAGATGTGGTATCTACCAAAACGGATCGGAAGTTTGAAGATATTTGTCTCACACGAGGGAGAATGTACGTTCTTTTGCTATTTGAGTGAACCAACCCTTTATCTGTCTTAAAGAAGCATGAAAAAGAAAATTTAAACTGCGGACTGAGTTTCATATCTTAATGCAGTTTTAGAAAAACTCAATACGAGTCAACTTTGGACTTCAAATGATGCATTTTGTTACAAACATCCAGACTTTATGTTGTGACTTACCTGCTGATTCTCTGAGCACACTAGCGTCCTCTGTCTGGGCTCTGGCACAACTGCACCACTCAGCACAGTCCTCTTTGACATGTCGCAGAGGTAAAAGCACAGATATTAAATTTAAAAAATGATTGATGGCTAGCTTCCATTCAGCTACTTCAGTTTAACACAGTGTCCTGGTTTACTGGAACATTGAACAGAGTCTAAAGGAATATTAACACCTGTTTGAATCTTACTGTGACAAGCCAAAACAACTGCTGTGATGAAGGTCCACTGGTGTCACCGGCATGTGATGGTTAAAAAGTCTTGTAAAAATGCTGCATCTGGTCATTCGAAGGAAATACCTCTAAAGACAACCATTCAGTACTTCAGCCTGCAACCTGCATCTATGTATTTATTTTTATGAATCAGTGATGTTCATATACGATTCTTCCCCATCCTCACCCTTCAGCGCTCCTCGAGGCTGTACACTGTAAAAAAACCAACATTAAAAAAAAGACTGATACATTTGTTTTTGCAGCTCATGTAAATTTATTTGTTATTTTTCATTAAAATATACACTCAAGACGAAGGGTATCTAAATCATTTTTTAGTTACAGAAAGAGGTCATATGTACACAGGTGCATCTGATTGTACAACAGAAAATTCATTAATCGTACATTTATTTATATCATCAACAAGAAAATGACATCTCCTCTGCTTCCTCACATCGAAGTCTACTAAGATTCCCAAGTGTCCACTGAGTCTGGACATTTTACCTTCATCTGTTAAAGAGCATTTACATCTTTACAACCATGGACATGGGAATCCCCAAGGGCAACCAGGATCATGATATTCTCTAATATAAGCTGTGTAATCATGCTCCCTAATCCTCTTCCACAATTTTCACAATCTGCTATCAAGGTTGAGGGACAACAAGACAAAGAGAAGACGTTCCAGTTTTTTGCTAAACCAATAACATGATCTTCTCCCATAGTGGTGTAAACAGGTGCAGAGCAGCATGTAGAGATGGTTAAGACGATGCAGAGCCACGATTAAAACATTGATTTTAGTTTGCTTGTGGTATTACTCTGATAATGTGTGGATGAAATCAACTTCAGTAGTTGGTTTGGAAAAAGAGTGTTGAAGTGAGTCTCAGAGTCCAATTTAAGTAAGCCATCACAACACCAGCACTACTGGAGCCAAATTACATGTTGCCTGCCATCAGTAATTGGTACATGTACAAGTAATAGTATTTAAATCTAGTACAGGCACAATGATCTACAACAAGGCTGCCCACCAGTGCAATGACAGAAGCACCAAAGTCTCGTCATTAAATCAAGTAAAATGCTCCATGAGAGCAAACGGCCTCGGGTTGGTAAAACAACAGCCAGCTGCTGCTGCAGTCTGAGGCTGTGATCGCCAAGTAAAATCAATAAATACCAACTTTGTATGCAATTAAATGCGATAGTTCATGTTAGTTTACACAAGACCGTGTCCAGCACCGCTTCCCAGATTTAATTTGTCTTTGTTGAAACAACGTGTCCAATCTCGTCAGTGTTGAGGAAAACAAACGCGAGGACACGCTTCACAGAAATGTAATGGCTGTTTGTGTCAGCTTAGTGACTTCTCAGTGCAATAAGAAGCAAACCTTAATTGAGTTTCATCTAATGTACAGGATTCTTGCCAAGATTCAAATGTAGACAAGGGAAAATTAATGTAGGGTTTTGTTCTACAGGACTTTATACATACAATATCTCCATTAATTGGCTGAATAACAGCGAACATCCCAATTACTGACACTCTTAATGAGCAGTTATTAGATACTGACATGCCCAGACATTTTCAATGGCTTCGGAGTCTTGAAAATTCTTCAAGTTGGCGAAATATACATAAAAAGTCAAATCATAAGTACCTGAAGCTTCTCAAAAATGTAGAGCTACTATTAGCTATTAGATATCTTTCTATCTGTTTCTGTTCTTGAAAACATCTTGGATGGCATTGAACAGAGGTGAATATTGAGATTTTAGACCTAATGACACAGGGCTGGTGGCAGCTTTAAATTAGAGAGGCAGACCTGTGATTTAAACTGATGGGCAGTTCGAGAGAATCAGAGAGGACAAAGCAAAAACCACTTTCATTATTTTCGACAACCCTCGAGCATCATTTGAGCTTCATCTGCAAATCCTCCAGTGAGGCTGCTCCCAGTGACACAGAGTAGCAGCTAGTGACAAAGCAAGCATGCTGATAACACTGAATAAATAAACATAAAAAAGACACACAGCCATGAGGCTCCCCCGCTCTCGTTTAGCCTGCGGTGAAAGAATCTGATCTTTTGTTGCATAAGATTAAAAAATAGACTTTTTTTTCCCCCCTGTTCCTGTGCAAAAGTCACTGTCTTCTGAGCAGTTCATACTGGCCTCCCCAAGGGCGAGGAGAGACACAGAGAGAGGAACATTGCCCCCATGTGGGCAGGAAAGGTTAGTGCAATCTGAATCGAGCAGGCTGGACGGATAACAACACATTATTCCTCCTTAGATCATGGAGGGAGGGCACCGACCCACACATCGTCACACATGGGTCTGTTTGTATATGTTTGTGTGTGTCCATGGCACTTGACCAAGTGTCTCCAAAACGGGTTAATTTGTGTGATTTGGTTCCATCTTCTTTAGAGGAAGTGAGATCGTTTTAGATAAAAACAAAAAGGGAAAGCTGAGCCCAGTGAGCAGATCGAGCCCGATTCATTTTCAATCTCACAACACAAACATTGTCATCTTCACACGATGGACAAGCGGAGGGACTATGAGCGCCAATCATCCAGCATGCCTAGTAGCAATGGTTTCATGGATCCAAAGGTGCACTTTAATCTTCGTTGCAGTGTATGTGTGTGTGCTACTTGCAGAAAGGTGGCTTTACTTGCAGACAGCCTCGTTCAGTCATGTGCTTGATGTCGGACCTTTGCAGTTGGGATGTGTAGCTGTCCCGGACAGGTGGGGGTTACTTGCAAATCGCCTCCAGGGCATCCAGGGTGCGTTTGATGTCACGGATCTGTGCGGCAAGGGTGTGTATGGGCTGCATAGAACGATCCAACTCCTCGCAGCGAGCCATCAGTGTGTACATGCCCTGTGGGAAACACAACGTGAGGCAGACATGACAAGAATGAAAACTAAATGGGTTCTGTGGCCTTGATGGAAGATTTGCAAAAACAAAGCTGAATTGCTTTGATGACCTCAAAAACAAATTTCTTCTCAGTTTGCTCATGTTCTTCTTCTACAAAGCCCGACAGTCTGGTTTCCAGTGGTGGAAGGTAACAGAGTACATTTATTCAAGCACTGTCCTTCTGTACAATTTCAGGGTACTTGAAGGTGAGTATTTTCATTCAAAGCTACTTTATAAATTCTATTGCACTACATTTTGGAAGCCAATATTGTACTTTACTCCTGCTTGGCTTTTTGCAGGTTAGGGCTAGACAAGTTCAAATAATATTCACCAAAAATAAAGATTCTAACAAAAACAAAACCAAATACCATCCTTCAATAAACAACAAAGGGAAGAAATTAAATTTCAGTTAAAGTTCAGTTTTTTCAAATCAACCCTCTTCTAAAACAAATCAATAAAGTTGTTCATTGTTGTGTATAAAGGAAAGAGTCAGCTGAAAGGCTGCCAATAAGCTCGTTGTGTTGTCTTTAAAGTGTTTTGTTCTTTATTCCTACGGAAATTGAAAGCTCATTCGATTCATTGTGGATTTAGAACTGAAATCGTGACACACCTATATCCAACAAATGAAATAGTGTTTGTGTGACAGAGGATTTAGAAAACACAATTCAAATTGGGCAAAGAGGAAGATAACACCTATCATCAATCTGTGATGCA
The DNA here is from genome assembly GCA_903131615.1 of Diplodus sargus. NCBI lineage: Eukaryota > Metazoa > Chordata > Actinopteri > Spariformes > Sparidae > Diplodus > Diplodus sargus. The sequence continues at coordinate 71,981 of CAEMYA010000519.1, read as the reverse complement.
TTTTGTAGTACGTTTCTACTTCATTTTGTGGCGAACCCACTGAACTACTCACAACATGTTGTGACTTCCTTCATTTTCCAGAAGTCCGATCAACAACCCCAGTGAACGAGCATGAACTTTTGTTCTCCACCCACACACACACATCCACACACACAGTGTCACCTTTATACTCATGTCCACAGATTCTCCCAGGCTGTCGACTGAGTCTCTGTAGGTCTGGATGTAGCCCACACTCAGAGCCGTCATCTGGATGAGCAGACAGAAAGATTAATCAATTAATCAGACAGAAACTAGACATTTTCTTTGAGAGCTTCCAGAGTTTTAGACCCACATTCTGGATGGTTCCATTGAGGCTCCGCATCATCATCTCCACACTGTGTGCCACTTCCTGGGTGTGTCTCTGAAGATCCAATAGGACAGCTGGATCAATGGGAGGGATATCAGCTGGTCTCCGTGACAACCCCCGGCTTCGGTAGATGGGACCTGAACAGTCCGCTGGTAAGAAAATATCATGAAATTAGATGCATAAGTCGGAACAGCAGGGCTGCAACTAATACAGTTGTTTCTTTTGGTTATTCTATAAATAAAATTAATCTATACAAAGTTTTAAAATATAGTGAAAAATGTCCATCAGAAGTTTTGAGAACCCTCATTTAAATAGTCCAACCAAAGACATTTAATCTGTAATGGTTTAAAAGCCACAAATCCAAATTTGAGAGAATCTTGCCTGATAAACGACAAATAATGAATTAAATGTTTTAGAACTGTTAATGATTCATCTTCAGTCGGCTGACTGATTTATACATTATGTCGGCGCGAAGACACACGCACATTCATAAAGACCACGTAGACAGTCAGAGAAAGGCTGACAGTGCAGGCACAACCTGTGTACGAGCACAAGCTGAAAATAACTACTTAACAAAATATTGTGTTGAAAGAGAAACATGACACACAAACTACACACAACAGTAACTGAGGAATTATGCCCATTTGAGGAAACAGCCTGCACAGATTTAAATTAATTAAGACATCTAAAAGTACACTTGTGTCTCGAGTCATTAAATCATGGAGGAAAGAAAACGAGTGTGGCCAGTGGAAGCTAAAAAAAAAATCGGTTTCCATCCTGGAACTGGTTCCTATCGGGCTGCAGCAGGTCCTCAGTTATAAATCCCTCCAGTCTAAAGAAGGTCTGTGAATCATCCATCCTAATTGAATGAGCAGGTAGAGGGAACAAGCTGCCACACAGGGCATATTGACTGTGTTCCTGTGTTTAAATTGAGTGGTGCTCTAATCCAGAGGGGTTTTTCTCTCAGTGAAGGGCAGAGGTTCACAGTCCTTCTCTTGGAAAAATGACAAAACAGATGGCAGCTAATGGACAGGCTGGACTGAATCAACCGGCTGAACTCAAAGAGATGATTTGATTTGTGAAACTGGTGTGTGTGTGTGACCTTTTGGAAAACGATCTCTGTTTCAATTTGTGCGGGGTTGAGTCTCTGCTGCCTCGTTAAAACACAGTCTGAGGCTATTTTAATCACCCAGGAACAAGAAGGTAGATGGAGAGAGCGAGGGCAAAGAGGCTTCGTCACGTTTCAATTATTCATTTAGAAATCTCACCCAGAGAGGACTCTGGTTAGGATTCAACAAACTAACCAGAGATGTTCTTGTTGGAGGGAAGGTCTCTCTAACCACGTATCCATCTTTTCACATCATTATAATTGAGCACGTAATGTTTGCTTAACTAGTCTCTCAAAATTAAAACTAGGGGAACAAGGGAAAGACTCAACGACTGTTTGAGTGTAAACAAAGAGTGACATCCGAGTGGCATATCGAACTGGTTGTGATCTACATTTTGATATTTTTTAGGGCCCGAGCAGGTCTTGACCTGCGAGATCCATATTGTTTTTCAAATGACCACTTTTTTTTCCCAAATGATCGCTTTTTTCACTGCCCGAACATGCCCCAAAATTCACCTGCTGAAAAATGTCACAATCTATTGTCGTCCTCAATTTCCACCACTAGGTGTCACTATAATTAAGGAAAGTGTGTTTTGGCTTATAACTTCACATACTTTGTCGCACATTCAAAAACCTTATATCCACGCGTTCACTGGAATTTTGTGCTGAATCTTGTGATATAGGCCACGCCCATTTCCGCCAATTTTTCCGCAAATTCGCGAAATGATGCAAACCTACTTTTTCGAACTCCTCTCAGGCCATTTCACCGATTGTTGTTGTTGACTCCTGACAAAAAGTTATCAAAAGAATTTTGATATTCCAAACAATACTCAAATTCTTAAATAACAACTTCCTGTACATTTTGCTCAAAACACAAAGTGTTGGATATCTCCACATTGGTCTGTCCCAATGACATGAAACCCATGAGCCACTAAAACTGTGTGAAAAAATTATAAACTTACTTTTTACAACTCCTCCTAGACCATTTGACCAATTTGCACCAAACTTTGCAAGTAGCATCTGTGGACAAAACTTATCAAAAGCTTTCACCTACGTCACACCTGGTGGCGTGCTGCATTTTGATGCTTCGCCATAAAACCATCAACTCAGTATAACTTCCACATGCAATTTGCCATCTACTCCATATTGCTCAAACATGTAGAGGGGCTTGCCCTGAATACATCTACGTGACACACTTCGCAACAGCATGCCCCGACAAGCGTGGACTGCGAGGGCCCGTTCATCGCTCCTTGCAGCTTTAATTTTGTTTTGGTTTTCGCTTCTGCTTCTTCTTAAGTTTGTCAGACCAACCTCCAAGTCCCTCATGTGGTGCAGATATCTGAGCAAATAGGAGAGGCAATTCAGAAAAGTGGACGATGTGTCTACATACCACGTGAACCACAATGACCTCGGTCTAAAGTTACTGGCTGCATCATCTGTCAGCGCGATTCCCTCACGTAACAACTGTGATCTCTAGAGTTTTTCATTCAGCAGGGTTCCAGATTGCGACTATTCTGGTTGCACATGCTTTAAAAAATATGACAAGTGCAACTCAATATTTTCAGTAGTCGCACTGGTGCCGATATTCAGCAGGCTAGATAGAAAAAATTACTGGAAATAAACTGGATGTCTAGACGGTGGCCTTGGAAAAAATATTAGCCTATGGCTATATTTTCTGTTGACTAAACTGTAAACTTTTATATCAATTAATGTTTTTTACAAAAGGTTGATTTATTTATTTGACTTTCTCAAGCACTTTGAACATTAGCACTTTCTATTCTTTTAAACAATGTGCTGCGATTTTAATGAAGAAAAACATTTACTTGCATCTTTATTCCTACTTATCATTTACAAAAAATCTAATTAAAAGGTATAATTAGATGCACCTAGATTATGTTTTGGTGCACCTAAAGGATAAACTTAGGCGCCACAGTGCAACCACCATGGAGGCCTGACTGTGATAAGAATGTGAATTTCGTAACAACAGAGTTTCTGTTATGTCGACACTCTTCTTCATTATCATTCAATCAAAGCTATCATGAATACACAGCGGACTTCCTGACTGAACTGATATATCGCCTCATCAACCTTTTTGGAGTCAGCTTCACAGGTCTGCCTCGAAAAGTCGTTTTTTTCCTATCAACTCAGCCCACATGTCAAATAATGATGATGAACTGATGACTTAATGATAAACTTGCCAAAGTTGTTCTACATGCTACCAGGAAGCAAGAAGCAGTTGATATAAAAACATTTTGAAATAGGAAGCACTCAAAGGATCTGCACACGTATGTCCTTTGCAAATACCCACTGCAATCCGTTTAAAATGTACTGTATGACAAGAGCATAAGTAATAAGTTATAATAAGACGAAAACTATTTATTAAGTGAATTAATAAAGTACAGACCAGACTCATCTGCTGCATTGTGAATACCGCAGGCTGATACATGATTCATGGGAGCATCCATCACTTCATCGGGAGACAACAGACACAGCAATTAATTTGCTCATGATATTGCATCCCCTCTCCATTACCCCTTACGGTTTATACACGACCACAGTTATGCATAAATGATGAGCAGTGGCTGACTGGGCCTGTTAGCCTCTGCAGGGAAAAACTGGCTGTGGATCTGACAGCGAGTCAGACGCGTTGCACTGCAGTTTCAGCACCACTGCCAATAAAAATGCTATTAACCTGCTGAAATGCCATTTCTCCATCTACAGAGATAAATACAAACCGCTCGCCTGTTAGACCCTTATGACCCTCAAATATAATGCGGCGATAAAAGCCTACGTGGTTGCACAACAACCACCCTCCACATCAGAACATACACTGTATGCACATGTTTCTTCTGCACTAGTTAAACACAACAAAAGACACACAAATGCATAAACAGTGTATATACACACTCTCTCTGACATAAACAACAATACAAGCCACGCCTTCACACACACCTAGAGGAGGCCTAAATGCTCTCCACTTAAGGACTACATTCACAGGCACCGTAAAATATCAAGTCAAACTTCTACTAACTGGTTAATGACTTACAATAGTAAAAGAACACAATGTGATTCATCTGTTTAAATCAAGTCTTGTAAAGTTTGCTTCAGTTTCATACTCACAGTCACTGCAGTCCAGGCTGGGCTTGGAGCTCATCTTGATTTTCTGCTCTAGGTTCTTGGTGATGAAGTTAGTCAGGTCTCCTTCATGGCTGACCGTCCCCTCTAGCTCCAGAGCCGACGAGATTGTTGCCCGTCTGCCCTCTGACTGGCCACCTCTGCCGCCTCCCCGGGCCCCCGAACCGCCTGTGGAGAATACGCCAACAACAGCTAAATAAAGCTGTAAAGCCTTGCCAGTAATTACTGTCCTATTTAAGGTCATACTAAATATAGTTTCAATGTCCACTACTGCTTTTCTGTTAATTCATTGCTTTATTGAAGGACTTTGTACCTGTTGGACAAATATTTACCTCCACATGCTTGGCTGATTTCATCCAGGCTCTTGCTGTCCTGCATTCCTCGGACGTTGCGTACCCAGACCTGGGCCATGACGTGGGGAGGACAGGGGACATCATCTGAGGGCAGGAGAGGGGGTGGAGGAGAGGAGGAGGACGTGGTGCTGGGACCAGGGGCTGAGGAGGAGTAATGTCTTGAAGACTAAACAGTAGGCGGAGGTGAAGCAAGAATAGAAGAGGAGTAAAGAAGAGAAGGTACATCACTTCTTATTAAATTGATTAATTATGAAACCAGCCAGAGAGCTGCACAGAGAGCTTATAATGTTTATAACCTCTCTCTTCTCTGTGATGAAGTCTCAGCAGAGAGTCGGGTTTAAGAGCAGCTAAGTCCTGACGGCTGTACGACATTTAATTTCACTGTGTGTAGTTCAGATCACGCTCAATACATCTGTTGACTATTACCCTCTGTCCTTCCCATGATGCCTTGCACTCTCTTGGGTACACATAATCTAATAAAGCTGAAAATAATCCTACAGTCCACTCACCTCCACCTCTGCTCTCCCTCCTGCACGCTGATGTATCCACTTTTTTTCGTTCTTCTCATCTTCCTCCTCATCCTGTTTCTCCTTCTCTCCATCATCATCATCCTCCTCCTCCTCCTCTTCCTCCTCCTCATCTTCCTCCTCTTCTCGGCTGTCAGTGCCCCCATCTACAGTCTCTGCCTCCGTCGGCTGTCTGTATGTGGTAGTAGAGCCTCCTCGCTCAGATGAGTCTTTGGAGTGTGCTTGCTGTGCAGAGTCCTGCAGCAGAGCTGCTCCAGGAGGCTCGAGAGCCTCATGAATGTCTGTGTCTTTGGAGGATGACTCTGAGTCTCCTGTGCATGTGGCAGCAGGGAGGGAGGGTTCTGTCACATGAGAGGTGTGTGATGATGATATATTAGATGTTCTCTCATTATTGTACATCTTTGTCTCCAAGTAACCTTCGCCATCGTGAACTCTGTTTTCCACATCTATGTGGTTCTCCGAGTGTTCCAGGGCTCCATCCTCTGATGCCTCCCCAGGACTGGGCACTCTGCTCCCCTCACATTTCACCGAGACCGGAACATGAGCGCCGTTTTCAAATGGGATGGGTGTCACAACTCCGTTAGCAGTTTCTGGCACTTCAGTGCCAATCACAGGGGAGAGGCTCATCCCTCCACCTGCTACAAAAGAAAGACAATGTCAGAGCAGATTTGTTTTTCAAACACACACTGAATACATACTTAAAGTAAAATAATCTTACATGTATCAAAATATTTTGTACCACTTCTCCTCTGTATCAATTAAAGATTTTTAATAGTGGACCGGTGGCACTAAGACATCTGGGTTGTGCTAATGGTACCAAAACAGCATTTTTTTGTCACGCCTTTGTTTGGGAATATAAATAAAAGGAGTAGGAATAAAAATGAAGTCTGAAGTGAGAAAAGTGTCTTGATTTACAGTCAGGAAATATCTGATTCCCCAATGGGAATGTCTGATTTTGTTTGATCAAAGTCAAGGACAGGTAAATAAACACATTGTCCTGCTCACTGGTTTGCAACAATGCTAACCATGATCGACTAACACAATCAGAGATATGAAAGGGAGATTTGCCCTGGTATGTGTACTTATTATCTCACAGTTTATATACCATTGCACAAACCTAGCCCTTCTGCTAACGCATTTTTAAATTCCTCCAAGGAAACAATGGATAAGAAACCTAGTTTGTCTCTTGGTCTAGAATTAAGTAAGAGACGATACAATGTCTCAGCTTATGATTTGGCTCATCCTCAGCCTCCAGTTGTGAATCCGAGATCTAAACTCTGTGTTCATGTGAGGACTGCAACTCAAACTAATAAACTCATCGTACACGCCCTTGTATACAATTATTTTCATCGTGTTGAAGACTACTGGATCATGATAGCAGTTGTGTCACCTATGTTTTATATTCATTTTCCCCTAAGTGTGAAATGACGTAATTGAGGTTGCCTAGCTAAGCCCTAGCTTAGACACTCTACTAACTTGGTGTTGACATTAGCTAGCTCTGTATTCTCAAGACTTTATCCAAACAACGTCGGTGGAGGTTGGACTGAAGTCCGTGGACAAAGACTACGTTGCACAGAAGGCAAACGGGAACAAAGAAATGAAGAGGGACATAAATAACTCCTCGCAATTGAGGAAGTTGATGCACTGCTGTCATTAGCCGCCTAGCTAGCTCGCTGTCAACGGCGAATGTTGTTAAACGGTGTTAGCTGGCTAATGTTAGCTGTCCTGGCCTTTAAAGCACACTGTTTCCACAGCTCGCTTTATATTGTCTCACACTGTCATAAGATGAAGGGAAGTGTACTGTAAATGCGTACATATGTATTGACAATATCACACGATAATGCCACGGGCTTAATTTAATGAAGAAAACACTCACCAGTGTGGTTTCTATTCAGAGAAATGTAAGCAGCAACCGAGTCCGTTATGAAAATCCTTCCCCGCGACGCACAACGGAATAGAACGTTCCGCGTTGCAACAATAAACATTCAAGCGAAATAATTTAAATAGTTAATGATGCCAGCTCTTTGCCACTGACACAGCAGCACATCGTGGAGTAATAGAATTATTCAAATAAATAAAAAAATTGTTACCCTTACCCACAGGCCGTTGTTCCTCATCTGTATTTAAAATAGTCATATATTTCTACAGCAATTCTGCTTCAAGCTGAGCATCATTAAACTCTCTGTTTTTTTTTTGTTTTTTTTTGTTCTCGTTGTTGCTGTGTGAGTTTATTTGTCTGTTTCACGGTTCGTCCTGCATGTGTCTCTGTTCTCCCACAGATGGAGACAAACACCACAGTCCCTCAGGCAAGAACTTCCCCCCCAAAAAGTTGCATGTTGGTGACTTCAGAATGAAAAATGTACAGAAGGCCAACGACACAGGACGAAGAAGGCTGAGCACCCAGTTGTGTCAGCAGGTGAGCCTGAAGTGTCCTTAAATTAGGATTCAAACCTATTTCAGCTGTAGGCACTTAGCTGAGTCTGACCTCTGACCTCCTGGTGAGAGCAGTAAACAAGCCGAACATGCATTTCCTCAAACAAACCATGAAACTCTGGATGCTTTTAACCTTGAATACATTATGTGTCTCTGATGTCATATAAAACCACAATCTGAGTGGAAGCTTTATCTTGTATCCTGTGTGAGTTTATGTCATCTTCATCCACTTAGAACTTTACACTTTACCTTCTCATACGAACATCAGAAAAATGTGATTACTGTACAGTAGCCTCTGGAGACAGAACATTACTTATTTCACTTGTGATCTACTGTTAATAGATCCTACGACTGTTATCTATCTATCTATCTATCTATCTATCTATCTATCTATCTATCTATCTATCTATCTAATATCATTAATCAAAATGAATGATTTCAGCTGTATGTGTATACACCATTGTGTCGTGTGGTTTATAACAGAACATATTCTACTTGCTCTTCATACATTCTGTTCTGCAAAAGTCTTAGAACGTGAACTACTAAAGATTCCAATGAAGTACTGTAAAATTGTATTTATGGATTGTAGTTAACGTCCATCCCACTACTGCAATCATATCACAAAACACAGCCATTAACTTGTCATCAGTTAAATTTTTTTCAGGGCGAATAGTGACATAGTGAAAAGCAGAGGTGACATTGCATTGATGTTGCATAGACAGATTAGTAAATCATCTCTCTTTGCAAAATGTGCTTAACAATTTCCCACAATTTTGCAAATCATAGTACTAGATTGAGTTCGGTATGATCCCTCCTGATATCATGCCCTCAGGATCACCTCACAAACTGGTGTCTTTATTGCTCCCATCAATTCCAAGCATCATTATAATCCCCGTGTGCAAAAGGGACAAAACACATTTCACGGTATCACACAGTCGTGTTTATTCAGATTCGCTGTTGCACCGCTGTTTTTGTTTTGCCTCATAAACCATTGATGAGTTTGATACATGTGCCTGAATTATTCAGACTGATGGTGAACAGACTGGAGAGGAGGCTTAAATAATCAGAAGGCTTCAGTTTTGCCTCCACAGTGAAAGCCGGGCCAGCTTCTGTGGCTTTTTCGCAGCCCTTGACTGTGGCAAGAAATGACAAACACTGTTGCGGAGGAGGAGAGAGGATTCGAAACCACCCTGTCACCACATCTGAAGAACTAGTAAAATTTATAATCTAACCCATTCGACCAAAGCCAGCTGTGCCCCTCCGTCTCAGTGGGGATTGGGCTGTTTTGGTCCCATTGTATCCCTCTCCTTTGTGCCAAACATCAAAGCATGAGACATTTACCTAAAGACAATTAGACCTCTGAAATAAGCCAATAGTTTCCAGAGTTTCCCAATAGAACTCTCAATAACTACTGCGACCCTTGGCGGATTTTGTTTTTCTTTTAAAGGAGATTACTGTCAGAGGGAAGCTATTTTAACAGACGACTAACTGCCACAAGAAAGGCAACATTTAGGAAGACGAGGGTTAATGTCGCAAATTGAAAACACGCGCCTTCAATAGATGTGGGTTTTCCATTAATAAAAGCTGGAGACTGGATGCTGCACATGGGCGACCAAATGACTTAAGGGCTTGTAAATCACAAATATTAATCACACCCCAGTTCAGAAGCGGGTCGACGGTGCTCTTCAGAGGACCTGAGCTGAGTCCGCTCCTCCTCCTCGAATGAGACCGTTTATCCTCGCAGAATGCTGCATTCATGTGCTCCTCATCAACTCACAACACCAGGAAAATTAGCCCTCAAATGTCAAGAACTTCTCAAAGTGGTAGCAGGGGCCTGTAGTTTAATTCTGAAAGGGAACTCTGGGACTGGTTTTATAAAAAACGCACTTGATGGAAGCACAAGGGAAACCCACAGCCTGCAGCTGGTCCAAAAAATCAAGACAATTCTCAGCAAGACTTTTTCAAGGTGTAAAAGGAAAGGTATTCATCAGCAATTCTCAAATGGAAGATGTAGATTTCTAATCGCGAGTCGGAGGGATGGACATCGTCGGGTACGGTGTCCTCAGATGTCCAGTGGAGCTAGTTGGAGATTCACAGAAAACAGAGGCAGAGAGAAAACTGAGGCAGTTAGCTGTAAAATTAAATCTTAAGCCTGAGCAAACAGTTTCATCCAGCACAAGAACTTCTCTGAAAGGGATACTGTGGCCAAGTGCACAGACCTCCTATTACACCTAAAAGGCACTTTTACGAGCAAAATTGGAGAAAAGAAAACTCTGGTTGAGTGAGCACTGAGGGGGGAAAACTCAAATGTGTAGGTGAGTCACTCTGTGTGGCAAATGCCAAAAGCATCCCCCTCCTGAGTGCTTGTTTTCTATACCGAAGTGGTCTCCAGGTCTGTTATGGGCTGTATGATTTATTGAGTTCTTTGGAGGAAACAGGATGTAAAGCCAACAAATAAAAAGACATTTTGAGTCTCCACCCCTGTAAAGTGTAGCTGTCTTGCATTCGCGTTGAAACTGGAATTTCCTGTCACCTGGGCTCATAACTGCCTGTGCATTCATGTGCTGTCGGAATAATTGGAAAAATTAGTTCCCGACTGGAAAAATTCATGTCGTGAGACTTTAGTATGGTCTCAGTTGCTGTCCACGTAGAGTGACCTGGATTTGTTGTCTTATTTGCAGCGTCCATGTTGTTTTACGACTAATAAGCACCTGAACACGCCCAAGTTGGAAGAATGACTTCCCAACTGAGGAGATGGGACAATCCAAGGAGCAGTCAGTTCAGAGGTGGTTTGCTGAAGTCAGTCTGTCATTTGGTAATGACTTCTGGGGACAGCTGTTGTGGCTGTGAATTGCTGTAAAGTCGTCAATGACAATTCCAGTTCTCTCTTTTGCAATTTATGGTTTCCCATCCCATCCCATCTTGATGATGGAGCAAACATTTCCAAGCTAGCTTTGCTTTTTAATTGTTCCCAGCCACATGCACTGTATGTCCAAACCCACCGCAGCTGTCTTCAGACTTTTACTTTAATTATATGAGACGCTGTGCAAGATTAGTACGATTTATTCTGCTTGGAGACTTTTTTTTTTTTTTAATTTAAGAAATATCTGCCCAGTTTGACCTCAACCATCTGTTGTAAAAGAAAAAAAAATATTTGAGTCCTCTGTTGGTTGTTCCCTCTGGTGCTCCATGATTACTCTGCATGTGTCAAGTGATACAGCCATGCTTGTGGCTTCGTGAGGCTGTACTTAGGCATAGCAGGCGGTTTGGCAACCAATAGCAGTGTGTTCCAGGTCGGCAGAGTGCAGGACAACAGCAGCACAGGGAGACGTGGACTCTGTGTTTATGACATTGATGCTTGGTGCTCACACGCAGTCAAAGCTGGTGCACATTGTTTCCCCGGACGTTGAACTTCTGATGTGAAGATGCCGAATGCGTTATCGCCACCACCGCTGTTTATATTCACCCTGATTCAGATTAAAAAGATGTACTGTGCGTTTATGTACGGTACAGTATGGAAGTACAGCTGTGGAAAATGTCGGTCCTTAGTTCTCAGTAAGTACAAGAACATCACAATGTGTCCGTCTGAAAGTGCCCGTGATGAGCATGTGAGAGGATGAATGGTCTCTGTTAGTGTTTCCACTGCTCACATGCCAAAACAAAAATAATGTTTTCCAAAAACTCCCCTCCAGAGAACATCTGATCTGTTTTGCATGGCCCCAATTGTTAAATTGACACCAATCAGTCAAAAAGCCTATTTTTTTTTTTTCAAAATAAGGTCTAGTTTGCAGGGCTTGGTGGTACCCATTAGCTATATTACAGTATATTAGGAGAGGCTGGGCAATATAATTATAGTCTCACATCTAGATTTGTCAGACAGAAGGAATGTCTCATTCCTAACAAAAATACAGCAACGCAATGCGCTGATTTGTTTTTAATGCATGGTGTTCTGTGATATCCTGTCTCTCTGACTGGAACACTATCAATCCAGTTATTTCCTCTTAAGAGATTCTCGTCTACGATTGTGCTAACAAAGTGCATTTCTGCAGAGGAAAAATGTAAAGCCGCAGAGAGCCTGTCGAGTTTCAAAAGTATCGTGCCCACATGGCATTATAAACAAACAGCGGGAAACAATGAAGCGCCGCTGACCCCCTCGTTACCTCCGAGCGGGGTTTGGAAACAGTAACGAAAGAGGAGGCCGCTGGGTATCTGGCTCGATCGGCACGCACTCGTCCACCCGTCAGATTGCTCAGCGGAACATACCAGTCGTCGGACAGTTAATGAGAAAGCACTGTATGTGGTCACTCTGGCAGAGACGGATGGTGGTTTGGTGTCGTATGGTATGTTACTGTTTTGGAGTGAAGACATTGATGGACAGTGTGCAGGAGAAATACTGTAGCTGCACTGGAATCTATCCCTGTAATACAACTGGGCGCTGATCTGAGTGCGAACCTGTTTGCGTGCATGCGCGTCTTTAAAAAATAAATGTTGTATATGTTAGCTGGTCTACTTCACTGGAAGCCACGTATCTCCCAAACGTAGAGGCAAGCCACGGGGCCTGAGAGGGTTTACATTGTCTGGGATTACCTTGGATCGAGTCTTCACTCAACCGTGACAAACTAAACACTGTTTAAAAGTACAAAGCCTCGCGACTCTGCTTTTGTAAATCATTTTGAGATTCAAAAATCACTGCACCACCACCGCTTGTTTTTCTAAAGTAGAAGAATTTTCTTATTTTTCGGGGGACAATGTTTGTTTGTGCCTCTCTTAATTTAATTTAGTGTCAATGAGACTCAGGCTGACTTTCTGCCCGCCATCGTCTGAAAATAACATCTGATGTTAAGGGATATAAACGCTTTATGATGATGATGATGACGTGTTTTTCAGATAAACCAATGGAGTTGAGGGTTTGTACAAACTAAGAAATAGGAGAAGTATCTTGACCCATAAAAGTGCATAAGCTGCTCCAACTTAAAGGTCCTGTGTGTAAGATTTAGTGGCATCCGCATGAAAAACATGAAACTCATAGTCAGCTTGCACATTTTGAGTGTCTGCTGAAGCCTCAGACTTTCAGTGTCACTTTCTAGCCTTTCACAGGCTTGAACAAGGCTCTGCTTCAGAAACTGTATCCATTCCTCATTATAAATGCATGAGGACGACCTGCTCCCCATGTTGAAATGCAAGGCTCATTCTAAGTGAAAACACAATGATTCTTAGTTTCAGGTGATGATACACTGATGACAACGCAATTGTGAATATTATATCCCATTTCTGCCAATAGAGCCCCTGAGTCTTGCACACTAGACCTTTAACTGAACTAGCAATACATCAACATGGCTTTCACTCGACAGTGTTATATATTATTATATATATGTAACTATATTTGTGTCTTTGTGTGTGGTTCAGTCTCTGGACGTATTTCTCATGGGCACAATAAACCACAGAACACAAACATTCTCATTTGGAAGCAGACCTTTATACATATTTACAAAAAGAAAAACAAATTCTCCGCACATGAGCGGAGATTAGTTCGAAGACAGTTTCATTCCATCCGCAAAGACGTCGTTCTGGAAAATCACACGAGAGGAACATGGAGGCCGAGATGTAAATACAGCATAACAGAGTGAAACACACACGGCCGTTGTAATGAATGGGGAGCAGCTCTGCACCACGTCTTTGAGGGAAACACTGAATGTTTCAAACGGCCGGCCTTAAAAATGCCTCGTAGGAGTTCTGCCTCCTACTCGCGTGGTGTTTGGATCCGACACAGATATCCACACATACACACACAGACACAGACACAGACACAGACACACACACACACACACACACACAATATCAACAGGCCGGAGCTGTGCAAGCTTGATTATTTTCATATTTTTGTAGTTTGTAATTTGATCCACATTTTGGGAGAGCGAGGAGAAAATAGACACTCTTAAACTGGCAGTGGGTTCAAAACACAATCAAAGTTGGCGTCTTTTCACAGGAAAGTGGAGGTTTTGACATTTTGAGGGTGTGCATTCTGGCAGCGGGAGAGAGTCAAGGTCACTAGCTGCTTGCCTCTGCCGCTAGCTTCTGTAATACTGCCAAGTGGCTAGGTTTCTGTTATCTGTATTTCTGAAAGGTTAAATGTTTGGGTTTTATTTCCATTGTTTCTTTCTGTTTTAAGTATTTGTCTGTGTGCTAAGGTCATAATTTGCTGGTTGTAGCAACAGCATAGCAACTGCACAAGTTAGATAAAAGCAGATAAACACATATCCCATAATGCTGAAGTATTAATTTAAGACGTGATAGCTCAGTGGCAATTATTTTGTTAGCATTAAGACTACACCGCTTCAGGGAGGCTTTGACAATGTGCTAATGTCTACGACTCTTGGGATATCTTGGTCTTATCTTGCTAACAAGCTGACTGCCATTTTATCTGGGTTAAAGCGACACTAGTGTTAATTTTTTATTACAGTCATGTTCATTTATTTAAAAAAATGGCAGAAAACATAAATATCATGTTTGAGCTTTTCAGAGAGGCGGCTGTGGAAAAATATGCTGGAGTGCAACAGAAGCTAGCTAGGAGCGGGACGTAGCATCTGATTCTCTACGCTTGCTTAAGTGTGTATTTAATATTGTGAGGAGCTTACAGACTGTCTGTCAGTGGTTGTGACTAATGAAATACTGTTTGTGAATGCTCACAAAATAATTATGTCATAACTTTCAGTCAAATAAGTGGCGTTCGAATATCACTAGCCAGCACAGTAGTGGATGCTAGCTTAGCTTCAAACATAAACAGACAAGCTTTTGACAGGAAACGCCATTAAACACACCTGTGCTCGCCCTGACAGCGTTTACTCTTCATGCCCTAAATATAATTTCTGACAGCAGCCTGAAAAGCCACCAAATCCTGATTGCATTTGGAGTACACTGCCAGCTAATTTTCTGCTCTGAGCCGTTCTTGTTTGTTTTTCTAACAGCATCAAAAGCGTCTCCGATCCATCGCAGAGTTCACAATTTGACAGATCTACTGGCTTGGCCGGTGAACCTCCGTTTGAGCTCCTCTCGCTCTGATCCAACTCATTTCAAACACACACAAAGACACACAGATGCATGCTGTACAAGCAGTCACACACATACAGGAACAGTGAAAGGGGACTGGAATGCTGCATCATGGGATGCATTTACTGTAATATAGGAGGGATTGCGTCATCTGCTTCACCATCGTGGAATGAAATAACATATATGAAAATATGAGACTGTTATTATTGGACTTTACCGTGCATGTAAATGCATCTCCTTCCAGTAAATCAAAGAAAATAATTCATTTAGTTAGTTTTTCTCAGTAGTATTACAAATTTACATCCCTAATTCAGTATAATCTGTAAAGTACTGTACTTCTGCTGCGCTCATTTTGTTTGAACATCGGGGTTATTTTCATCGTTCTGGGAAACAGAAAAACAAATAATGAAATTTTAAACACTTTTATTTCCTTTTGCCTTGAGCTGAAGCATTTTTTGATTTTTAAAAGCCTGCAGGAGGGTCCAGATTCTCAAAGAAGCTACGATTGCAGGCAGCAGTGATTTGTGTTTCCCTCAGGTGGGAGTGGGAAGGTGTATCGACAGGGGCAGAAAGAAAAAAGATAGAAAAGTACCGTGCAGAATTCAGTGTGTGGGCACAAACATACAATACAAGCATACAAAGACAGACAGACAGACAGACAGACAGAGAGACGGAGAGACAGTTTATGAGACAGCATGGTTGACTGAACTGTTTGATGAAGAGCTTCCCAAAAACTCTGACCTCACAAGTTCTGAAACGAGCAGCTTAACTCCAGACTACGCAAATAAATACCACTGAGAATAAAGATAAATAGAGGTGGAACAATTTGTGTTGGTTTAACATTTTAACATTAAGAACAAATCACAATTTACTGCCTTACAAAGTTAATGAGGTCGCTCACATCCACAAAGTCCAAATTCCACTCGACGCCAGTCCTGTTCAGCACTCTCTCCAGTTCCAACTTTGTATAATAAAGGCTTCTTTATTATACATCAGGCCCGCTTCATAATTTACAGCCAGATGTCATTACCAGCTGGAGCTGCAGGACCAGCAGTACATTTCTCCACTTCTTTAGTTGAGCTGGACGCCATTCAAAGTCACCAGTGGCCCACTTTGGGTCCTGAACCATGAGTTGAGAAACATGCATGTTCTGTACAAAGTCTCTTGGCAGATCAGTTCATTGTTCGGTCCTCTTTGAGTCAAGTATTCGTGTCCATGTCGCATCAAACACCACTGAAAACATCTTTTTTAAATGCATCTTTGTGGCCAAAGTTACAATACAACATTTTTTTCTGTCCAATAGATACAGAGCCTCAACAATTTCTACTTGCTGAAAGTAGATTTTATATACTACGAAGTAAAATATCCCTGTTCTGCCAAAAATTGTACATGGTTATGAGGTTTAGACTCATTAAAACCACTTAACACACACTCAATCATGAATGTCAAGAGGAAATTTATAGTTCTTTTCAGTTACTGGAAAGGTTCGTCTAAAAGCAGCTACACAGTTATTTTCCCAGAAATTCACATGACAAAAACGAAAATGTGTAGATTTGTTTGCAAACCAGAGTCGATGTGCATATGTTACTATTGTCCTACGTGACAACAAACATAAACATATAAATGCGTTTCCTAAATCTGTACACTGTCTTCACGTGGGACTAAACCAACACTCAGAATAGCATAGAGCATTTTCTGTGACATCACTGAACCATGTTTCCCACACCTATACTAAGCTCTCAGTTGCGTGGCATGAAATCAGTGCCACATATGTCTGTGAACCATCCAGCTAACGTAGAGGGGAACATAATGGAAACATCTCCTACATGTGTCTGCGTGGCTGCGAGGTCCTGGGAAAGTAGATCGCTAACCTCATCAAAGACCAGCTTTTCTCTGCCCTTGATCTTTGTGGTCGCGGCCAGACATCTCGCGCTCACACTCCACCTATCTGCAGAAACTAACAGGACTCTCACTGTAGGTGAGGTGTTGCTTTTTGCCCTTTTGAGCAAAGAGATGCAAAAACTCATCAGTGCTATTTACTGCTCTCCACAGCCTACGGTAAATAATAATAAACCCATTCATTAACTTTAACTGCTGATTATTTTCCAATAAGGTTTTTAGATTGATACGAAGAATTTTTAAAAGCCTCCCTTTAATGTCTGAGTTCAGTCGTTGTTCAAGGTTGCACCGACATCTGAGATTTGTTTTTCTTTCTTTCAAATTTCTGACGATCAGATCTCATCAGTCAAAACCTTTTTTCATGAAGGCCAAGGACAGACTGTCTGTGAAATTTGAATGCAACACAAAGAAACGTTTGGAAAATGCTGCTTGCAGCTGCACTACATGACTTTAAAAGAGAAAAGGCATCATACTCTTCACTATAATGGATTAAATGTAAAAGGTTTCTGTAAGATGACTTTCAAAGCGCACTGAAAGTTCTGCCTCAAAGGTACGAAATCAATCTAAAAACATCTGTTTTGGAGAATAGTTGGCAGTATGTATGGGATTCGTAATTAATGGGCAGGAACATGCAAAGCCACCAGCACGGTCCTTGAGGGGTTGGATGGTTTCTCAAATGTTTGATATCTTCTTTTGATACGAGACTTTTTTTTTCCCTCTGCAGACGCTCCAAATCCTCTGAGTGATCCGGACGTGCCCTTCATCCTTCATTCAACATGCTACACAATCTAATGTGTTCTCCTTTAGCATCTTTATTCACAGCCTCTGCTGTTCACGTCGTCCTGTACATACTTCAGTTTGTTTGTGTGTAGCTTAGTTTGGAAGTTTGCCACTAAAATGAAAGGATGCCTTTTTTGTTTGTAGATAAGTGCATGCGCATGTCGATGTCTCTGTACATACAGTATATGTCTGTTTCTGTGTATAAGTTAAGTGTGTGTATGTGTGTGTTAATTAACATAAATGTGTGTTCTTCTCTTCTCTTCTGCGGCACGTTCAAGCGCTCCTCGGTGCCCTCTGCTGCGGCTTGCTCCTGCTCTTCCTCCCCGCTGCTCTTCCTCCCCCTCCTCC
>CAEMYA010000519.1:27812-39019 GCA_903131615.1 Diplodus sargus | reverse complement strand
TCCCCCTTTCCCTCCCTCCCTCCCTGTCCAGTCAACCTGAATGCCAACATCCACCTCCCCCGCCCCTCCTCTTCATCATCTTATTGACCACACTCCCCGTCTTTATTTCCTCCTCGCCATCTTACAGTAATTTGCCAATAATAGCCCTGCCTCCATCTTGTCTAGTACTTTAGCCCCTTCAGCTATTGGCCCTATTCCCTCCACCTTTTATCTCGGTGACACATTTTTTTCCCCTCCAGCCATGGCTGTTATCCCCATCTTGATATCTCCATTTGGAAGAAGCCTACTCTTCCAAGGTGGCAATGAAGGGCAATTTTTCCCTGAGGATAAAATACATCGTCTGGCCACCATTGCTGTATTCCTGGGATAAAATTGAATGTGCAAAAATCAGTATATTATGTAGAATTTAGGAAAGACAAAAGGCAAAATACATTATCTGAAATCTTTGTTTAAATACCTTTAAAAGACTGGCGATCCTGCACGCAGTCACACGTCACTAAACCAGTCGTTTACATTGAGTAGT
Organism: Diplodus sargus; assembly: GCA_903131615.1. Taxonomy (NCBI): domain Eukaryota; kingdom Metazoa; phylum Chordata; class Actinopteri; order Spariformes; family Sparidae; genus Diplodus; species Diplodus sargus. The sequence continues at coordinate 38,496 of CAEMYA010000519.1, read as the reverse complement.
CTATAATTATTAAGAAAGTCTCATAATCTGCTCTACTTTGTAAAATGTGGAAAATGTATGAGTTCTTTATCTCCTATGGAAACCCTACATTTCCTGTGCGTCCACTGCTAGTTGTTTTCTCCTCCCTCCTCTTTTCTCCCATCTCTCTCTCTGCTCCATCCTTCCCTATTAACCCCATTCCCTCCCTTCTCTCTTGCCCCCCGTCTCCCTCCCATCGGCCCTCACACCCTTTTAGCTTCACTTCACCTCACTTATCCCCTAAATGTCCTTCGAGGAAAAATTGCCTCTTGTCTGTCTGTAGTATTTTCTGGATTTGTCTTCCTCCTTTGTCTGTCCACTGTGCCAATCTTTTTTCATAAATGTAACCTCCTTCTTTACAGCATCAGCACTTAACCTAATTTTCTGAGGTCAACCAACTGGGTTATTACAGGCTGATAGTTGGTGCAGGAAAATTCAATTAATCGTCCATTATCACCCCCTCTTTTGAGACTGTTGGATATTAACCATTTTTGACTTGATTAGAAACTGTTGAATCTGTTGAACTGAACATCTGAAGTAAAGTAATAGATACTTAATAACATAAAAATCTACGGTGTGCTTTCCCTTTGTTGCTGGAGGCTTTTCCTCAAGGAGAATAAGAAAATGGTGGCAGAGGGGAGGCTGCACCAGACACTTGCTATGCTACTGCAGTTTCCACTTTAGGAGTCCCACATATCCTTTACATCTCGCCACATCTGACATCGTCTTTTCATTTTTCCTTTTCCATTACTCCCTGAGGAATAACATCCCCCATTAGGTGGGAGGCTCTCTCCTCCTGTCCTTTCTTCATCGTCTACGTCATCATCTACTTAATCCTTAGTTTTACGATTTCTTTACTTTTGCTTGCCTGAAGTCAAATTTATTTCCAATCCGCTACGTAATCAGCTCTCTCCCTCTCCTCCTTTGTCATCTCTTCCACAGTGTTTGGCCAATAAAGCTTTGATAACAGCTTCTACTCATCCTCTTTTCCCTGCATTTTGTCCTCGTTCTTCTCCTCCTCCTTCTTTCTTGTCTGGTCAACACCTTGTGCTATAACCTCTACCCTCTCCCTACTTGTCCTACTTCTTTTCTTTTCTTTTCTCTCTTACCCTTTTTTCTAATCCCTCCTCCTCTTCTGTCCAGCAGCTCCTCTCCCCCTCCTTCTTTCTCCTCTGTTTCTCCTTCTGATAAACTGGGCTTCCATTCAAGTATTTTCACACAAACTTTGATGGATTACATCAGGCTCAATGGAGGCGTCACAACATGATTTATTTTCCTCGGTATCACAAAACATGTTTTCATACCCACTTTAAACAGAAAGTGTTTTTGTTGATGAGGTAATTAAGCAGCAAATAGTGGAAAATCATTTGTCAGATTAATCTGACAGGGTTTGGACGTCCTGGTGGCTCTGTCCTCAGTTCATACATGGAGTCGGGCGTTCTCTTCTGCTCCACTCTTTTTTGTTAACCTCTACTACCCAATAATGCCATACAGAGCCCAGGGATAGGTGCAATTGGATAAAATCATGTCAAAGGTGGTTCAGAGCGGTTCAGTAGCAGTTGGAGCATTAGAGCATTACACGATGAAAACCAGTATATATGTGAAAATCATCTAACATTACAAACACTGATCAACAGGAAGGTCCCTTTCTTGAAGAACAAAATCAATTTACATGTGTTTTCCCTAATTTCAGACATCTGTCAATTGCAGAGATTTTTACCACATATGTATTATGTATTAATGTATTAACTGTATTTGCATCCAAATATAGCTGTTGTCTGTCTCAGCTGGTTGGTCGGTCTCTTCATTCACCCCAGTAACCCTCATCTCTCCCATCCTTCCTTTATCCCCACTGCTGCCTCAAAAATCCCCCCTTAAATTATTTTTATTTCTGGCCCTTCCAGACTTCACCTCATCATACTGAGGGTTGGGAAGGTGACAGTGCGCACTTAAAGTAGCACATGACCTTCAGCACAATCCCAGACAGCTCCAGTGACGTCCCTCCAAACATAAATACTCTTTCCTTCTCCCCTATACTTTCCAGTTTCCTCCTCTTCCTCCCTCTATTCCTTTCCAGCATTGGCGGGTGACGTAGGGACAAAGATATGGGTGCATGTCTTATGTCAGGAAAACCGAATCTCTCACACATGGACAGAAATAGCTGAGGATAATGCCTGTGAGTACCTCAATGTCTCTAGTGTCTTGACACCGAATCCGGCCACAGAGGTCGGCCTGTGTCTAACTCCAAAACCTCATAGCATGACTCTCCTCCACAACAACAACCACCACAACAGGGACAACAGCAGTGGATCCTTTCCGGTGAGGCTGTACTCTGAGTTATTTCAGCTTGACAGGGCAGCCATGTCATCCATGAATCACTTCTACTCCACTGTTTAAATAATTGTGGTTCAGTAAAGCTTGACTTATAATTTTACACAAGTGGCAATCACAGCAAGACCAATATGCACTAGGAATGAGACTAATGAATGTGAAGCAGCCTCTACAACTCCATACACAAAACAACTGAACAATAAACTCTGAGCAATCCTGTGTCATGAGTCAGTCCATCACAGACCAGATGCTCTGTGCAAAACAAACCCAACTGTGAGGGCTTCCAAAAAGTTAATCAAAACAACAAAAATACAATAAAGGAATTAACTATATCCAACAAATCCTCCCATAAAAGTGGTACAAAAATGTCTTTTTGACAGCGCATAGAAGCGTTTTCTGATCTGACATTTGTCTTTGCCTATCGGACTGGCTTTAGTAGATAATTCAAAGCCATACTGCTTTTTGTATAAACAGTGCAGTACGCATTTGTCACACTTCTCACTTCAAACTGCTTCACCTGTGCAGAACCAGGCAGTGGAGACTACAGAGCTAAATAAATCGTCTCAGCCTTCGAAATTTCAGAGGAAGACAACATGATTGCAACCCCCACTACACTGCTCACTACATCTCAGCCTTTCTAAGGGCATGAACTAAAGATTAGCATGTCCTTTTAAAATACAAACATGCAAAATTAGCGGTTATCTTATTGGTTTTCATACCAGCTGACAAATTGTGGATCCCAAAGATCTATTGTTACAGATTGTTAAGGTGTCAGACATACAGTACTGTATTAGATACGCAGCCTAAGAGCAATCTGTCCTACATGGTATTGAATCCTTTTCACCTGTAAAAACAGCAACAATGTCACACAGACAGGAGTTGGACCCAAACACTGCTGCTTGTTTTGCCTTGTTGCATATGTATCTTTAACTCAACACCCTCTAAATGTTTTGGAAAACCTAAATTACTGTTAGCCTTTAACACACACGCACGCACGCACGCACGCGCGCGCACACACACACACACACACAACCAGGTGGTATTCACTGCTCTGCAACTATGACGGACCCGTAGGGTTTATGGGATTTGTAGTGTTTCTGTGTGGTGGAGCGTAGCATAAACACAACACTGACAGCATTCTTAACCTGATGGGTTCATCTCCTGTCTATAGCTTTGTGGTTTTGTCTCTGTGTGTGTGAGAGGTTGTGTGTGTGCAGACGTGTATCCACAAACAAATGTGCCCTTATCAGATGTGTAAAAATGCTGGATTGAAATGTTTATGCTCCCAACCAGTCAGAACTGTCTTGTGTACACAGACAGGCTGAGGCTCGAGTGAGTACATTTACAACAACTCAACAGATAGCTGTGTGTGTGTGTGTGTGTGTGTGCGTGTGTGTGTGTGCATGCATTCAAAGCTTTGACCATATGAAAACAATGTATGATTTACTGTGTGTTTTAACATTATGTATATGTTCACACAAATGGTACCTGTGTGTGTATATGACTGTGAGGGTGTGTGTGTTTAGCACACAGAGGAGTCAGGCTGTTTACCAGGAGAGTCTTCTGTTTACAAGAACAGCAGAGACAGAAAACATTTCAGTCTCCAAAATGCTCTCAAGCTGTTTGTCAATGTTAACTAACTACTCTTATGTCCTAAACATCTTTTTATTGAGCCCCAGGGGCCTTATGGATAAGGCACTGGGCCATGTTGAACCAAGCCGCACCCGCAACGGACCTGTTCTGGAGTAGGGCCAAGCCGTGCCCGTCCAACCTCTACGCGGGCTGCAACCAATCCATAACAAGTGCCCCTCAAACACCTGTGTGTTGTAAATGTATACTCGACTCATGTCTGTGCAGGAAACCTGAGAGAAAGACTTTCTAGAAGTCTGTATGTTCGCTTCTCAGCACTTCTGAAGCTTCTTACTGAATCTCTTTAGTTTCTCTCATCCTATTTGTACTTTCAAACATCTGCTGTGTTTTACAATTTTATCGTGTTCACTCTCAGCTGTTTTGTGTAGTTACTGCTTAACACTTGTTGTAATGTTGCTTCAAAATAAAAAGATCCTAAATGACCAAACAACAGAGGGCTTTATTATGAAGAAGTTATACGAAGCTGAACGTGTTTGTAACTAAATAGTTGAGCCAGTTTGTTGGTGGTGATTCTTCGATAGTACAGCGCAGCGGCCCTGGTACTATGGAGATCAAGACAAGTGTGTCATAAGTTCAACATACGCCTTCAAGCAGGTAGTCGAGTTGTGGTGGAAATGCAAATCCCTGCAACATCAGGCTGCTGCACCGAGTCAAACCGAGTAGAGCCAGGCCGGCAGATGTAATGGAAAAACAGCATTAGCTCCAATTAGCAGAAAAAAACAGTGACCCTGGATCACACTAAATCACTAAATAATCTAACATGTATTTTTTTTACAAAATGGATCGTTTTTGGCACATGTGAAGCCCCAGTGGCCTAATGGATAAGGCACTGGCCTCCTAAGCCAGGGATTGTGGGTTCAAGTCCCATCTGGGGTGTATGATAGTAGAGCGGAACAATGGAGGTGTGCTGAGCCTATAGAAACCATCCTCTGCTCTCTATGTTTTACTTGCTACTGGGTGAATTTAGACAAAAAAAAACTAAAAACCGACAGAGCATGGCAGAGATCTGCCTCACATCATCCAGCAATGATAATTTTGTCACAGCTGAAGGTCATAGAGCAAATACGAGCATGGTGTCATACTGGAAATACGACATCTATTTTTCTGTGTTTTGTCAGAAGGGGGAATCAAAACCTCCACGCTGCAGGTTTAAAGGAGCAATCAAACAATTTCTTGCTGTCTTTCCATACAGAAATAATTTTGATATAATGTGCAGGATATTAATGTAATGGTCAAAAAGCAGCCAATACAATGACCCAATTACCATTTAACCACTTCATGCTAGAGTTTAGATTCTCTGCCCGAACCCGAGCCCGACCCTGACCCGAACAGGCCCGCGGGTCGGGTCGGGCCGACATTTCCCGTCACTATCCTCGGGCCGGGTCGGGTCGGGCCCTTGATCAAGCATTTGTGTTTTGTATTTTTTAATAACTCAAAATAATGACTGTAATTTCCAGCTGCAAAACGCGCATCTCTCTCCTCCCTCCACGTTGTTTGTGTCGCTGCATGGTCTAACACAAGAGTGAGTTTTGCTCGTGCTGGAAACGTGACTTCTCGCGCAGGTGACATCACTCCCCATGACACAAGAATAAAGAGAAAATATATATTTTACTAAGGAAAATTACAAAAATGATAGTAATGCACAGTCAATTGAATAAGCAACTTTAATCTGATTACTGGTTTGGAAATGTTAACGTGTTAGATTACTCGTTACTGGCAAAAGTGGTCAGATTAGAGTGACACGTTACCGGCATCACTGATTGTGTAGCTTAGAGCAACAGGGAGCTTGAAGATGTAAAGAAAAAAAGAAAAACAGGAGAATTAACTGTGAGCAAGTTTGGAGGAAGATCGGAGGTATGGACCCATTCTAACAAATCGTGGGCCGTGACAACATGTGTCGGCTTTTGTGAGTGCATTAAGTGCTGCACTTGTTGCATTATTCATTAAGATAATTCTAAACAGATTTCTGCTGTTCAAACAACTCGGAATTGTAGTGGAGAACGTCAGTTACAACAGCCCACATATTAAAAAAATGTCGGGTTTAAATCGGGTTCGGGCTCATAATTACAGTTAATGTGTCGGGTCGGGCCGGGCTCGGACACAACGTGCACGGGCTCGGGTCGGGTCGGGCATGATTTTTTGGGCCCGATCTAAACTCTACTTCATGCTGCTCATCTCAAGGCCCAAGGTCCAAACAAAGGCACTCCAAATTACAATTTTTATGTCAGCATAGCTACAAGGTTAATGGTGATCTTTTAGTCGAAATATCACCGATGTCAAATCTTGTTATCACCCTATTTACATTAAAAAATGGTTCAGGGTGAGTGCGTGTCATCATCTGTCCATAGCAAGGCAGCGAGGATCAACGCATGCCAGCCAACTATGTACTATGTGCTGCAGACAAAGACTGCTGAGCAGCAGCATTGTTCCTTTGCTGCATCAATGCTTTTGATGCTTGCTGTTTGAGCTTAAACCGCTGCAGCATGATTGCTCCCTGCTGTTATGTTACAATCTACATTGTAGGAACTCATAATTGTAGCCCCAGTGGCCTAATGGATAAGGCACTGGCCTCCTAAGCCAGGGATTGTGGGTTCGAGTCCCATCTGGGGTGAATGATAGCAGAGTGGCGCAGCGGAAGCGTGCTGGGCCCATAACCCAGAGGTCGATGGATCGAAACCATCCTCTGCTATCTAAACTTTTCAGGAAGACTTTACAGAGGAATAAATCCTTCCTAGAGCTGACTACATCCTGTTCATCCTAATTCTGTGTGTCTCTCAGCCTGTTGTAAAGTCAGGCTTCATGAATGCTGGGGTTCCATCCAAAGCGATAGGAATCCTCAAAGGATATTCATTTGCAAAAGTGAACCTGTTTGGATCATCAGCAACAACATTGACACAATCAAAGCAACACACTAACACAACCATCTGTGGTGCCATCTTGATAAGTTTTACATATTTATCAGTGTACAAATGCATGGCCTACACAGCTGTTCACTCCTTTTGACTGAGTCAACCTCATCTTAAGACTGTCTAGGCATGTGCAGACTGTGATTGGTTTACACCCCCCTCACTGCTGAAATGCTGGCACACTTTTTAGACATTGTTGCTTGTGATCCACATGTTTGGCATTTTATCTTAGTGGATAACCCCATCTGAGCCGGTACATCAAACCTGGACTATTTCTATTTATACTCGACGTTTTGGGAACTTGCATACTTTCAAGCACTCAGCAACTGAAAACACCTGTGTGGCTGTGCAGGGCCTTTCAAATGCTGCATAACGCTGAATGCATATTAGTGCTCTTCATACACTTATGGTATTTTGTTCATCACCACTGACATGGGTAAAGGTAATAATTGCACAGAGTGCAGCACTGGTGAACGCAGAAAAATCTGAGACTTGGACAAACTGACAAAAAACAGAGGCTGAACGGAGGCTAACATTCTTTGCTCAAAATGCACATCAAAGACTACATGCCTACATAGACCTGCTTCCGAGTATACACACACACACGCACACTCAAACACACACACACACACACACACACACACACAGTTAAGTGGAGGACACTGACTGCGCGAATCCTCAATAATGAATCAACCCACAGCAACTGAATGTTGAGGCCAGTTGCCGTGGTTACCAAGGCTGAGGCACGAAGACGAACCCAAGGTGACCGACAGGGCTGTTGATCACCGTGGTAACAGTGGGGCCATCCAGACACACACAAACACACATACACACACTGATGCTGTGGTTGAGCACTTTCTTTAGTCTGGGACCTCCATCATCGCCTCAAAATATCTGAGCGAGAAGTTCCAGTGCTTCATGTGTTACACTGATGAACAGAAACACACACACACACACACACACACACACACACACACACACACACACACTGGCTGAGTATCTGAACTCACTTCTCATTCATGCAACATTCAGTGGCAGCTGTTATGTGACCAGTGTTTGCGGCCTGTCTCATGTGATTTTAATGTGCATCTAATGTGTAATGTGTCATATGATGCTAATGTGTACTCACGCAGCTGGTCAAAGTGTGTCTGTAGGCCGTCTGGTCCAGGGACTGAACACACCATTCGAGCCTTCTGGAAGGTACTCCACTTGTTGACTAGACTCCTCTGACCTCCGATGTCATTCTACAACAAAATGTGAAAGATATTGCATGTGAACCCTCTATGACTTGCCAAATAAAGGATACTATAAACCAGATTATTTAAACAATTGTTTTTACTTTGATTTCAATGACTACGATGCTGTAAATGCTGTGAAACCTAAAATGTGATTTTATGTACAAAACATTTAATGAATTCTGCAGTAAAATGTGATAGGGCTGCAAATAACTGTTGGTTTCATTATTGATTTATTTTCTCAAGCAATTGATTTGTTTTCAGTCTCTAAAACATAAAAAAAAAAAGTGAGAAATGATAAAAATACTAATGTTTGAAGAAAATGTTTGCTTGAAAATATACTGAAATTCAAGATTGTTTATCCAACAGAGAGGCATAAAGTAAAAATATTCAAGCAGGAGACACAGTGATAGTGACCAACATAAACAGTCCCCTATACACAGACGTCTGAAGGCATATCTATATGAGCCAGCAGGAACATCAAATCACACGTAGTTGCTTTTTACGTAAGCACACACCTGAGTAGAGACAGACACACTGACCAGCACGTACAAACTCTACCTGTTCAGGCAAACGCATGTTTACATAAACTGCAAGAGGACAGTTTCTGATATGAGCATACAAACACACAAACCTGGTTTCTATCTGTCTCTCGCAAAAACACTCCGTACCTTGCACACACGTGCCACTCTGGAGTAGAGCACCTTCCCAGCAGCCCCCTCTGCCTCCTGAGCGCGCTCGGTGAAGAACACGAAGACCTTATCGTCCTCTGGGTTATCAGTCTCAGACAGTGGCGCTACCCGCACAAACTGGGCATCTACAAGGAGAAAGACAGGTGAACTGTAAATCAACTGAAACGCAATCCACATCTGCAGATAAGTGCATGTGTAAGTGCACAAGGAACAGAGATGGAGCAAAAGGGACGATGGAGGTACAACTGAGTTTACAAACAGCAGAAAGAGTCATCATGTATCTCGTTGTTATCAGCAGCAGACGTCGACTCGCTGGCCTGATAAAACACCAAGCGGGCGTGCAGGAGATGGTTTTGGAGATGCTGATTTAGAGCAAACGGCATTTAGTTTACTGTAGTTCAGAATATTCAGTTTACAAAGAAAGAAGATAAAGGGTTGTTAAATTGATTTACTTTCAATCATTCTAGTGACTTGACACCAGAGAGACGCTTAAGAAATGGATGTAGAAACAACATAGACATAGTACTGAAGGCGTTACTGTTTCATTCAGAATTCAAACAATACTTAGGTACTAGTCTGCTGCGGCACCAGACTAGTGCCACAAGTTTTTTTTACTCTCTTTTGGTCCTCTTGGACATTTTGTTGCACTTACCCTGCAGCCAGGTGGAGTCGTACTGCTCTGTGCGGATGACGTGGCGGCTGCCCAGACTACGGAAGAAGGCTGAGTCCCGGCTCATGAAGTCTGAGGTGATCCCAGCATACAGCTCTCCATCTACACGTATTAACAACAGGTTCCAGTACTCTTAGGTGGAATGTTTTTGACAGACTGAATTCAAAGTTTAATCCAAGCATAATCTCAAAATGTTTCGTCCTCCGATATATGATTCAGGCAACTTTTCACATGACTTTCAAGCAAAACTGAGGACAAATTTACCCTTGCCTGTAACAACGAATTCTTGTGGGTTAATCTGGCACATTTTAGAATAGGTTTTGGTCATGGTTAAGGTAATGTCTTCAGTCAAAATATATAACTTTTTGTTGTTCATCTGATTCATTAAATATATTTAATGAATTCTGGTAAAACTGAGCTTCCACAACGAACTAAAACTTCACAGAGAAGCTCTAGCTTTTCCTGTGATAACATTCAATTCATAGTTTATTTGAGCTGTGGTTTGAGGGAACAGAGGGTCCACTTACCAACAACAGCGGAGGCTGTTTTCTGGAATGGATCATAAGGACATTTCCCCTTCCCACACTCTGTCTGGCTGTAGGAGAGAGTCTGGTGCTCCGACTGGCAGAGGAAACACAGACAGAAGTCACTTAGAGATGAAAAAAATCAGCTTGAGCCTTTTTTTTTTTCAGACCGACTCTTTAATTCATAAATAATTTGATTCATCCATTACTTCTGTCAAATAAGCAAAAAGATTTTTCCATCCAGCTGAAGTAGAATACTACTTACACACACACATGCACACACACACAGAGTGAGTGGCTAATTGAGGGTAATCGGGCTAAGTGGACGGATTTTAAAATGTGTGAAGTCCAGTCTTAAACCAGTCAGCACCACCAGCTCCCCTAAGCACCACGTCTGAACCTCTCTGATCTGACGCCCTTTCATGGGATTAGGTGTTCCCTGACACACACACACACGCACGCACAGACGCACACACACTGCTGAAAAGCATGCATGCAACCTCAAAATAATAGAAATGCAGGAATGCACATACCCACACACACACATTCTCTGTTCCCACACACACTTAGCACAGGTTTAAACCTCACACACACACACACACACACACACACACACACACACACACACACACACACACACACACACACACACACACAC
>CAEMYA010000519.1:5344-18487 GCA_903131615.1 Diplodus sargus | reverse complement strand
GGCAAACCAAGAACATGCTGAAGTTATTACATATTTAATCTGGAAACGCCTTGACATCTCCAAGGAAAAGCTGGAAGACAGACATCTGGGCTACTGAGCTTAATAACAGGATGGATGAATAATGGACCCAGATAATGGGAGGCAAAGACAATTTACTTGTGCGTCTTGGTCATGAATTTACAATACATTGTTGTATTGAATTAAAGGAGCATTAAAACCTTTACATTAGCCACTCTTGAACCAAAAAGACAGGTTAATGTTCGAGGCTAAATAATACCAGCGCCAGGCAGGCCAAACAGTGAGGGTTTGCTCCATTAACAGATAACTTAAGCTATGACACTCAGGTGATGGAGGTGCTGTTTTTCACCCCATTTCAGCTAAGCGTAGTCCCATAAATATAGATTTTCTCGCTCTGGTAACTAAATATGCCTGAAAGCAGTAAACCCAACCCAAACGTGTAAATTCACAGGCACTGCATCCATATGTATGCAGTACATATTAGGCCATTTCTGTATGCGCCTTTAACTAGTTCACGTCCATTAAGCTGAACTAGATTTACAGGAACTTGGATCAGGCTTGCTTGGACCCTATCCAAACGCATCAAAATGTTTAACACAGTGGGATGACAGGTCTCCACAACTCTGCCCAATTAACAGGCAACATGCTGTGAGCCCATGTGACTTTTGTTTACAGTTCATGGTTGGCATGTAATTATGTGATCTGAACCGATAATTGCACGTTCACGTTGCTTTTGGACAGAAGACAGCTTTGCTTGTGGTAGCACAAAAATGAGGAATTTGTTGAATTTGATCATTGTATTTGCATCTGAATTTTTCATTGTGCACACAAACCATGAATAATTGTGAGAGGGTTATATAAAATATCAAAGGTGGAGAAAGTCAAAACGAGGGGGAGGAGGAGATGGGGGAAGAGGAGCGGCGGGAAGAGAAGATGAGAAAAATGACATGGCAAAGTGACAACAAGATGAAACCAGCCTGATGGGTGGAGACAGTTACAAGATGAGAATAGGAAAAGTGCCAAAACATGACACGATGATAGACAGATGAGGAGGAAGGTGAAGAGGAGGGGGAGGAGGAGAGCAAAATGAGGGAGCAGAGTGAAGGAAATCTCGATGGAAGAAATGAATAAATATTGATGGATGATGATGAGGATGAGCAGGAAGAGGAGGAATAGGAAAAGACAGGTAGGGATTGGGTGGGAAAGGTCGATGCGGGTAGAGGAGAGAGTGCCTGTGAAAATCTCGTTGCGATGACAGGGCGGGGGGGAATGATGGGCATATGGGCGGATTGAGGAGGAAGTGGAAGCAAGTGAGAAAGGCGGATGAAGGGGAAGAGTAACCGAGAGCGTGATAGATAGATAGATAGATAGATAGATAGATAGATAGATAGATAGATAGATAGATAGATAGATAGATAGATAGAAGGCTTAGATATCAGATAAGAAGTGGAAGAACAGGAAGAAGACAAAGAAGATGAAGAAGTAAAGGGGGGGAGAAAGAAAGACTGATGCTGGAGACAGCAATGAGAGGAAGCACAACATGCTGACAGTTAGGCAAAAACACGAGAGATTGATGAGCAGAGAGGAAATGAGGAGAGAAAAAGAGAGAAGACATGACTCAGTGGAAATAGAGATAATCTGAAACAGAGAGACAGTCACAGTAGGAGAGGAAAGTTCTGCACACCAAAGGCAGATAATAGAAACTTATAGTTCAGCTCAGTGGGAAGTCTCGATTATTAGCCACTGGGCACTTTGTTAATATTCAGCAAACGCTCGGAGAGATAAAACTGTTTTGCTTCACACTGATTTTGGCTTTTGTTACTCCCAGTGGGTGCACCAGCTACACATTCAGTTCATCAGAATCGTGACTTATTTGTTTGTTTTGTTCAAGGTTTTTATTTTCATTTACTTGGCCTCAGGTTGAAACTGTTCACTGAGTACACTTTTCATACAAACAATTTCTGTGCAGCGAAGTGTATCAAATATGCGGCAAAACTGCACAGTTTACAAACGGGTATGATGTTTACATTTGTATTCACCAGATAGTTCTATTTAAATGTGGCTGATAGCTTGTTTTTGCTTGTCCACATAAAATACACAGTATGGCTGTGTCTAGTATGATAACCAATGTAAATGATGACCTAAACTATAAGAATAAATCCAATGTTTTAAAAAATTATTTGTTTTGTGCATGTCACTCAGTCATGAAGCAATGGTCAACAATGGCAAATGTCATACTTGACTACTACATCAGCGTATATATACATATACCCAGATTTTTCAGCTAAATGACTCATTGTTACCTCTCCCCTATGCGATCTGGCATTACCTTTTTATTTTTTTAATATAGTCTAGCTGGCTGCACTGACATTTTCAGTAAATTCGTCAGAGTAAAATTACCTGAAGTTAAACTGGCAATAGACAACTTTTGTGCTTTAACTTTAACTTATCATTCTGAAGTAAAGTTGACTGCACAGTGTAATGGCTGTAGTAAAATGACACCATCCCTGTATAGATCTATTCCCTACAGACCTAGAGATCTTTGGCCTGTCAACTAGGATGGATGCTTCCCGCAAAAATGAAGGTAGCATTACGGCACAAAGGAAAGGCATCTGCTATTGCATAGTCAAAACAGGACGAGGCATTGTTTTCCCTGGACGTTATCCCCAGGTAACGGTGGAACAACTGGAATAACTGTGGAAACTCTAACCCTGCTGATGGAGGAAGCAAAGAAGACGAAGAGGGAGAGTGATAGAAACGGAGACAAAACTGGCCTACTTAGTAATTCAAACGGTTGTTTGCCTCTGCCTTTCCATAGATCTTAGATCAGGGTCTCTCAGTCAAATTGGGATTCTTATGGTTGTTTTTTGCTTTGGGTAGTAGCCAAGATGCTAGCGGTAGCCATTTGCTAACCCTGTGTTTGCAACAGAAGCCCCACAAGTAATATCACAGGAGAACGCTGGGAGAGAGGAAAGTTTACAAGTTGTCTATTTCTACTTTAAGTAATTTCAAAGAAAATGATTTGCGATATTGACTCTGTATGTTTCAGAGCAGATATATTGGTTGGTTAGACAAGCCTAAAATGTTTCCTGATGTCGGAAAATAATATAAGACACAGACATGATGCAATGCAGCCACTGTCATTGTTATGACATCTGTTCTTTATCTGCTATAAAATCTGTCATGTTGAAGGTCTGTGATGCTGTCAATTGGGGTTTTCCCTGTTTTCCATCGTCTTCACCAGTTAACTTCCATTGAAATCATAACCTCACGACTTCCATCTGAAAGCAAGACATTTCCTCCACCCTCTTCACAGGGAATCTAACCCTGGAGGAATTCATGCCTTGCTCTGCCTACTCAAGCATCCAGCACTTCATCTGTATTACAGTGTGTGTGTGTGTGTCTGTGTGTCTGTGTGTCTGTGTGTCTGTGTATGCCTCAAGAACAGCATGACCTCGCTTAATTGAATATAAAGGGGAAAGCTCAGCTTAACCAATGTGAAACCGCCTCTGCAGTGGAAACATTAGTGACATACAGCGTCTGTTACCGTCACGAGATCCTATTGGGTCAGACGGGCTGAAGTCCAGCTCATATCCTCACTTTGAAGAGCATTAAATCAGCATTATGACAAGGAGGATAACACTAAGATCTGCAAGAGGGAACTGAAAGTGGCTTTAGATACACACACACACACACACACACACACTCACACTCACATACATACAGACATGTACGTTTGCAAAAATAGAAAGAGAGTGCAAGTGGTTAGTTAGCAGCACATGTTCAAAACTAAAAAACTATTTAGATTTAGCATCCGCACACACGCACACACACACATCTACCAATCTCTCTTGTGGTTAGAGCTGTGTCTTATTTTCTTTATCCTGCACACACCATCACACAGAAATTTTGGAACATTTTGGCCCAGTCAGATGTCTCCCATCTTGACCTCACAACGATGAATGGCTCTTATTCACTATGAACAAAAAAAACCCAGAAATACTTTTCTCCACCATGCACGCGCACCACACACACACACACACACACACACACACCCCTGACTCAGTCGTGAAACACCAGCTGCACCCACCCCACCCTTACTCTTGGGACAGTTGCCTTGGCAACAGCAACCATGCCGACATAATTTGTGAGGGGAGGGTGTGTGGTGTGTTGAGGGGTGTCTCCTGGCCTCACCCCCCACCCCCCACGTCTCGTATACCCACACGCGCGCGCGCACACACTGATGAACGATTTGGCCCACACCTCTCATCAACACTTTGGCTGGAACACAGAGGGCAGTTTGGTATAATGGAGTGTTTTTCCAAGACATCAAAGCAATTTATTTAATGGGAGGGCGCACGCACACACACAGACACACACACACACACACACACACACACACACATTCATGCACACTATCAACCACATGAATTTGCCCCACAGCCTGGCTATCTGTCACTACCAACATTCAACAGGATATTAACGCACACACACACCCGCCAAGACTAAATTAAAGTTTCGACCATTACTACCCACACACGGTCAGGAGAGGTCAACCAATTCACCCAACAGTCGACAAAAACTTCTGAATGACTGCTTTGAGAGGTCGTAAGTGACAAGGTTGGTGAAAACTTTCAGTATTCGTGTGCGGCAGTTTGTGATGATTTTATCGACCCAGAGGCAGTATGTTCTCTAACTCTGCAGCTTTTTCACACACTCTGAATTAAAATTGATTTTTTTTTTTTTTTGAATGACTCTCGGCTCCCAATTGCTTCAAATTGCATTGAAAATTGGAAGACCAATCTGATACCAAAATAGCAAGTTGCCATGTGGCATAGCGGGGAGGACAAAAGCAAAGAATATGAGAAAAATATCAGAGGACACTTTATAGTGTGGGGAAACTTGGTTTAGAACTAAAGAGTGACTGTAATTACATTCTATGAAGAGGGTGGGTATTACTTCTCAGGGCAATATTTCTTCACAGCGGTCCTTCAGATTCTATCCTCTGACTCTCTTATACCTTGTAATTTTCTTGGTATATAGTTCGACACGGACCATATAGTAACTTGTACAGTCTTCACAGACTTTCATGTTCATGCCACTATCCATGATCCAGAGAGGTCACTTGAAAACTTCAATTCAAATCAACTTCAAATTTCTTAAAGAAAGCCCTTTGTGAGTTTTCATGGCAAAACACTGGGCTTTCACTTTCATGAATATGAATTAGCATTGGGGCTAAATTGAAGGTCAGCATAGGAAGCAATGTGTTTAAAATCTTAAAAACTGTTTGCTGCTTTAATTCAGCATGGTACTTGCATGGTAACATAGTATTTAGCAGGCACAACTTCTGATCTTCTGTTCAGGGTGCCAATATTGTGCTTCGTCATCCCATAGAACTTAAATCACAAGAGAAAACACCAACTCACTGATCATATTCAGCCACATGACCCATAGACGAAACATATAAAAGACAAGACAGAGCACAGACATTTAAAAAAGCTTGTCATACGAGCAGAGCACAATCTTCTCATTCTGCACATATATGCAAACTTGCATGCACACACACGCGCGCGCCTGCTGAGTGCAGCCATTCTTATCAGCATCAAGCTGACAGCAGGGTCAACGAGGGTCGAGACCTCTGATCTGAGCCAATTGGCCTCTGACTCCTGTCACTGGGAATCAAAGACGGGAAAGGTTACGACGTAAAAGAACAAAAAACGCTAAGACATAATCCTACTGGTGCCGGCACGCACACATACACTGATAATGTCTGTTTGTGAATGGTTCCTTTATATTAGTGCAAGTGTCTGCCTGTCCACATTTGTCTCAGTGCGTGTCGTTTTTTTGTTTATTTACTGTCTGTGCATTCATGTGTGTGTCTATGTGGTTGTGTGTTTTTGTGTGTGTTAGTCGTAGGTATTTTTATCCATGGTGAACATTAGATTAAAGGCTGCCGGTCATGGGAGCTGTGATGGACCTCGATGTGATTAGAGCAAATGTGTGGCGTGTGATACAGCTAAGTACATTCCTGCATTGCACCACTCTCTGTCACACACATACACACACACAAACACACCTGCACACAAGCAAAACGACAGCAAAATGGATGCCATTTCAAACAAATGATAACAAACAAATTTTGTTTGGACTGAGAGTTTTTTGACATTGAATTGGTAAACCCGTTAGTGTGTGTCTTTTAATCACAAGACGGTTACTACAAAATGTAAGCTAGAGTCATGCGGTAAAATAAAAACAAGTCTACAACATTTTATATTGCAGCTGCTGCAATGCAACTTTCTTTACATGGACACTTGTTAATAAGATGTAAAAGAGATACAGCATCCTAGTCATTATCTCAGATTAGACCAATACGAGGCAAACCTGGACTGATTTTAAATGAATGATCAGCTGTGTATTACCTTGTTAACTACATGGTGTGCAGCACAGACGTGAATCAAAGCATACAAAATGGTGACGTTTGAAGTAACTAATCAGAGTTAATTGAATTTACATGCAAAGGTTCATTGCTTCACTGTAGAAATCAATTCAGTCACAACGCAGTGAACCACAGATAGCAGTGACTTGCTGTCTCGGCTGCCCAACAGTCTTCAGAAGTGGTTCAGATGGTAAAGTCACTGACACTGTTTCCTAATTAAAAGTAAATGTAACTAATGGCCTAAAACTATCAGTTGTTTCTTCTTGGCCTCCTCATATCTGCTAAAATTGTTCCCTAAGTTGCTTCAAACATACAGTAGCTGTGGTCAACAGTCAATATCAGTGTTGAACCTATATCATATCACAAGTAAACATAGCAACAGTACTAAAGAGGTTGAGTCTGAGATTCTTATGTAGCACCACAAATATCAAATACTCGAGGAACATACGTGCACTCTCTTGTACAATGGGGTCTGTACAACTTCCACAAGTTACTAGTCGGTAAAGACTTTTCTGTGTACCTGTCCAAGTTCCACCTCTAAGTCTTTTTTTCCGTGATGTCTGCGATGTCTTTTTGCAGGCATGACTAGCTTGAACTCAGCTGTGACCGTCAAGGTAAGGCTGGCAGCTAAGGTGCAGGGACATCACAGCAACAGAGACAATAGAGGTAAGCAGTGAGACAAAACAACTTGCTATTCAGTATCCATTAAGCATACGGTGTCAGCACTGCTTCCATGTCAGCTTCACAAGAACACCTCCGAGCTGAGATGACAACAAGACCTGCAAATAGCTGGATATGTACGATGTTTGCTCAAATGTCTAGCATTTAAGAAATGCTGCATTATTCTACCGAGTTTTAGGGAAGAAACTTTCTTATCTGAGTGAAGGACTTGCAACGCATATCAAGTAAAATAGAAGAATAGTTCTGTAAGCCTTGCAGGAGTTTGCACTGGCGCAGTGAAATATCAGTGACATACGAGATACAAATGAGAGAAAGGATGATGAAAGAATCAAGACTGTCTCTCAATCGTTAGCTCACTCACGGGAGTCCAACTTTGTTATTTTCCTGGTGTTTTACAGTTAGTTATTCTTGTTTCCACATCCAGACATATTACTTCTGCTGCCACACACACACACACGCACACGCACACACACACACACACACACACACACACACACACACACACAGAGCTATACTTATCATTAATCTATCCAATTATTCTCTCCCAGGCAACAGCATCGTCCATGTGAATGTGTTTGTTAGCTCCAAATGTGTGTAGTTTTGTTTCGGTGCCTGTTAGTGTGTCTGTGTCTTTGTCCGTCTGTTCGTCTACTCGCCGAGCCCCAGGGAACTTTAGCTGTCTGGTGCAACGCTTCCCAGGGGGAGGACTTTGTTGGCTGCGCCACCAGGGGGGGATGATGGCGGCGGGGGCAAGGAAACCGGGGCACATTTCCTGTGGAAATGGGGTTATCACTTCACCAATTACTGTTGCAATTACAGTGGGAGGCCTGCAGAAGCCTGGGAACAAAGCCCATAGGCACACAGATGGCACTCATGTAAAGACATGCACAAAATCATTTCTAACACACGTTACCATGCACACAGAAGTAAAATCTTAGTCATTCTCTCGTATATGCCAAGAGCACAACACACAACATTTATGTACATGTATGCATTTCTAAATCTGACTTAAAACTCCATTAAAACTTTTTTTAAGGGATGAACAATATTGGATACACTGAAATTTTCCAAATAATTTTCCCATCTAAGCAGGAGGGATTAAGTGGTATTGGTACATCTCTACTCTTATTGAGATGCTTTTCAAACTTAATGAATTAATTCATTCTGTACAAAAAATACTTAGCCGATGATTTGCATAGTACACCCATAATCAAAGCATCATCTTACCAGCCTGTTGTATCTGCAGAAAAGTCTCATTTTGTGTCAATGCTGACATTTCAATTTAAAGCCCTTATCAGCAGATACCAATGACATGCCAAAATTACCATTAATCCCCATTTTCTTTTAAATAATATGAATCATCTTGAGACCTTCCAAATTTATCTTAAAGGGTTCTGACCCGATTGGTCCCTCACAGAGCCACACAAACTAATCTCTACTCATTGCTTCGTACTGTTCGATATGGACTGTTCAAATCTTCTCACACGTTCAAACATATGCTCACACACACATATGCACACATATATGCGCGCACACACACACACTCCGCATACCACAGTAAAATTATAGCCAAACACACTACAAACTACATCTGGACTGTGTCACCGGCAGGCCAGACCCACGTGGACAGCTTGACCTTTGACCTGAGAGCATATGATTATTCATCATCATCAGACTGTTCGGCCTCGGTCGCCATGCTGCTGCATACACACGTTAGAGTCAATTTGCTGGTTACTTTCTCATCTAATTTATTTTTTCATCTTTATTTATCTAAGAAGGTTCACTGAGAACAGTCACTGTTTTCTCTGCCACACATTCGCACAGTTGCATACAGTGTCACGTGGGAGCCGCCCAGCGGAGAGAACAATGTTGGTGGTTAAATGCTTTGCCCACAGCCGCACACACAGATGTTCTTGAGGAGCTGCAGTTAGTTCTTTTATTTTTTTCTAATCGTGGTCTTTCAAATTGATTTTAGAATTTGAACACACAATATTTTTTAATCATCCTAATGGAACGGACAAAGAGAAAACTGAAAGTGTCTGCATTCACTGGTGAATAATACTGACTTTCAAGCTTTAAATTTAGCAAAGTCAGTACCACATCTGTCTGGCATAGTGAGGTTTTTGACTCTGATGTTGACTTTTGCCAAGTGGAAACAATGAACCGTCAGTGGCCCGGACTGGTGACAGACACTCAAGAAAACCACTTGCCTCGCAGGCTAGTGCACAATTTAACTACATAAGAGTTAAGTCAACACTTTGCTTGAGATTCTGTATCTCCACACCCATCAGAGAGAAAAATCACTGCAGTCTCTAAATGGTCTGAGGCTTCTACTACTTGGCTCAACCTCAAAGCATTTTAGACATACGGTATGCTCCATGGATATTCGCCTTGGCAAATGGGCAATAACGATATCTCTACATCTTAAAAATGGGCGGCCAACAGGACAGCATCTGTCCTGTGAAGGTAATGGATGATGTCTACTGCAGTGAGTTCAGATTTATATTAACAATCAACTTTGAGGGTTAAAGTCATGACGAATGCCTACTTTAAAGCTCTGTCAGATGATAAAAACTATTATCTGTCGCTGTACATCCTCTCTATTTTCTGATAAGTCAGGCTCTATTTAAACAGGAAAAGGAAGTCTGACTTCCAACCTTTTGTGGCACTTGTCTGATCTTTCCACCACTGACAAAACAGGGACAATCACATTCTTGTGGCTTCTTCTTGTTTCCACAGCCATGGGAACATCAGATCACAAACACCAAGGTTAAAGAGCAGATGTTTTAGGCACATGTGTACATGTAACCATGTCTGGAGGTTACAAGCTGCCATTTTCCATTGATCAAATTACATTTCTTCAAAATAACTGTAGAAAAAAGAGACAGCTTTGAGAATCTACTACATCTCTACATGGCATCATATCCTGCACCCCCAGCCTACTCCACACTACAACTAATGAGGTAAACAACTGGTAAAGGTGGTCTTAGCACTGCTGATCCCGTCTACTTCTGGCCTCCAGCTTTCCAACAAGTCAAGTGCGTCTTTGTGGATTAAATTCCTTCATGCAGCTAAAGTGAAAGGAATGCAGTGAGAAATATATCTCTACACAGTGCTGAAAAGAGAAACGACCCAAGATGTTCAGCTCAGACCTACTGAAACTTTTTTATTCTTTGTTTTGGCATTTGGCAAAGTTTTGGTAAGTTTGACTTAAATCCCCTGGCCACTGGAGCACCTGAGTAATTGGAGAAAAACTTTTCCTATGTCTCTTGAATGTTATATAGCAAAGAAGTGCTTATACACAGTACGACCCAGGGAGGAAAGGTGAGAAACTCAGCTCTAGATTGTTGACAGAAGAGCAGACTAGAGCAAATTAATACTTAAGGGAAATGGAAGAAATATGAAACTTGTGGTTTTCTGCTTGATTACAGGCTTCAGGCTAAAGATAGCCTCTAATATTCACACCAGAAACCTCTCGAGGGTAAATTTACAACATGTCCACTGTTGTCAGGGGCTGTTGTTGCCAAAACAAGGGTGTAATTAGACTCTTTTCACTGACTATGTCCAGAGAGAGGAGAAAACCCTCAAGCACAGAGCCCCTTAATCAGTGGTGTTTCATGTCCTAGTAAGGACCTTAAGTTCGGTTGCAAGACAATTTAATCAAGTACTCTGGAAAAGTGTTTTTAAGCAGCAGAAGAGGCTAAAGTTTTCTGAAGAACTTTGGTGACAGCTACCCTTTATATTTTATCAAAATAGTAAGTTAACAACTTACAAAATCAGGTCCAAGGAAAAAGGATGCATAAGTTGAGCTATTTCTGAAGGAGGGACTGAGCAATCTGCTGCTGTTTGACTTCAATAGCGACAAGCAATGGTAGCGCCACCGTTGGGGACCGCTTCCATTAAAATTAATAATAGAGAATAGCCTGATTCTGTGCTAGATATCCGTCCCAGTGAAATCCACATCTCAGCAACATCCCAGCCCAGAGCCTGGAAAGCACTGGCCTAGATAGAAACAGATCTGAAAGAATAAATGAATAATGAAATATCGCTTGGTTTTTAATATCACTCTAAAGGCTTTTGTGCTTTATTAGTACACAGAGAGAAGATGAAGGTCCGGCCGGGGAAAGAGGAAGAAGATGTACAACGTTAACCAAGAACCAGGTTAACTTAACTTGAGACCTCAACACTGCAGAGAAATGCATAAACAATGGATCAGAGAAAACTGAGGTCTAACATAGACACCCTGGTACATACAGTCAGTCATCTGTTGAGATTTTCTAAGTGCAGGTTTCCTAGACAAGAAGAAAATGACAAGCTCTTTGATTCGGTCCATCCTGAATACTGTATGATTACAAGTGCCAAAGTACAGTGTTCATGAGACGCTTGAAAGATTCAAATTCATACATACCGCCTGGAAATATGAAAAGGAATGGCCTGTCAAGTCTGAATTACTTTGACTTTTAATCTACAAAATACATACATTTAAGTTTGGACATGTCTGACACCTGTCCGTCACATTTTCAGGGGAGGAAAAACTCAAACGAAAACACACAGGCATTCATATAAATATCCTGTTTCTCCTAACTGCATCTTTAAGAATGCTTTTAGGAATTTTCCAAGGTATCTGATTTTTTGAATCGAAGACAAGAGTTTTTACTAGCTAACCAAGAGGCTATGACAAGCCAGAACAGTAATAATATCTGAAAATCTACAGTGGGCTGAAGAGTGAGTGGGGGGAGAAGACACAAACAAAGTAACAAAGTATTTACAAGCAAGAAATCATTATGATGAGGTGGATGTTTTTGAGAAGCCTTTGACTTTTTAATTAAAACAGCGGACATGTGTCGTAGTACTATGAGTGAATAAGTATTTAATTGTCTTTTCGCTGAAGGGGATTAAAGTTGTACCCACATTTATTTGTATCTGGCTTAGATGGGCTCCAACGGTGGCCAAATGAGCTGACAGCTGCTGGTGCGTGTGTCTGTTCCTCCCACAGACAACACAGCTACTCAACTAAATTCTACGTTATTGAAAACAGCGGGCTCATCTGGGTTTTTGTATGAAAGCAGCTGTTTATGGCTCCTTCAATTTCCTCAACACTTTTGTCACCGGGGATGTCTGGGCAACATAAAGTCACAACAGAAAAATAAACGGTGGTATTAAAGCATGTATTCAAACCGATGCTTTTATTCGTGCAACACATTTTCGTCTAAGAAATCTCTATTGAATTTTTACAAACATGCACATGTGCAACCATGCATCTGGACACTGATGAACTAATCTACTGTGCAGTATAACCAAGCAATTTGCATGTTAATAGAATGAAACTGAAAAGGACTCATTTACATTTACATTATAATCTGGGCGTTTGTCCAAAGACACTGAGGGAAACAGCAGGATAAATCGTAATGCCTGGATTACAACCATCACGAGCAATCAGCGGTATAGAGGTCAAAGGTCAAAGCCACTCATACCAAAACACACTCATCTGATTCAATTCAAATATTCTCCAGTGAATGGCTAACATTAAATGCCTACTGCAAACCAATTCAGAATGTGAATGGTTTATGAATAAAACATGACGACTCTCCACGAGGGGAAAAATATTCACACCGAGTTAATAAACCATCCAAGCCCCATCCTGGGCCACTTATGGACTTTTATTCTGTGATTGTGATGATGAGTCTTTATATTCTCATGTGACAGTTCTGAGTTTATGAAGTAGCTGCATATGAAAATGTAGCAGCAGTTAAGAGGGTTGTGTGTGTTCCTTTTCTTTTCAAATGCGCAGGTATAGGACATTACCATAATGATTAGATGCATGCTTGTTTATATGTGTAAAACCTCTCTTCACATCTCTTGCGTCTGCGTGTTTAATATGGTGTGTCCAATGTGGTTAGTTCCATAGGTTTGTACATGTTTCAGGTAATCCTTTGCAGGAAAATGTCCCCTTTGTGTGTGTGTGTGTGTGTGTGTGTGTGTGTGTGTGTGTGTGTGTGTGTGTGTGT
>CAEMYA010000518.1:7603-23832 GCA_903131615.1 Diplodus sargus | reverse complement strand
TGGAAGGTCTGTAGCGATACAACAGGAGCAGAAGAAGAATAAGAACGATTCCACAAATCAGCCCAACAATCAACAGAACAGGAGATGAAGAGCGTTCAGGCCTGGACACTGCTGTAAGAAATAACATAGTAACTGTTCATAAACTTATATAACATGTTTCTAACACTGAATTTACAAGTGCTTTTATGAATAAGACAGTTGTTGTTCAGAGGTATAAATACACATGAACAGACACAATGAAGATCCCTGTTTTAATGTCACACATGTTGTGACACACAAGTAAACACTGACAGTACAATATATACCAACATGTCAGAATACAGTGTGAAATCAGCTCCTCATGATAAATCGTGATGGAGACTTTCTTCAACTCAAAGGAAACATTCTTTTCTACTGAATCTATCAAAGTTATCTGAAATGAAAGCTGATTTAAACTCAGTTAAATATTCAAAGTGTCTTCTTCAGACAGAAACACAGTTTACATAATGAAAATGGAAGAATCATTTTAATCCTACTCACCCTGAACTGACATCCAGCTCTGTGCTGACTCTTGTCCTGAGTGGTGACACTTGTAGAATCCTTCATCTGACTTTGACACTGCAGAGATATTTAACTCCCATCTGGTGTCATTTTGAATGACTTTCTCATTGTGATAGAAAAACACAATGGAGTCAAATGTTCCCCATTTTAACTTGCAGCTCAGACTAACAGAATCTCCCTCAGTCACAGGACGGGCAGGGCTCAGCAGGATCATATTTTTATCTGTTAAACAGTCAAAGAATACGAGGTTTCAGTCAGAGATCAGCTGGCCGAGGAACTTAGAATGAGTGGATGTAGAGAGACGAGAAAAGATACAGACTGGCATTTTTTCTTTGACTTTTCTCATTGATTTAACAGAGATCATAAAATCTGACGTTTTATCTTCATACACCTTGTGTGTCTTACTGTTCAAGAACCCTTTCAGCTGCTGAATCTGCAACCTCACAGCTAAATGTCACTAAATCCTTCACACTGGACTTTAAATGGTGATCATGGACCTAAAAACTGAAGAACAGATCAGCCACAAATCTATATTCTATAATTATACATGGTTACAATCACAGTGTAATTAAACACTTAACTATGTTTATTAAGAGAAAACAATTAATTACTAGAGAGATCATGAAGCAGAGTGTTGGCGGAACTCTTAACATGTCAGTGTACTGTACTCCTCAACACACAATGGGATGTTTGAAATAATAAGTAGAAGAAAAACAAAATGTATGATAAAATCATACTCTGTATAGTGATGTTGACTGCGTTGCTGAACTCTCCTGATCCAGACTCACACCAGTACACTGCATTACTGAGCCAGTTAGAGTCTATATTGCAAGTAGTTCCAGTCATTGTCCTCCAGGTGGTGCAGTCTGACAGGTATCTGTCCTCAGGTGATAACCTCTTTACTCTCCACTCAGCAGAGTTTCCCTCACAGCTCAGTGAGACAGAGTCAGAGGTGAAGTGTTGAGCTCTGTCAGGACTCACTGTGAGAGACGCTGATGAGTGAAAATCTGAAAAACAACATATGATAAGAGGTCAAACAGAGAACAGAGATCTTTAGATATGAAATGCCACAATTCAAATAGTCCTTAGCTTTGTTTTTGTTTTCATTGCAACAAAGTTCACCATTTTGACCTTTTGCTCCCGTTTTAAGTACATTTTAAATGAGATAAAGAGATTCAGTATCCAGACTAAAAGTGCTTTTTGCTAATGAGAGTTAAGTTTTCGCCAAGATATCATATCTCTCTTATTGTGTTTCAGGTTAGTGAGGACAGAAGGAAACAACTAAATTCCACCCAGTAAGGAGGAAAGTGTGACGTTTAGCTTGACGATAGCGAGAGAGACAAGATCATAAGACCGCAGTAAATTAAATTACTTTTTTTCAGGATCCTGTTTATTCATCATAATTAAGAAAAAAAAGATGAACAGAGCTGATATAACATCTGTTTCTTAAGAGACAGAAACAGACTGACCTGCAGACCAGACAAACTGAGGTTGACTGTAATCAGTGTAATACACTGGATCTCCTCTTCCAGCTCTGCACACATATCCTGCTGTGTGTGTCTGTCCATGAACAATATAGGAATCCTGTTCAGTCCCACTGCTGCTGCCAGGTAGCAGCTCATAGCTGTAGGAGTTGTCTGATGGATCAGGAACAGTCTTATACCAGTAGAACCTCCATCCTGCAGATTGATCTTTAACACTGCAGTTCAGAGTTACTGAGGCTCCAGCACTCAGCCATGATGGAGACACAGTGAGGACAGACTGGGGATCTGTTGGAAAATGATTTTTAAAATGAAAACATGTATTGATAGAGAATCAAATACATTCTGCACAATCAGTACATACTGAAGATTTCTTTTTAATGAACTGTATAATCTTCACTTTGAAAGAAATGTGATGTGACTTACTGTCTGATACTGTCAGTTTGAAGCGATCACTCCAATCTGTTGAAGACTTTTCACTTTTCTTTCCTCCCTTACACCTGTAGACTCCACTGTGGGATGCAGAAACAGATCTAATGCGGAGTTCATTTTGATTTGAAGGTTTTTCTGAGCTGGTTGTTCTCCATTCATACTCCCACTCAGTATCTCCTCCATCTTTGATCTCACATCTGAGAGTGATCGTCTCTCCTCTGTATATTTCAGACCAGTTTGGCTGCAGAGTCACAACAGCCTTGTTTGGAACTGTTCATGTTCAAGAATTCACAGAGAGGAAACAAAAACTGAAAAAGTTAAATCTACATCATGTTTTTTTTAATCAATCCACAAATATATGTACAATATATGTTTTATAAAATTCTGTTTCCCCAAAAAAAGTCAAACTCACCCTTTTTGTAGATAGTGACTGAATCACTGTACTGTGTGTAGTAAATTGGCTCTCCTCTTCCTCCTCTGCACCAGTAGACTCCTCCATGTGAGACACTTGCCTGTCCAGCTGAGAGTTGAGAGGTCAGAGGTTCAGATGTTTTCTCTCCTCTGTACCAGAAGTATTTCCAACCAGATGATGATGGGTTCTCAGAGCAGGTCAGGGTCACACTGCCCCCTACAGGAATGTCTCTGTCATCAGCCCTCAGTTCAGCCTTTGGTCTGTTTGCTGTTTGATTTAGAACAAAGACAGAAAAAAGGAAATTAATGTCACTGTGATTTACTTCAGTTTATATAGTGCAGCCCCTACAGACAAGAAATACTTTAACTGTAAGACTTAAATTGACATTAATATTAACACTGAATTAATGTATAAATACTGGACACATATTAGTTTAAACCTGGCCAAGGAGCTCTCTTACATGTCATGCCTCTCTCTCTTTTCCTGGGTTTCTTAATGAATTAGCTGCTGCACTACTGAATGTTACATTTGTGAAGGTAAAACCTTGTGTTTAAGTGTTGAAGAGCCAAGTTGAACACTTTCACTGTGGTTTTTCATTGTTGAAAGACAACTGTTTAATGATCAATGATCTGTAGCCTCTTATCCTTTGCAGGGTCACAGGGTGATTATCCCAGCTCACATTTGATGAGAGCGAGGTTACATCCTGGACAGACTGTCAGTCTATCACACAGTGAACACAGAACACAGACAACCACTGACACTATCACTTACAGGAAGTGTAGACTACTCAAGTGATTCATCTGAACTAACCTGACTGCTGATTAACCTGAGTTAACTCAACCAGTTGGCTGAATGTGTCTTTCACACCCAGAACCTTCTTACTGTGGAGAACAGTGTTAAAGTGCAGCATCATTCCAGCCTGGAAGTTATTTGAGATGCTTTTGTTGTTCCTGATGGAAAAACTACAGAACTCTGATTACTGGCTGCTTTCAGTTATTTTGTTCCAATGCTAAAAACAATCATTCAGTTCATTCAAGAGATTTCATTATTGTTGGAGAGAAATGTTTCCTGCTGTCAAGATCAATTATTTAGATTAATGAAAAAATCAAAACATGTTCAGTATGAATGACAGAAAGTCCAACTTACATGATACTGTCAGTTTGATGACATCACTCCACTCTGTTGAGGAATATGAGTCTCTTCTTCCTTTACACCTGTATTCTCCACTGTCAGCCTCAGTAGCACTGATAATCCTGTATTCATTGTATGTTGGAGGTGTGTTTAAGTTGTATGGTGACCATTCATACGTCCACTCAGTGTCTCCTCCATCTTTGATGTCACATCTGAGGGTGATCGTCTCTTCTCTGAATATCTGAGGCCAGTTGTGTTGAAGGGTCAAAGTGGCCCTGTTGGAAACTGTTGACAGAAAAATACACAGTTAGGATTCAAACAGGATTAAACAGTGAACAGATAAAATGCCATCATCTTCTGTTATAATCACTGTATTCATTATGTGAATGCATGTTGTTCTGTTCTGTAACAAACATTTCAAATATCAAATCATTTAGTTCAGACACTAGACTGTTCTGACCACAGCAATATGGAAGAACATTTTCATCATCCCTCTTATTTAGTCTCGTGTCTAATGTCCAGTTCATCATGCAGGCTGGGTTCTACTTTTATTAAAGGTTTGGTAAAAGGCGTTTATGAACATACAAACACCTTTTTAACATCAGGATTTAAAGTTTGTTGTACTTCAAATCTGGTTCAAATGAAATGCAATAATAATATTTTGGCATTAATAACATTAATGTTTAACTCCCGGCACAACATGCTGATTGTGTGTTTTTCCAGCCACCTCCACTTCCTCTTGTTCACAGCTACAGTATTAGCAGCAGTACTGTGTAAACTTTTCCTCATGAACAATCTCCTTACAAAAGAGGAATTGCACAAGACAAAAAGGGAGTTCATAAAGAAAGATGTTCATCTGATATCACTGCCTGTCCAAATTGTTAAATATATCTAACAAAACAACACAGGCTCCTTTCCACCAGTTTAAATCTAGAATAAAACAAGACAAAACAATCTCAACCACTGAAAACATTCGGCATAACAGTGATGTCAAAGGAAACAGGCCACAAATCCTACATTCAGCTCTACGTCTTTCAGCCAAGTCCAGATATTGATAAATAAAACTGA
Source organism: Diplodus sargus (assembly GCA_903131615.1). Taxonomy (NCBI): domain Eukaryota; kingdom Metazoa; phylum Chordata; class Actinopteri; order Spariformes; family Sparidae; genus Diplodus; species Diplodus sargus. The sequence goes on along the minus strand of CAEMYA010000518.1, from coordinate 18,768 downwards.
GGCAAAAAGGAAACATCCTCAACCCATTCTTGACATGATGAAGGACATTTAAACATTTTTTATTTTTTCATAAAAGTAAAAGGTACTGGGCTAATATGACTAACACTGTCCCTTCACACTTTGGGCATTATTTAAGAAAGTAAAGAACGCGGGTTGTGAGAAAATAACAAATAGAAAAAAATAAACTCACCAGTTTCCTCAATGACAACTTCATTACTTTTAGGTGTGACGACAAATAATTCACTTGTCCATCCTCTGCAGGTGTATTTGCCTCCTTGTGAGATAACTCTAAATGATTCATCAGAAATTTCAAACTCAAGACCAGTTTTTGGATAATAGTCTGACATCTGTCTGTGCCAGTAATATGTCAATCCAGCAGGATCCTCCACAGAACATGTCAGTGTCACGTTGCCCCCCAGTGGTATGATTGTCCTGTCTGCTGTCAGTGTGACTGAACGTCTACCTGCTGTTTGGTTTACAAAAACAGGAAATATTTTGAATACATTACACGATAGAGATCTTACTGTTTAATGAACTGATTTGTACCGTTATGACAAAATAAAAAAAAACAACTTCACTGGATGAAGACAGTGAAATTCAACTGAAAGCTCAGAAAAGTTAATAGGTGGACGTTTGATATTTTGTGACGTATCATTTGGATTCTTGGTGCAGCATTTAAAACAATAATAATGTTTCTTCATCACAGTGAGACAGCTTCTTACCTTTCACTCTCAGCTCTCTTTCTTCAGATTCTGTCCCATCAGCAAGCTTACATTTGTACCAGCCCTCATCTGACACTGACACATGAATTGTCATATCTCCTGTTCTGGATGACCAGTGGTTTGTGTCGATTTTTATAAGTGATCCATCTTTGTAAAAGGTAGCTGTCATCATTTGACTTGTAGTACGATTTTTACAGCACAGATTCACCCAGTCTCCTTCAAACAAAGTGAATTCAGGAACTTCCAGGACTGCATCAGCACCTATGTAACAGAGGTTTTATTAATATTAATTTCAAAAGAACATATGATTTATCCGACAACTAACAAGTTATGTGAAGTCATCGTCTGTAACCGCTTTATCCCTTTTTCACGGGGTCGCGATGGTTGTTGCTGGAGTCGACTGTCTCAGCTCAGGGCCCTCACTGATAGCAGAGGCTGCCATGCAAAGTGCCCACTGCACATCAGGAGGAATCTGGGGTTCAGTATCTTGCTCAAGGACACTTCTGCAACTCAGCTCAGCCCGGGGGAGCTATGTAGTAGTGATATTACATCAATACAAAATGTGTTGTTTTAATGATTTTACTCATACATAGAGACTAAAAAGTAATAAAGTTTAAGGACAGACAGAAATGATGCCAAAGAGCATTGAAAGTGTTCTGGAGGTTTGTAGTTTCCAAAGACTTATGACTACTTTGATTATTTAAGACACTTTAGTTTGGTTTATAGTTTGTCAGCCATCTGATTGTGGAGCATTTGGCAACTTGTGACTGTTGCAGCTCCCAGAGGTAATACCAAGAAACACAGCATGAGGCAGCAAACACACCATGTCACTGTACAACATGAGTCAGTGAGAGACAGACTGTTGGAAGAGACTGTATCTGCAACTATAAACAGTGTTGGGCCAAAAAACTAACAAGAACGAAATGATTCATTTTAGTTTACAGTTGCTTCTCTTCTCTGTCCTCTTTTCTCTTTGCTCCTGACTGCAGTCAATGAATGTCGAGGCAAATGTTCAGAGAAGTTGTTGAGTGCTTTTTTAGAAATTACTCAACTGGACTTTTTGGAAGACAAGTATCTGTTGGACATTAGATACTAAAACAAAACTGGCACTCTGCACGTCATTATGAATAGTGAGGTTTATTGTTCTTTTCTTTATGTATGACCTGTGAACAAGTGGACTGTTTTGCAGTAAAACTCATCATTTTTGTGATTTATATAACATTCTGTGATAATTTTGTATTACGTTTAAATAAGGTTTTCTTCATTTGATCTTTCTAACAAAGCAGGTTGAACAGTTTTTTCTACACAGCTCCAGTGAACCAAACTAAAGCAGCTTTACAGTCACTAAACTTATTCCAGTGAGAAGTCAGTGGTATCATGCAGAGCTACACTTTCCAAGTAGCTTCCTTTAAAAACTGAGCACTAATCCAGTCATTTCATAATGTGCACTGAGTAAAATGAAACATATATGGAACAACACAACTGCAAAAACAAGTGATCAAGAGTGATACAGTAGGTGACATATAGGACAAACATAAACAGTCAATATAGAAAAGATAACTAGTCACCTTCAGCATGTCCGTACAGGAGTGTATTCAGCACTGAAATAAAGATTCAAACTTCATTAGACCAGAATCAAATACAAAATCCAGTTTTCATCAGTGGCAACTATTGTTTATCAGTCAACAGTATCACACATTTCTGTGATGATATTCTGCTACACAGCTACAGAGGTGGGAAACACATTTGAAACTCTTCAATATATAGAGGCCCAGTAAAATAAGCAATACATGTAATTCCACAGCTATATACATAATACCTTAGATCATATACTGTACATGCATTGTCCAGGTATGTGTGCAAAAACTAGTGCAAAAGTAACTAGTTGAGTAATATACTTAACATAGTCCTCCAATCTGAACCAAGACAAATCAGCAACAAAGTTCATGTCTACACAACTACTACACTGATATAAATACTGAACATCACATAGAAAGTCACAGATGTACTCACAGAATAACCCGAGCACACCGAGCAGAGTGTGCCCCATCTTCACATCCAGCACCGACACTGTCGGCACGATCTTAGAAATGTGAGCAGAGTTTTTTCATAAACTTCCTCGTCTGAGTGCAGTTCTCAGTCTGTTCTTGCTTCCCTTTCAAACAAAGCTCAAACAGCTGCAGTGACGTTGACCACAGTATATTTTGACACGTTTACATTTCCTGTCCACTGTGAATAAATTATTAGCTTATCTCTCTTGCAAAGGTTTGTTCCTCATCCTAATTTCATATCCAAGAAACACAAGATCATTGGAATTAATCATATTACATCACACTGATATTATATCATTCTCTAATCTGTACATGTTATGCCGTCCAACAGTTCTTGAATCCACAGTGCCTGTATTTCAATGAGGGTGTGTGTTGTGTGTACACACAGTGCAGTCAGAAAGTATTTAGGTACCTCCACCTTTATCACATTTTGTTATGTAGCAGCATTATGCTAAAATTAATGACATTCCATTTTCCCTCATCAATCTACGCTCAGTAACTTATGATGTCAAAACAGAAAGTAGTCAGGCCCCTTCTGGTGGACCTCATGGGACCTTATGGTGAGAGAGAATGTACAGTAATGAATAATAAGAGACAATGGAAGAGAGAGGAGCTTTCTACTCTCTTTATGCTCACTTCTGCTCATGAGACTATTTCTGTTCGTCTCTGAGCTCAGTCACTTCCTGTGGGTGAAGTTGTGGCAAAGCCAGCCTAAAGTGAGGACATGTAAAGATTCTGTGCTGGAGGGAGGAGACACACACCTACAGTACTGCCTTTAACTTGGGACCATATACTAACATTTTATTGCAGATATATTTGTGCATCTTATGCAGTAAATGCTGACAGTTTGTGTGGCCACACTGCCTGTGTGTTGTTATTGACCTGTGTTATGTGTACACTATGTCACAAATACAATTTTTGTTTCAAATACTACGTCAGCAAATACTCACCAGACTAAAACAGAAAATCTTGGTTGACTTCAGAATAAAGAATTTCTTAAGTTTTGAAAGTGATGTTTTATTCAGTTAAAGAATTAAATGTTGACAAGTTAGAACAGATTATCAGTCGAGTGTCTCCAGATATTAATCTAAAATGCGAAGTATTATATTAGCTGTCAATGTTTCACAACTTTTTATCTTGAAGATGTAACCTGGCCTGTGAGCTGCAGCCTGATAAGATGGAGTCAAGATATCTGTAAAGTGAGATTCCGTTGTTTTTGTCTAATTTTACTACAATGAATTCAGACATTAAATAGGAAAATAATGAAGGAAAATCAAATCAAATGAACAAAATACTGAAATAAACTGTAGCGTGTCTTAGAGTGAGAACAACACGCAAAGCCAGTTCTCATCAGCATTACTGAAATATGTTTTGAGTTCCTTTTCACACATAATGACGTGATGCTGAGATACCAAGAATCAATCTCATGGTAGAAACTGAGTGGAGTAAAGCAGGGGGACATTTTCAGCTGAGAAAGAGTCAAAGAACATGAAGAGTTTAAAATAAGAGAAGTTGACAGAGTTATTATTACTTAGAGAGAACTACAACTCTTTGAGAATGAGGCTCACAGGTAACCTTGACTTGGCATCCTGGGACTTCACTACAGCCGCCCTCGTCTCAGAGGTAAAAAGGAGCACATGCATTGTGTCAGTATCAGTTAGTGTGGTTTGACGCCCCCCTTTGGTGATCTGTGGAAAAAGCTTTTATTTCACCTGCACAGTGTTACCACCTGGCTCAAGGATGGCAACAAGAAGGGAGGCCACACACAGACATCTTAAACCAAAAGTAGTTTATTTAACTCAAACCAACATAAATGTTAACTAACTAGTGGGATCTGTACAATAGCAAAGTTATCAGTCATGTTAGCATGGTGTATTATGTGTTGTGAAGTGCATCAACCTAAACAAAGGGAAAAGAGGATGAGAGCCCTGCTGCAGGCCCAGGTAAGAGAGAGAGCCACACCCCTAAAGGCAGTCCTTATATCCATTCTGGAAGCCCCGCCCAGAAAGGCAGGTACAGGTAGACGACCCTCCCAGCTCCATCTACATCTGCAAGAACAGTCAAAGCATGTCAGATCACCAATTCAAGAGGGGGAGAGGTCATCACACCCCCTCCCTTCAAATGAGGATCCTGACCAGGATCCCCACAATTAGACTTACACAACCCAAGCCCTCAATAGCCAACATAACTAAATAACTTAAACCCTTTGGTTTACCCCATGCCAAAAGAAACCCAAATGTTTGTACAACCTGCAGGACATCTCACACCCTGTCCATAGAGGGCACCAACTCAGCAACCATGGTACCTAGGAAGCAGATTAAGAGGAGATGACACCAAAACGAACTGAAAGAGACCATACAGGAAGAAAAAAACAACTTAGGACATTCCTCGTGACATGGCATCTGCAACAGTATTTTCAGTTCCCTTTACATGCCGTACATCCAAATGGAAAGGCTGTAGGAAAAGACACCAACGCATCAGACGTTGGTTTGGATTTTGAAGTGAGTGGAGAAAGGTCAGAGGATTATGATCTGTGTAGACCACTAAAGCACTTGCTCCACTGCCCACATAAACCTCAAAATGTCTCAATGCCCAGATGAGCGCCAGTGCCTCTTTTTCAATAACGGTATAGTTCAACTGATGTATGTTGAATTTTTTGGAAAAGAAACTCACCGGACAGTCAACACCATGGTCATTAGTCTGCATGAGGACAGCCCCCGCTCCCACCTTGCTAGCATCCACATACAATGTGAAAGGCTTTTCCATCTGCGGGGCTGCTAGGACAGGGGCAGAGCACAACATAGACTTAACCGACTCAAAAGCTTCTTGACAGGTACGAGACCACTCAAACTTCACTTTTGGACTAAGAAGAGAAGTTAGGGAGCAACCACTGTGGAGAAGTTCTTGCAAAATCCACGATAATACCCCACCATACCCAGGAAACGGGACAGGTCTTTCTTGGTGGCAGGAACAGGAAATTGGTCAACTGCCGACACCTTAGCCCTCACTGGACGCACTTGCCCATGGCCAACAACCTTACCCAGGTAGGTTACTGTTGCCTTGGCAAACTCACACTTTGCCAAGTTAACAGTCAAAGAAGCCCAAGCCAGACGGTCAAACAAAGCATGAATTCGCTGTAGATGATCCTCCCAAGTGTCGCTATAAACAACAACGTCGTCCAAATACACAGCACAGCCCACCAGACCCGACACCACCTTATTCATCAGGCGCTGAAATGTGGCTGGGGCATTACGCAACCCGAATGGCATTACTGTGTACAAGTACAACCCACTGGGTGTAATGAAGGAGGCAATCTCCCTAGCTCTGGGTGTCAGTGGTAACTGCCAGTAACCTTTAAGCAAGTCAAACGTGCTGACGAATTTGGCAGACCCAACCTGATCCACACAATCCTCCATACGAGGAAGTGGAAAAGAGTCAGGTTTGGTCAGCTTATTTACCTTACGCAGGTCTGTACATGGTCTAAATGTACCATCGGACTTCTTTACCAGCAGACAAGGGGAGGACCAGCTAGATGGACATTGCTCAGCAATTTTATTTTCCAACATGTAATTGACTTCTGCCTCTAAATGTTCATGTTTGACCGGTGACATACGATAAAACCGCTGTCTGACTGGTTGAGCATCTCCCACATCAGTATCATGCTCAATGAGATGAGTACGAGATGGGGTATCTGCAAAGAGGCAGGGGTAACTTTTAACTAGCTTTACTAACTCTGATCGTCTTGGTTCAGACAAATGGGTCAACATTTCGTTCAGCCTCGCAAGAGACTCAGAGTTTTTAAGTCGACCTCTCAACATGTCATCATCCGGTGTACACAGTTCTTCCTCTGCTTCTACTGCCGGATCAGAACGTACACGTACCTGACCCACTGGAACTGCGACAGCAACACAAGAAGGCGATGACTCAAGTCCTGTCACTGGAGACCGAGCAAAGTACGGTTTAAGCAGGTTAACATGACACAACTGCACTGACTTCTTCCGGTCAGGGGTTGAGATTAAGTAATTTAAGTCAGACACCTTTTTAGCCACGATATAAGGGCCACAAAACTTAGCCTGGAATGGAGATCCCACTAGAGGCAAAAGCGCCAGAACTTGATCACCTGGACTGAATTCACGACTTTCAGCACGCCGATCATGGAGACGTTTCATTTTGTGTTGAGCTGCCTTTAGGTTTTCTTTTGCCAGCTTGTTGGCCTGAATCAAACGGTGTCTAAAACCACTGACATAATCTATCAAGTTTTGTGGAGCCTCTTTTGATTTCCATTCACTGTGTAAGGAGGACAAAAAAACACGCACAGTGTGACCAAACACTAAGTCATTTGGGCTAAAACCCAGACTCTCCTGAGACACCTCCCTAGCTGATAACATAAGCCTTGGTAACCCTTCTTCCCAATCACGATCCAACTCAGTGCAATATGCACGAAGGAGGGACTTTAAGGTCTGTGGGAACTTTTCTAAAGCTCCCTGGCTCTGAGCATGATAAGCACTGGACTGTGAATGTCTGATGTTTAACTGCTGCAACACTTCCACAAACAACTTTGATGTGAAATTAGACCCTTGATCAGACTGTATAAGCTTAGGAATACCAAAGGTAGACATGAATTGTGTCAAAGCCTTCACAACAGATTTGGTGGTTATATTTCTGAGTGGAAAGGCTGCAGGATAACGTGTAGCTTGACACATCACGGTTAGCAAAAAGTTACTACCTGATTTGGAGCGTGGCAGGGGACCAACACAATCGACAATCAAATGCTCAAATGGGTGTTCAGCAGCAGGAATAGGATACAGTTGGCAAGTGTGACAAGTTTTAATAAAGGCAGAGATGTCTTTCTTTAACCGAGGCCAGTAAAAATGTCTCAGAACTCGATCATAGGTTTTTCTTACACCTAAGTGACCTGACACACCATCATGAGCGATCTGTAGTACTGTGGGTCTTAGCTTAACTGGCAGAACAACTTGCACGATTTCATCCCTCACAAAACACTCCCCGAGAGGAACCCATTTCCCTACCAAAAGCCCATCTTGGAGAAAATAACCACAAGCTGCACTCTCCACTTTATGGTCAGGGAGTAACTGGCAAAACAAAACCTGAAGTGTAAGATCATCCTTTTGTTCTTGAATGAGGTCACTGCAAGACAGAGGCAAATGATAAGCAGGGACAGGAAACACTGGTTTTCTCTTCCTATCCGAGTTCTCAACAGCAGAGCCACTACTGACAGAGCTCATAGCTCGTGTCACTGCACAGGTGGGAAGAACTGTAGAAGTGGCTGTGAGAGACTCCCTACGTGCTACTTGAGAAGATGGCTCAACACTCCGAGCGGGCACATCTGACCACACCCGATCACCAACTAGGTCATTTCCCAGGATGACCTGCACGCCCCCCATAGGCAACGAAGGACGCACCTCCATGACCACGTCACCATGCAACAGATCTGAAAATAAAGCCAAACGATGTTGTGGAGCAGAAAAAACTGTCAAACCCATTCCTCGGACCTCAACACTAGAACCAACAGCAGAGTCAGGAGAGAAAGGTAAAACAGACCCCACAATAAGTGAATCAAGGGCACCCGAATCCCTCAAAATCTTTACAGGTACTTTCCCATCACTACCAATCAGTGAAACATAGCCATCTGACACAAAGGCAGTGTAACCAGGGTCAATCTCGTCACCAACTGTAGAATCGGACAGTTGTGTCTCCACCTCAGGAAGCTCAATCGATGGCCCCTCTGAAGGTTTTGTGTGTGTCTGTACAGCAGCAATAGCACGGCTCCGCTCATCAGCACACAAAGTAGCCGCAGCGCCACATGGTTCTGTAGCAAATGCACCCGATTTCCACTTTTTCTTCAACACTGGACACTCATTCCGCCAGTGGCCTTTTCCAAAACAATAATTGCAGACACGATTAGGGTCCAGCTTCGCCTGTAACCCCTGGCCAACTTTACTTGCACCCCTGTCAGTCCTGTCAGACAACCACTTACTGGCGTGAGCCCCTGCCATATTCTCTCTATAATTATGATTTCCCTGGCCACAATTCTCACCACTAAAACATTTGTGGGTCAAAACAAACTCATCTGCCAAATTAGCAACATCTGAAATCGTCGTCACCTTCTGTTCATTTATGTATGTCATAACACGGTCAGACAAAGTATTCTTGAACTGCTCAAGCAAAATTAGCTCCTGCAGATCCTCCAAAGTCTTTACCTGAGAAGCAGCACACCAGCGGTTAAAATGATTGACTAAATCACGAGAAAACTCAGTATGAGTCTGTCTCCCTCTCCTGAATTGTCTGAACCGTTGACGGTATGCTTCTGGTACCAACTCATATGCTCTGAGAACAGCTGCTTTAACCAATTCATATTTAACAATCAGAAACACTCAAGGCTGAGTGGCTTCTTGGGCTTTTCCAGTGAGGACACATTGAAGCAGCAAGGTACGCTCAGCATCAGACCAATGTCGTGCCTCAGCCAACCACTCAAACAGCACAAAGAAAATGGCACAGGCCCGGATGAACAGATGGTGTCGCTGTCCGGTGCTGAAGCTGCCTCACCGTCTGTCAGTCTACTGCTGGGAAAGTCTCAGAGGAGCTGTCCAGTGCTGAAGTGACATGACGTTGATGTCGGTGATTCACAACCCGTCAAACAGCATCCATATCGAGTACATCCAGATAAATGTTGCAGTCTATCCAAGAAGTCAGGTCAGATCAGGTCTACTTGCAGGTCATGGCTTCTGGTATGCTTAATGCGCCAGCCACTTTTCAGAGTTTGATGAATGTTTTCTTCTCTGGTTTGACGTTCTGTGTATCTTGATGAGCTTGTGGTCCGTTCGGAGTCATGGGTTAAACACAAGGAGCATCTGAGCTTGGTTAAAGTTAAAACAGGACACATGATGCTGTACTTCAAAATAAAACAGGAAACAACCAAAACCATGACAGAAAATACAAATTAAAGCAACATTATGTAGAAATTGGAATTTGTGTGTGATTTGGCGCCCCTCACAGTTTCTGAGAGCAACAACACTGTCGTAAATCTCAGGTGTGAAACAAACTGTCAGATGTAATGTAGCTGCTGACTGCAAACAAAACTCATTACATCATAACAATGTTGTGTGTTGAAAACTTGTATGTTGAAGTCAACATGTATGTAACGCTGTGATCCTACCCTCTCACTGAAGGTACACAGTGTACATGTGTACAAGTTACATAGATGTCTTCAAGTTTCCAAATCTGAACCAGCAGGATGTTTGGATGAAACAGACAAACACTTTAAGACACACTGACATTAAGGGACATGATCATTGCTGCAGGGCTCTGTGGCAGTTTGGCTGTGCAGTCAAAAAAGGAATTAAAAACACAACTGACAGCTTACTGCTGGAAAACAAACTGTTTATTCATGTATAAAGTATTCAAAGGAATTTAAAATACAATGACTATGAGATACTTTGAGGTGAAAAAATACACACAATACCTCTCAGTTAACTTCAAAATGACAGAGAGAAAACAGATATACTGTACATGCAATAGGAGATGTTGTTTGATAGCAGATTATTACTTCTATCAAAAGTCAGTGTTGACATCTATCCTGGATCTAACACTTAACAAAGACACTGACTTTAAAGCTGGTACCTGCTACACAAGCTCAAACATATTGTATCAAAGTTGCATTCAATGTTTCCTACAAAAACTGAACAAAAACAAAAGGTGACAATATAACTGTAAAAATGAAAAGTAATGATGAAGTGAGTAAATAAAACAGGGATTCTGCTTCAGTAGTCTTGTGATAAAAGAGACAATAATAAAATCCATATGAAGCCATTATTTTACATCATCTGCTAACAAATGAACTGTACAGAATACTGAGCATGTCTCATATTTCTACAGCAGTCTAATGAAATGCTGTCAGCTGTAATAAAAACTTTGTTCTTTACCTTTAACCTCACATATAATGGATACCTTTTCACCTTGCATAGCCATCGCTCACCTTACATACTGACATTCTCTTTTGACCTTACATATTATTACACCTGAGAATATGTGTGAGTTATGATGTGACCTGAGCGTGAACTTGTGTCAAAATACTGTTTGTTATTTGGACAGCACAGCTGCACACAGTAATTCCAGAAAAGCTGTCAAAGTACACAGATGTAGTTTTTCATGTCGTCGTCCGTTCCATTGGTTTAGTTGGTGCAGATTTCTTTACTGACCTGAAAGAAAAAGCAAAGTAAACAAAAAAAGAGATTCAGGTTGATTTATGACACTGTCATCTCTCTCCTCTTCCTCTCTCTTCTCTTTTTCTTGCCCCTTCTCTCTCCCTCCCCCTCTCTCCCTATCATTCTCCACCCTCACTCACCTCTCTCTCTTTCTGGCCCCCTCTTTC
>CAEMYA010000517.1:31513-43822 GCA_903131615.1 Diplodus sargus | reverse complement strand
ATTATTTCAAAATTCGAATATAACGACAAATCAATTTGCTCCACAATAAACCTCATGATTTTAATAGGTAAATTCCACATCCATAAGAGTAAATTTTCCAAGTCCCTCCCAAACTTTAATGTCTTTACAAATGAGTTTATTCTTTACATAGACACTTTAAAACTGATGCCAAATAAGAAAAGTGAACGGACACTACAATACTTAAAGTCATTTTCACTTACCCCAAAATAAGAAATGCCTTATACATATTTATTTTATTCTATTCCAATTACATGTATTATTTTATCAAGAGATATATTTTTTATTCATTTTGTATCTTATCTTATCACTCAGTGCCTGCTCTATCTGATTGTCTGTACTTTTGCAAATGTTAAATAAAGATTTTCATACAAAAAAAAAATAGGTTAGGTCCTCCTGCAGTATACGGAGGCAGCTCCCCTGGTGTGTGGGCGTGGCTCCAGCGCCTCTAACTGACACGCCCCCAGCGTTTCACAGCAGAGAGAAGTGCTTGTTTTTCCATGATTTTGAGACCTAATTTTATATACTTGGCAATTTTTTTAATCTTTCAAATTTGGCTCAGTGGTCAATGACACATGTTTCTGTGGTATGACAAACTCATCACACAAATTTATTTTTGCTTAACACGGACTTTAAAAAAAAAAAGAATGGAAAAAGTAGACTTTGATCCTAGACTTTGTACACCTTTCTCATGTCTGATTGTAGGGCCTAGTGGATGTGGAAAGACTTTTTTTGTAAAATCTATATTGGAAAATTGTGAACATGTAATGACTTCTGTACCCGACAACATTGTTTGGATTTATACATCCTTTCAACCCATGTACGCCGAATTGCAAAAGATGAATGAAAAATTTAATTTGTTGAAGGTCTGCCTGATTCTTTTGAAGATGAAAACTTGTTTCCGTCTGATCAGACTCATTTGGTCATTCTGGACGATGTTATTTTTCAGGCCTCCAATCATCCCGAAGTGGTCAAAATTTTCACACAGTATAGACATCATAGAAATATGAGCGTTATGATGCTGACCCAGAATGTTTTTCATCAGGTTAAATTTTCACGCACCATTAGCTTGAATTGCAATTATATGATTCTGTTTAAGAACCCACGGGACAGATCACAGATTAATGTATTAGCTCAGCAAATGTTTCCCGCCCAAAAAAGTTTTTTCTTGGAAAGTTTTGCGGATGCTACTTTGGAGCCTCACGGGTATTTATTGGTCGACCTGACGCCTTTCTGTCCAGAACAATACAGACTAAGATCGGGTGTGCTTTCGCAGCAGTGGACCGTTGTGTACTTGCCAAAAACATAATTTGAAAAAAAAATAAAATGTCGAAGCGGGTAAAAAGGAACGCTCCCATGTTGAAAGCTCTGTACCACGCCACGCCTCAAAAACGTCGAGACATTCTGAGTTATGGCTCCCCAGACTTTATCCAGACTCTGTGTGAAATTGCTTTAAACATTTTAAAGGGTAACGTGCCCTTATCTCAGTCTCAATTCAATAAACTTAAAAAACAAAAGAAAATGATCAGACTGCTGGCCGATAAAAGGACCGGACTGAAACGCAAACGACAGACTCTGATGAAACAGTCGGGGGGTTTTCTTTTACCCCTGCTCTCTACAATCGTGCCGTTTATAGGAGATCTTATCGGTGGATTGGTCAGAAGAGGTTGAGAATGAAGAAGGCTCAAAAAATGTTTCTCCTATCCCCCCAACAATTGAATCGTCTGACTCGGTCGGAGCAAACCATCAGACATTCGGCGGAGGATGATCTGGATGCTAAAATGAGAGCCGTCTTAAATGAACCTGGACTGAATCCTCATGAAAGAGTAAAAAAATATGACGCCTTGCTGCAGAGATATCTTAACCTGGTTAAGCAAGGGCAAAGGGAGGAGAAAAGGGTGACGGTGACTTTACACAAGGATCCGGGGGTTGACCCGGGAAACAGCGACATGGAAAACGTTGGTCCGGAAAATAACGCAGACGGGGTCTCGGGCAAAGAGTCGGGGGATGTCACGATGATCGAGGTCATAAAAAACCTTCCCCAGCGCAATCATAAAAATGCCGAGTATATCATGAAAAAATTCTCAGAGAATGATAAGGGATGGACCTCTAAAGGGGAGTTTGTTTATTATGGAGCACCGGTGCCAGGATCTCATATGGTTGATTTACTAAAACACCTGATGCAGTGGACGAAGAAAACGCGAACCCGCACACCGATGGAGAAGATTTTTATCCACGATGACAGAGTTAAACATCCCCACATCGGTCATTCATAACCCCAGAGCACGGGATCAATACACGCGTTTAAAAGCGGAAGGGGAGTTTGAACCAGTATGGGAGGAAGAGGAGGAGGAAAGAGGAAGACGGGACGAGTCGACCTCCGGCCCCTGGCAGTATTCGAAAACGAGGGAGAAAGAAATATATCTAACCCCTCAGCGTTGGATTCAGCCCGCCAAGGAAGAGTCGAGGGAAGAGAAGAAAAGAAGAAAAAATAAAAAAGTGAAATTGTCTCCACGATGGTTAAACTTGGAATAAAATGACATGACAAAACGGTTTTTTTCAATAAAATGTTTTTATTTGTCAAATGCAACGTGTACAGCGTTTTTTTTTATCATTGGTTCAAAAAAGTTTCTAAAGAGCAGACGTCTTGTACACCGCAATAACTATTATTTTTACTAGAACTAGTACAACGTTGAAATTTTTTTCGCCAAGGCATATGCTTCAGGGTCATTTTTTACCACATCTTTATCGTATAAAGACAAAACTTGTTCAAAAGACAACCCGCAAAATCGATGGTACAAGTAATAAACGCAATGTTGACCGCACACTCTGGATAAAGGGTGTTGAAGCTGGAGGTTGTGGTACAATATCCAGTCAGAACGATTTTCCAAAAAGCGCAAGATGCTCCGAGGGTAGTAATCAAAATCGGGAGAAAATCCATAGGAATCAAAAAAAGTTCCAGTCCCATCTTCCTCCAGAGTCATAGATAACCAGTGCTCCCCGGGCTGATGTCCTTTATGCGTGTTGACGATAAAGTAGGAGGGTAATGCAAAGGAGCGAGTCAGTGAGGGAAGCTGGTCAGAGGCCCATACACCGCAGAAAACATCCCCCAACACTTTTCGCACAAGCCACTCCAACTGATGATTATTCATTTCTTTCATTAATAATAATCCACCAGTACTTGTCGTTTGGAATCAATTTCCAAAATAGAGTCATAGCACGCGTAAACCACAAGAGTGACTGTGTTGGGTAAGGGTTGTCTGAATCTCATCTCCAGCCTTAAAGAGCCGTTAGAAACTCTGGACAATGAATCACTGTCCTCTCCCGGATTGAGATTAAACACAAACAGCGAATACCCTCGTTCAAAATCTTGTCTGTCGATGCTCAGAGGTAAATCTTTCAGATGTCTCCCTGTAGCGACAAACATGTTGTAAAACTCTCTGACCGAAACCCCCTGGTTAAATTGAGGTTGGAAAGCTTTAGAGGGTATTTGTTTTCCTGCCTGACAGAGAGTGATATATTCCGCATCAAAATGCTGGAAATTAAAGGGGGAGAGATCTCTTTTTCCTGTGAAAGCTTCGTGATTCACCATACCCAAAACAATATATTTAGGCATCGTTCCCAAAAACAGATTTTCTTGGGTGCATACTCTGGAATTTTCAGGGATGGAGTATGTTTTCACGCTGACGCGTGCCAAAGGGTACAGCGCATTTCCCTTGAGTAAGGCCGAGGCGTGCCCCAACCGCACAGCCGGAGAAACGGTGACTTTTTTGGTGAATAGAGAGGCACCCAGTACTTTCACACGAAAAGTGCCATTTTCAGTACCCATCAGACTCGCTGGCGTGCGTAAGTTTGATTCTCACATCCACCGAGTTGAGAAGGAGTCTCTCGCTAAAAAGAATGTCGGCGTGAAGCGGTCCCAGCAGGTGAACCTCTCTAGAATCGGCTGTGTAAGCGGCTCTGGCGTTTAGTCCTCTGTTAGGTCCGTTCAGGGTTACTCTCGAGTCGACAGCACCGGCCGTGTCTTTGTAAAAATAACCGGCGCTAAATTGACTTTTGAGTGTGTCTTCAGAATAGTTGAGTAACGTTTCAATTATCGCTCTGTAGGGATGTGTGGCGCTGGATTGAGAAATTAGTCCATCTCCGAGCATAATATCGCATTGACTAAAGATGGTATTCAGAGGATAATTGATGAGACCCACGTTTGCGTCGACCGGAATATCTGTTCCGTCGGCGTTGGTAATTTTGAGCCGCAGGTGAAGTAAGGTGTCGTTCAGATCCAAGTACTTTTCACCTTCTCCCGGAATAAAAAATTCAATAGGACCCCCGTCAGTGATGGCGAACAATGGCAGGACTTCTGTGTAGGTTTTATCTTCGATAGACATTTGAGTCATAGGAACTGAAAATAAATCCAGCTCAGCCATTGTGCATCCGGTCGAATTTTGATGTAAAAGAGCCATCTTTAAAATATATCATCCGAGGTCTCAACGCCGGTCCTTCTCTTAGTAAGGCTTCTGCCGACTGATTTTTTTTTTCCCGTGCGTCTGCGTTTTTTATTGACCGTTGAAACACGTTGCCCCGGGGGTCTCTTTCTGGGTTTTCTAGCCAGGACCATTATCCCCCCTGATCCATCTTGTACCCCCGGGTCCATAAGCCCGCTCATTTTTCCCACGGCTTGGCTGAATACGTCGGAAGCGATTTTTTGCCGCTGTTTTAAGATGAGGTTTGGTGAGGGCAAAACCTCTTTTCACCAGAGGGGATACGAAACGAAACAGCCTCGAAAACACGGAGCCTATCCCACGCCCGTACATCACAGGCGCACCTGCGAAACCAGGGAGGGAACCCCCCACTTGGTTTTCATAATAACTCACTAAACGTAGAGGGTCGTGCATGGTTTGACTCATTCTCGCTTCGTATTAAATTTTTTGACGGGTCTAAAGTGGAGCTTCACAATAGTCTTGCCGTAGGTAAAATCGATGTGTTCGTTCTGATCAGATTTAATCTCCACCCGGATGTTTTCAATGTGATTTTTTGAAACAGGTAAATAGTAGGCGGGGTTAAAATACTTGGTGACAACGTCCCCGTACGTTCCTTCTACACCCACGATTCTCAAGAGAGGAGCGTAAACGTCGCCTACCAACTGAGGCCGCACCACATCGCTGTAACAGTAAAGGTGGTATAAACCGGCCTTTATATCCACGGGGTAGGGGGCCAGCCTCTCATCAAACTTGATCCACTCTCCAGGTATCACCCCCAGCATGTAAGCCACGGGAGTTTGACCCCCTGCTTGATAGGAGATTCGTCTTTGAACGCTGTCGTAGTATTATGCCACGTCAGAGTTGATGTTTTTTAAATATTCATTCATCTCACTCATGAATAGGTGTATGTGCGGATAATAACCTCCTCTAATTTCACGGCGAAAAACTTGCGCTTCCTCCTCAGGTTGGTTCTTTTGGGATTTGTTTCTCCATTCAAAAAATACCCCGTGAGGAACATTATACCACGAGTTAGGGTATGAAATCTCTGTTAAGGCCACCTCCCAAGACCCTTCTAAATCTATATGTTGAGTTAAATCTATCTGGTAATGGGAACTTTTGTTTTTTTTTTAAAACATCGAGGCTGGCGTTGGAGGGTAAGGTAATGTAAAAACCCTCGTTGGAGAAATCCATGATGCTCGTTGAGTTTTTTGTCCTGGAGACTAGAAGCTCTACCTCCCATCAGATTGTTTTATACATTTGTTAGGGCGTCGGCGTCCACCCAACTGTTTAATTTTTCAGGCCAGTTTTTCCAGCGCACTAGAACTTGTTTTTTACCGCGAACCGTACGTCGTTTTAGAATTTCCTCCACATGATAGAGCTTGTCCTTGGTTTTCTTTTATTTTATTTTTTCCATCAAAATCTTTCAGTCTGTATGCGGGGGGAGAGCGCGGAAGACGTTGGGTTATTGTAAACACCTCATCCGTAAAACTCTGTTCATATTTTTTATCAAACACTCCTCTCACTTTGGATATTCTCACCGTGTCTCCCACCGCAAATTTGTATTTGCGATGACACGCTGTGGTTGAACCGTAGAGGTTCTGAAACACTTGGGGGGTATTTTCCAAAGTCACCTCCGTCGGCTTCATTTTAATACTGCTGTGATAACTGTGATTGTAGCTTTTTACCAAGTCTGGTAAGACATCTAGGTAACGCATAGTGTTGTTGGCGGTAAAATATCTCCACATTCTACCTTTCAAAGTACGATTAAATCTTTCAACCACCGAGGCTTTGAGATCGCTGGATGTAGAAAAATGTATAATATTGTGTTTCTTCATCAGAGCTTGAAAACTTTTGTTAAAAAATTCTTTCCCCGCGTCAGTTTGTAGTTTGAGAGGGGTCTGGCTTTCCTCCAACACTGATTTGAACGCTTTTACCACTTCGTCGGCGGTCTTTCTCTTCAAAACCCTCACATAGGCCTTTTTGGAAAATACATCGATGACCGTTAATAAATAATTAAAACCGTCGTTATATTCAGCCAGGGCTTGCATGTCACAGAGGTCGGCTTGAAACTGGTTTAAAGGGCGAGGTACAAAGACTCTGTTTCTTGGGAAATTGATGCGGACCGGTTTATGGAGAGTATAGGCATCCTGTCCCGTTAAATATTCTTGAACGTTTTCTCTCTTGACATTTTTCCCTGTTTCATCCTGCACGGCTCTATGGAGTCGATCTACCCCTCCGAAACTACCCGGGTGTGCGGGTGTATAGTATGCTTTTTCCATAGCTTTCTTCATTGTGGAAAGATGACAAAGAAATGAGCTCTGATTGCTTGGTACACATTTTTTATTAAAAGAAAACAAGAAAACATTTTTTTAAAAACACAGTGTATCAATGTAAAACAATGTAAAAAACAAAACAGTTTCATATTTCTAAAACAATTTAATATTTCTAAAACAGTTTAATATTTCTAAAACATTTCTAAATTCTATTTTTTTTTTTTTAACTCATCATCATCAAGGTTTGATGTAAAACTAGAATACCGTAGGTGTATTTAATCATATCGTGTAGTTTTTGTAGTTCAAGCAAAACATTTACGGGCTTGTTGCCATGCAGGCGATACAATGTCATATCAACAAACAAAGCATACAAAATGAACACGTGATAAGGTGAAGGATGAAAAGACTTTTCTTTAGACCATTCTGACAAAATTCCTTCAAAAGTTTCTGACAAAGTTGAAAAACTTTGATACAGAGCAAGAGAGACGGTGGCTCCCCAGGTAGGCTGAGAGCGGATTAAATGGAGAAGGTTTTTGAGTTTTTCAGTTTTTACAATTTTGTGAGGCTTGTCTCATTTTAGAATGACCGACTCTACCGCTTCTATCAAAGGGTAAATAACAGCTTGGTTCTCAACAAAGCTTACAAGTTTAATCCAGTAATTACCCATCTTTTTTTTTCTTTTTTTTTTTAATTCTTCCAACACTCTGTCACCATATCAAGATGTCTCAGAGTCATTTCATCAGCCGCAACCAGTTCAGTGTACATGTCATCTATAGCTCCCCAGACATTTCTCTCAGATTTCAGTTGAGACAGCATAGACTCGGCAAAGCTTTTGACCTTTGAATCCTCAGCCTTGATGCGACGAAGCGTGACCAAACGTTGAATGGCCTGAATGAATTTAGACGTACGCAGAGTCTTGATGACTCCGGAGTAGTTGAGCAGGAGAAAGTCCTCTTCAAGGGGTTCCAAGCATGGGTGTTGTGTCTGGCTTGGGTGGTTCACCTGGCAGCCGTAGCACTTGCTCTGCCTGAACTTGGTGAGAGCCAAGTTGAGCAGATGAAACACAGCCGTTCTCACCGTGTTGACGAAAAACAATGTTATCACACCGTCGGTGACGTACGTCGTCAAGCATGAGTTTTGCTGCAAACTGAAAAAGAGTATGTCTCTCCTATGGATCAGCATATGAGCGGGTGCCACTTTCATGCTCATTCTACCGCACAAAAATCCCTCGTCGATGATTCCAAGAACTTTTCCATCTACCTCCTCTTCATAAAGCTTTTCTATGTACGCCTCTTTCACACCGATAGATCTCAACCACTCGCTTACTTGAAACTCGGTCCAGCTCGAGGGGTCTGAGGGGTCTGAGGGGTCTGAAAGTGTCGAGGGAGTCGATGGTGTGCGTGGTGGGGATGGTGGAGGGGTCATCATAGTTTCACCACCATCCTCCTCCTCCTCCCCCTTATTCTCCTTCTCCTCCTCCAAGTCCTTGTCCGTCACAGTCTGAGTACCCCTGCTGCTTTTCAACGCTCGTCTGACGCGTCTATAGCATGACAAGTCTAAAGGCATTTCATCATCGCTCTCCTCAGGCATAGCCGTCAATTCAGGGGGGTTAAAGCACTCTCTCATGTTCACGGGCGGTGAAACTTCATCAAAACGTGGTAGAAGGCAGTTCTTTACGCGTCTAATTGTCTTGTATTCCATTTTCTTTGCTACTCTAAAAAGTGGGAGAAATCCGGGCTTTGATATAGTGATGAGAAAAGTTAGGGGGCTGTGTGTGTTCACAAAGTAAACCGGTGTGGATTGGTCCAAACTGAAGCAGACGGCGCATTCTCATTGTCCGGGGGTTGTCTTAACAGAAGCGGGATTGTGTTCTCAAAGGGGATTGGTCGAAACTGTAGCAGGGAGTGTGTTCTCAATGCCTGCCGAGGGTGTGTCCTCAAAGGACAACTTTTTTTTCAGTGTCACCATACTCTTCCAACTGCGACAGCTACGGAAGAGGTTGTCTATTTTCTCCTTTATTTGACCCATATGCTCTCTCCAAGCCAATATGGGTATCACCACCACCGGTGTAAACACCCCACATTCAGAGTTGAAAGTCTCCAGGGTAAAGACGTCGGGCTCGGTCCACTGAGATGAGTTGTTAAAGAATGTTGGACCAGTAATTTTAGGAGCACGGAGACTGGCACGGAAAAACCAATGACCTGAAGCCGAGGATTTTGTCTCCCACGTAGCACTGAATAGAATTCTTCTCTCCTTCAGTTCATTCGTTGTTGGGAAAGTAACCAAGCTTCCTTTGGATTTTACACGTTTACGGTACGGAGAAGGATTACACCACAGGACCTCATGCATCGCCATACTCAACACATCCCAATCCACTGTAGCCAACGATGTCGCATCAGAAATGGGGTTTGACTCTCCACTCTCTTTCATCTGGTATAAGCAGAGATCACCCGTCTCATATCTGAAAACGTATCCAAAGGATCCTTCCATACCATAATCTTCCAAGGCCCATTTCTCCGTCAAGGACTCTGCCGGGGGCATCTGAGTTACGCTTCAGAAACACTCTACTTTTTTGCGGAGCGTCAAGGTAAATATCCAAAGTTGATGCACTATCTTTAAAGATGGAAACGGGAGTTTCACTAATCAAAGATGGATTAAAGGGTTTTTTTTCCATCTTCTTTGCATTCCCCTGGATTTCTTCATTCGATGTGTCAGGAACAATTTCCCCCCTCAAAAAATCAGGTTTCCCGCAAAAATCGGACATGGTGAGCTTTTTTTTTCTCAAAGTGAGTAAAAATATACCAATGAATATTCTGATCCCATCACACACATCTCCCCCTTTTTCTACACATCCTACCCCTCTCCTCCCCCCCCTTTCCCTTTTTTTCCCACACCCCCTTCCCTTCTCCCCCCTCTTTCCCACAACCCCTCCCCTTCCCCCTTTTCCCACGCACCCCTCCCTTTCCCCCTCGGTCACGCCCCCTCATCCATCAATCAAACGAGAACAATACCTGTCAAATTTGACAGAAGGTAGGGACTTATACTCTCTGGTGATGTATTCAGTTTTTAAAAATTTAGTACGGTTTTGAAAATATCGCAGTTTTAGTTTTAGGAACTTTTACCTCCTCTTCTGATTTTATAATGGGTGTGTATTGCGTCGGCTAGAGTGGGTGACATCATCGCCAGAGTGGGGAGTGGCTTTCAGAGATAGGAATGAAAATTCTCTTCAGCTTGAATTTGGTCCCAAATCTTTTACTTGACATAGACAAAATATGCATAGAAATGTAGGAAATCTTGTTGGCTTTCAGCTGATGGTCTCATTTCACATGTACGACTTAGGGTTTTGGATTTAGAAGCCCAAGAGCGACATGAAGTTGAAATATCGTCCCATAAGCAGCAATGTTAATTTTGAGCCTAAATTTCTGGCCGAGGGCAGAAGGTACCTGATTTGTCTCTCGCTCCTGTGCCCTCATTTCTCAATCGACAGAAATAAAAACGACATGAGCGAGTTCAGCCATGTCTCTTCTCACTCAGCGTATAAATATTTCGGCGATAACTATTACAGTTCTTTCAAAAATTGCAGGGTTTCTGAGGCGTTTCCCCATTCATTCTTGTGGGGACCTCTTCTCTGTCTCTGCTACTTCTCCAGCGTGTGTATCTCAAGAGTGCGTGTGTTGTGCATCAGCAAGAGTGCATGACATCATCTTTCAAGTGGGGAGCAGCTGGAAAATCTGGAGAAAGACTTTTCGTCAGCTGGATTTGGATCCCACATCTTTTACTTTACATAGTAATGCAGCCATTTTAAGATCTTTCTGCCTTTAACTTTTCACCTTTTCAGTCTTTTTTCACCTTTTTGCCTTTACCTTTCCTCCTCATCAGTCTTTTTTCACCTTTTTAAGCTCTTTCTGCCTTTAACTTTCCACTTTTTCAGTCTTCTTTCACCTTTGAAAGCTCTTTCTGCCCTCTTACTGTCCAACTTTTTAGCCTTTTCAGTCTTTTTTCACACTTTTAAGCTTTTTCAACCCTCCTACTCTCCAACTTCACCTTTTTGCCTTTACCTTTCCTCCTCTTCAGTCTTTTTTCACCTTTTAAGCTTTCTGCCTTTCACTTTCCACCTCTTCAGTCTTTTTTCACCTTTTTAAGCTCTTTCTGCCCTTCACTTTCCACCTTTTTAAGCTCTTTCTGCCCTTCACTTTCCACCTTTTCAGTCTTTTTTCACCTTTATAAGCTCTTTCTGCCTTGAACTTTCCACCTCTTCCGTCTTTTTTCACATTTTAAACCTCTTTCTGTCCTCTTACTCGACAACTTTTCGGCCTTTTCAGTCTTTTATCACCTTTTTAAGCTCTTTCTGCCCGCTTACCCTGCAACTTTCCACCTATTCAGTCTTTTTTCACCATTTTAAGCTCTTCCTGCCTTTAACTTTTCACCTCTTCAGTCTTTTTTTTACAATTTTATGCTCTTTCTGTCCTCTTACTCTCCAACTTTCCTGCCTTTTCAGTATTTTTTCACCTTTTTAAGCTCTTTCAACCCTGTTATTCCACAACTTTTCGGCCTTTTCAGTCTTTTATCACCTTTTTAAGCTCTTTCTGCCTTTAACTTTCCACCTTTTCAGTCTTCTTTCACCTTTGTAAGCTCTTTCTGCCCTCTTACTCTCAAACTTTTCGGCCTTTTCAGTCTTTTTTTCACCTTTTATAAGCTATTTCTGCCTTGAACTTTCCACCTCTTCAGTCTTTTTTCACATTTTAAACCTCTTTCTGTCCTCTTACTCGTCAACGTTTCGGCCTTTTCAGTCTTTTATCACCTTTTTAAGCTCTTTCTGCCCCCTTACCCTGCAACTTTGCGGCCTTTTTCAGTCTTTTTTCACCTTTTTAAGCTCTTTCTGCCTTTAACTTTCCACCTATTCAGTCTTTTTTCACCATTTTAAGCTCTTCCTGCCTTTAACTTTCCACCTCTTTCGTCTTTTTTCACCTTTTTAAGCTCTCTCAACTCTGTTACTCCACAACTTTTCGGCCTTTTTCAGTCTTTTTCCACCTTTTAAACCTCTTTCAGCCCTCTTCGTCTACAGCTTTTTAGCTTTTTCAGATATTTTCAGATAGGCCTTTTCAACTCCTTCAAACATTCCGCTTCATGTTCACCTATGAAAATCTTCAACTTTTTCAAGTCTTTCAGCCCTTTTCAACTTTTCTGTCTCTTTATCTTTTTAAAATATTCATTTTTCTGCCCTTTCAGCTTCTTTATACATTCAGATTCATGTTCAGCTACAGAAACTGTTCAGCTATCAACATGTTCAACATTTTAAGCTCTTTCAGCCTTGACCATTTCAACTTTTCAGCTTTTCAAGTAGTACATTCAGCAGATTTCGCTTCAGACTTAAGCATTCGCACTGTATTTTCGTAGGAAATACAAATTTTTCTAGTTATTCCTGCTTCCGTACGTTTTTTGGCACCTATTTCCTCCTACAAATATTGAGCTCTAGAAACAATTCAAGTATCAAAATGTTCAGCTTGTTTAGGACATGATCGGGTCTATTTTTCTCATTT
>CAEMYA010000517.1:10989-25103 GCA_903131615.1 Diplodus sargus | reverse complement strand
GTGTGTGTGTGTGTGTGTGTTTTCCTTTTCATTTAGAGGGAACTAGACCTGTGACCCTAGAGCAAATGCTGATTTTTGCCTCAGGGATTGATTGTATACCCCCACTCAGGTTTCCCAACCACCCAACAATTCAGTTCCTCCATGACAGCGATCGGGAATCGGAGGATATTCCCAAAGGGAAACACATGCGAGGTGATCCTGCGCCTGCCCCTCCATCCATCCTACTCCATCTTCAAAGAGTATATGGAGTCAGGGATATTCCAGTCTCCAACCTTTGGGTTAATTTGAGTCCATGTGAGGGTAAAATCTTCTCTTGCTTGCTTCACCATTTCTCTCACAATTCTGAAGTGTTCACTCTGTACTTGATGGATTTTTTTGGTTGGTCTGGTGTCATAATATTAATAAAATTTTAAAGGAACTGCAGGTGTTATGATGGGATATAACAGCTGTACGCATAAAGAGTGGAAAACATAAAATGCAACCCCAAATAATGATTTGATAAAGAGTGACATGAGAGGATGTCTTACACATGGAAGTATTAATTTGTCTTTGTTATATTTTTTCCAGGATGTCTCCCATTCATCTATCCATGAACAATGAAGAAAGTGTCTTGGACATTCATCAGCTCAGTTCGTGGAACAACCCATGATTATTTGCTGTTGCAACCCCCCAGAATTTACTTTGTTAATTCGCTATGGGGGATATTCAGTTGTAATTTATATTGTACGTGATTATATTAAATGTTTATTAAATAGATTATATTATATCATATTTATATAATTGTATACACTATTTTATATTGTAAATGAGATTATTAAATATATTATCTCAATATTATAAACATATATTGTATAAATGATATTTTATAGTTCTGTAGAATTTGATTTCAATCAAATAAAGTGTTCAACTTTGTCTCTTTGTGTTACTGCTTCACAAATGGATAATTGAATTTCAGAGGAATTGTTTATTACCTCAGAATTTGACTGTGGGGCTGTAGGACAGTAGTTTGAATGGTTTGCAGAAATTTCAACATCACCCTGGGTGCATCTGTAAGAATGTGAGACCACCACTGTTTTTACCATTCAAGACATTTAATGCCACAGTACAAACAGCAGTAGTGAGGCTTGAGGCATGTTTTATATCGGAGTGAGAAACAAATTGGTAATACACCATCATTATTTATATGTGTTGAAGAAGAAAATACACATTTGAAATGACGTCTGGAAAGAGCCCTTTGACCCCCAGACCTAAATGTTGATTCATGCTTTCCTTTCGACACCCGGCAAATACACATGTCCTTAACACCAGTTGATCAAGAGACGTCTGGACCTAATTTGATCACCATGCTAAATGGGTGGCCCCCCTTACCCCCACTCCCCCCGCTGTTCACCCTCCCCAAAGAGCAGACCTTTTTTCTCCTTGCATACCTTTTGTTTACCTTTTGTTTGAACCTGCCTTTCCCTGTTCTTTGTCCTTACTGTATAAAATGTGACTGTTTCATTTGCTCTGGGTCGACTCACTGGCTCGGACCCACTCTGTGCCTGTCGGTTCACCAGTTTACCGGTATTCTTGGAATAAACACATCACCACAGCAAACTGCTCAACAGGACTTGAATGATTTTCTTCAACAATTTGGTGCCGTGACCCGGATGGCTACAAACCTTCTACAGATACTCCTTCTTCCAGACCAAGGACATGCCAGTGACCTGAGAACCAAATTGCAGAGGTAAAAGGTCCTTTTGAAAACCAAATTAGTGTTACTGTGCATTGTTGGAGGTCTGTAGAGGAGGGAGTTCTAAGGAAGGGTGACGCCATCCGACATTCAAGTAAGTTTGCTGTGTGTTTGTGGAATTCTTTTTGGTGTTGTATGGTTTCGAAACTGATGTTATTGGGAAGTTAGTTTTTGGATGTATAGGAATGTGTTTTCCTAGTCTTATGAAGATTCGTTCTCATCAAGGCCAAGCATCTAGGGGTTAGCATCTTACTTAACATCCACATGGTGATGTAGAGCGCTGATATGGGGAACAAGAGGTTCGCCCACTGAGAAAATAGGCCTATGTAGGACCAGTAGGAAGCAGTAGGGATAATTTGTTATCCCAGGGATAAGAGATGCCAATACTTTTTGTATATTTTTCATTCTGTAACGATCTGATTTATTCTCGTTACATAGCGATCTGATTTATTCTCGTTACACAAAAAAGGGATGATTTGTATCTTCTGAGTAGAGCGTTGATTGAAAAGATTTGTATGTGAATTGTTGGCTAAAGTAAGAGAGTATGAAAGAATTTCTTGTTTTCATTTTATAGAGGAATCTTTTCAAGAAAAAAAATGGGAAGTTGTTTCAGTAGAAGGTCTGAGAGAGATTTAACTGGTCCTGTGAAGTACATGCATGATAATTATGGTAACGCTAGCTTGAAATTTGTTGCAACATGGGTTAAAATAACGCGAGACGATGGTCTTCTCAAATTAGCTTCTCTTACTGACCAAAATAAAAAGTTGTTGGCTGAATTAGAAAAAGAAAAAAACACAACGCAGACTAAAACTAACATGTCCTGTGAAAACACTGAGACAAACAAAAATGATCACACAAAAAGCCTTTATCCTGTAAAAGAGATAAAAGAATCCAGAGAGACAGAAGAATCCAGTGATGATAGCACTGATGATGACTGGGTTTTTGAACACCCAAGACCTGAGATGAATGATCAGAGAAATGACGCGCGAATTCTCACAAGAAAAAGTAAAAATAAAAAAGACAACCCAGCAAAATTAGCTCCACTGATTACAATGGGAAAAGATGTTGTCTATAAGCCTTGGAGCCGAAGAGAGCTTAAAGCAATAGTTGGAGATTTTCCCAAGGATGCACGGACAAATAAACAAAAATGGCTGGAAGAATGGGATTCAGTTTGCACGATCTACAGTCCTCACATGCCTGATATGATGCAACTGTTAAAACTGACCTCGCCATCTGATTTGAAAGAGAAAATAATCGATGCCTGTGAAATTCCCCGCAACCCCACAGAGTTTGCCAGAATCACTCCAGAGGAAGCTAAGACATTTTACAGTGTCATAGCTTTAGCAGCAAAACAGGAGATAATACAACAGGTTGACTTTACCCCTCTCGCAAAAATCAAACAAGGGAAAGATGAAAATCCTAGAGAGCTGTATGGAAAAATGATGACAACTGCAAAAGAAAACTGTGGTCTGTCACCAAGTCAAATTGTTGGAATTCCACCTGGGTACATGCAAAATTTGTTTGTGAATAGTCTCCAACCAAAGATCAAAACAAAGGTGCAATTGACAATTGGGTGGTCAGGAAAACCGATGACTGAATTGGTAGAAATTGCACAACACCATTGGGATAACACAGAACAAAGAGATTGTAGAATGAATGAATTGCTAATGTTTGCTCAAGTGTCTCACTACACAGGCGGAGCTACCAGAGGAGGACGCAGTGGCAGAGGAGGCTTTCAAAAAGGGAGGGGGCGCCAAGGACAAAGACCCTCACACCATGCGCATCACCACAAAAACTGCTTCATCTGTGGTGAGCCAGATCATTGGGTAATAAATTGCCCATACCGGGCATCCCAACATACCCTGCCCACGGCACCTCCATCAACCCACATGGAAGAGCCACCAACCCCACAGTATAACCAATAGAGCTGTCAGAACAGAAACCAAATTGAAACAGGAAAAATTGTAACCCAAGCTCCACTAATCAAACTAGCAAAAACTAAAGAAGAACCTAATTTAATGATAAATGTGAATGGAAAATTAACGTCCTTTCTGGTGGACACAGGAACTTCTTTTTCTACACTAAAACCAACAAAATATACAAATTTGAAAACATCTGAAAAAACAGTTAGAGCTGTGGGGGTTGGAGGTATTCCAATGTGTCTACCTGTATCTGAGCCTACTACAGTGCCTATAGGTCCTTTCACTGAAAACACGTCCAGCTTCACCACTTCCCACTCCTTTCTTCTATCAGATACCACACCCGTGAATCTGTTAGGACTAGATTTGTTATGCAAACTAAATTGCACCATCTATTGCACACCAGACGGCATCTTTTTAGAGACTAATGAACATAACAAAACTACTGTGAAAAACATGGTTTATCACATGTGAGTAAAGGGGGAATGTGTCAAGTAGTGCTAAAAGACTGGTTTGCGCCAGGTTTTACATCTTATGCTAAAAGATATTGCGAACAATGTCTAATCTGTCAACAACACAACCCAGGAAAGACAGTAAAGACAACGATGTCGACACTCCCCCCCCCCCTCAGTGACCTTTCAGGGCCCTGCAAATAGACTTTATCCATATGCCAAAATGTGATGGATTTGGATGTATAGATATGTTTTCCAACTGGCCAGAAGCCTGGGCATGCAAAAAGGCTGACTCTGTTTCAGTAGCAAAATGCTTGCTGAAAGACCTTATTCCAAGATATGGTTCCAAGACTTTGTAAATCGCTGGGGATTAAACAAAGACTACATTGTCCATACCACCCACAGTCTGCAGGGCTGGTTGAAAGACAAAATGGTGTTTTAATAAACAAATTGGCCAAACTGTGCGCGGAAACAGGTTTGAAATGGACAGTGCTATTGCCCCTAGCCCTAATGTCAATGAAGTCTACACCTATCAGAAAACACAAGCTCACCCCTCATGAGATTATTACTGGAAGACCAATGACTATACCAAGCAACTCAATACAGTGCATGAAGAAGATGGACCTACATGCGATGGATGAGTCCATTTTAACATTCTGCTCTGCATTAACCTCTGCTGTTCAGTCGATCCACAGACAAGTGCAAGCTGTCCAGTCACCTCCTAACGATCAGCCATGTCACGACCTTCTACCAGGAGACTGGGTCTGCATCAGAGAGTTTTGGAGGAAAAACGCCCTGAAACCCCGCTGGTCGAAACCACAACACGTCCTGCTTACCACCAACACAGCCATCAAGTGTGAGGGTCGTTCTACTTGAATTTCCTGCGCCCTCTACAACCAAACTTGCTGCTTGAACACTTTCGTGACAAAAGCCCATTTTTACCGTTTCTTCTGCACCAAACACAAAGCAAACGTGACGGCAATGTTCACAAAAAAGCATGGCGGACATTATTTACCCCAAGTCCCGTTTTGGACAGGTCGGTGCGTCCGGGCCGTCAGCTCGGCCGTGTAGGTTAGCTAGCGGCTAGCGGCTAGCAGCTAGCTACACACGAACATCCACAGATTCTGATTCCACTTTGTTTTTCCGCGTGTCTCCGCATCTCCTCAGACCCGAACAGACCGGCCCGGTCTTGTTTAGTCTCATTAATCCACAACAGTCAGTTTAGATCATGCACAGAATAGAACGGGACCGAACCGCCGGCTAACTCCCGGCCCAGCTCGCGCCACTGCAGGTATAAATCCGCTCTCCTCAGACCCAAACAGACACGGTCCGGTCTCGTTTGGTCTCATTAATCCACAACAGTCAGTTTAGATGCACAGAACAGAACAGGACCGAACCGCCGTCTAACTCCCGGTGCAGCTCGCGCTGCCACAGGTATACATCCGCTTGTTTCTTTATGTGTGTCGTAGTCCTGAGCTCTGCAGTGACTGGCTCTAATGCGCATGTCACTGTGGGGGCTCCGATAGACTATGCTCCAGAGTGTATAAAGCATTTATGAAATAATTCATTAACGGTGTCATTGTAATCCAAAAAAATCCGCATGGCACACCCTTGAACCGAGCAGCAGCCATGTTGAAACTCTCACGTCAGTCTGATCCTGATCCACAGAGATATTTCACACACACATATACATACATACATACACACACACACACAGAGACGGACAGAGATTCCTTGCTTTTATAGAGAGATTATTAGGCCAAGCCCGAGGGGCCCAAGGGGACGCGTATGCAAGTATACGCATTACCGAGGGCCACCGGTGCTAGGAACCCGATTGTAATTGTAAAGATTTTTATTTTTATTTTTCTCTGGCTAAAAGTGGTGCTGCAGGCTAAACCGTGCAAGGGAGGGCGTTGCAATTTGGAGGGTTGGTCCAGACTCCTGCGAATATCGCAGACACAAAAAACTACACATATCCGCCTGCAGGGGGCGCTATAACCTAGGACAACACTTTTTTGCCTGTAACTCCCAAACCGTATGTCGCACATTCAAAAACCTTGTATCTCCAAACTTGGCACGTACACTTTTCAGCTGGATCTGATCTAAAGTTATCAAAATAATTTTGTGTGGTCAAAAAATGTGCTAATTATTCACGAACAAATTTATGTAGCCAGCTATAAACATGTAAACTGTTTGATAAACTAAATGCTATTAACACCAAATTTGAGATGCTTGGTTGCCATGACACTGGGAAGGGATGAGCCGAATTTGGCTAAGTTTGGCCACTAGGGGGCGCTAAAAATATGGGAAGTTTATATCTCTTAAACGGCTACACCCATTTCTTACAAAATTTGGTCGGTATGATGTAGGGCCAATCCTGAGGCAATATCTTGAGGTTGGTCATGACTGCTCAATGTGGTCGTGGCTTATAACAACAAATCCAAATCGGCACACATTCAGCCTTTCGCACTTCCAGTGCACTTCCCATTACAGTGAATGCCACTGCTCAGACATTGGCCTGTGTCCTCACTTTTGCCCCGAGCCCCTCATCCTTTGGGGCCAACTTCCGTGGGTACTGCGGTGCGCGGGGTCTGAGTCGCGCAGGGGGGCTTGGCCCCCGTTCCTAACTGCTTGCAGTTCTAGTTCTAGTCCCTATTGTAATTCAAAGGATTATCATTATTCATCTTCTCTGGCTTTAACTGCTGTTTTGGAAGCCTAAACATACCCCAAAACTCACCAAACTTGGAATGTAAGTCACACCTGGCGAAAAATGTTATAATCTGTTGTTGTCCTGAATTTCCAACACGAGGTGGCGCTGTTAATAAGGAAAGTGCGTTTCGGCTAATAACTCCCATATATCCCTTGTATCCACGCGTTCAGTGAATTGTGCTGAATCTCGTGGTATAGGCCACGCCCATACACGTGGCCCATTTCTTTTCGCTACGTCGCAAAATGTCGAAAACCTACTTTTTAGAACTCCTCCCAGGCGATTTCACCGATTTGCACGAAACTTGGCACACAGCATCTGTGGATCCTCCTGACAAAAAGTTATTAAAATAATTTTGATAGGCCACACAATACTCAAGTTATTAAATATCAAATTCCTGCAGATTTGGTTCAAAACAGGAAGTGTTGCATATCCCCACATTGGTATCGTCTAATGACATGAAACTGAGGTTACTACTTTGTGCAAAATTTCAGGCGATGCCCACAAGGTGGCGCTCTTTAAACTGAGCTATTTTATATCTCCAAACCTGTTCATCGGATTGACACGAAACTTTGCATAGTTTTTGTCAGTGCCCTCCTGAGGAGAGCCTATGAAGGGTTTACCAATTTGACTCTAGATGGCGCTGTGGTGCCAATTTAATTTTATATTTGGTGATGAAGGGTGAAGGTGATTAAGGTGATGACCACAAGGTGCCGCTCTTTAAATTGAACTATTTTATATCTCCATAACGGTTCATTGGATTAACACGACATTTAGGCAAGGCAAGGCAAGGCAAGTTTATTTGTATAGCACAATTCAGACACAAGGCAACTCAAAGTGCTTTACAGGCACACACAAATTACATTAAAAGACATAAAAATGTCATTTAAAAGACATTAAAAATTGTACAATTATTGTCAGTGCCCTCCTGAGGAGAGCTGAAAAAGGGTTTACCGATCCGATACTAGATAGTGCTGTGGTGCCAGTTTTATTTTATATTTGGCACTGTACCCACACCATAACACTTATGGAAATGAAATTCATAGGGGTGGTCTTGAATGGCCCCTGTAACTCACACACCAAAAATGATGAGCAGGTGGCGCTATTTTTCCACTTGAAAGCGTTTTTGGCCCATAACTCCAACATAATATGAAGAGCATAGTTAAACCTTATATCTGTGTGTGCCCTGAATTCAGCTGAATTGTTTGGTGTAGGCCACGCCCACTTGTGTGCTAACTTTCCATTTGCAAAATCACGACAAAGGAAAAACCTGCTTTTTCGAACTCCTCCCAGACGATTTGACCGATTTGCACCAAACTTTGCATGTCGCATCTGTGGACCCTCCTGACAAAAAGAATCAAAAGAATTTTGATAGTCCATAAAATGCTCAAAATATAAAACAACAAACTCCTGCATATTGTGTTGAAAACAGACAATCTTGCGTATTTTTACAACGTACTGTCTGATAATCACATAAATGTTCATAATTGTGTTCCATGGCCTAATGATGGTCTGTGTAAAATTTCGGCCAATAGGTGGCACTCTGGTCGCAGTGTAATTATTGTGAATGGAAAGTAAATGGGGAAATCTTGAAATCCTCTTCAAAACTCATCGGCTTTCAACCCTTTTCTTGTGCTTCATACTTTCAGCTACAGACATCATTCCAACTTTTAAAGAGCCAGAAGACCTTGAACTATTTGGCATGTATTCAGCTTTTTATAATCTTCTACAGTTTTGAAATCATCACAGTTTTAGTTTTAAGGATTTTTAGGCCACCTTCTGATTTTATAATGGGTGTGTATTGCGTGAGCTGGAGTGTGTGACATCATCACTAGAGTGGAGAGCAGCTAGAAAAAAATATTTTGGCAATAACCATACCATTTTTTTTCCAACAATGGCAGGAGATTGGAAGGCGTTTTCTCATTCATTCTTATTGAGACATTTTCTACTCTGCCTCTGCTAATGCTCCAGCATGTGTGCAGCCACAGAAACTGTAAGAAAGCTCTACAGTTAAAGGTGCAACAGCACCCTCTACTGGTGCAAAGACAACTGGCAGTTAACAAGTAAAGACATGCTCAGTCACACTGAAATGCAGCAGACCAGTCAGTGAGCAGATCCTGTGAAGCTGCATGGACTTTCTGTGTGTTTCTCTAATGACAACCTTTACAACCGAGACCACAAATCACCACCTTCCAGGTCATCTAAATACAGAGGTCTCCCTTTCACTGAAGGTACCTGATAAAAATCTCCAACTGCAATTATGCAATCATACAGTGTAAGGTAAGCGTACATCTTTCCCTATGCTAAAAGCATTATGAATGGTAGCTGCATTTAAATTGTGTGCAGCTAACCCCGTAGGAGCTGTTAGTAGAACGCAAATGTCGTCCAGATCACAACACCCTCTCGACAACAACCACATTGCCTCGTACTGTATAGCCCTGATCAAATGGCTCTTACCTGTCCCTGCCCCACCTGTAATCAATACATGTATGGGATTTGGCTTTGCTCCATTTACCCTATCTAAGCATTACCGCCTAATCTGATAAAAAATACACATCTGTGTCTCATTCAGAGACCTAATTAAAGCCAAACCGTCTTCTCTGTCGAGAACATTGTTCCTCTTTTCCAAATGTGCAACATCTTTACTGTTCACAGCCAAATCTGGAATGCTATCTACATGTTCCTCCACCATCTGTTCTGTCTCTCTACGTTCCTCTATACACTCTAAATGCTCCAAATCCTGCTCTGGGCACAGGTCGCACCAGGCATCTTCTACAACACCCTCCCTATCAATTGAATTTTGGATATTATCCAACTCGTCTGCGTCTCTTTCAAATTTGCATCTATTCAAATCAAAAACCGCTTTAACCGAATGTAGCAATTTATCACCTAATCTCACATGACCGTGTCTGTAAAACTGCTCAAACATCTCAAACCCCACCGGTTTGAGCTGCCCATCTTTACGATATGGCAGGAACATCTGCAAAATGCTTTGATAGAACAATTCCGTATTCTTCGTCTCCGAAAAGCGCACGTAACGAACAACGGCAGGTTGCGTACGTGTTCTTTTCACAACAAAACTGCAATCATTATCTAATTTAACTCAATGGCCAGCCGTTTCATTTTTACTCAAAACACGATAC
Organism: Diplodus sargus; assembly: GCA_903131615.1. Lineage (NCBI taxonomy): Eukaryota > Metazoa > Chordata > Actinopteri > Spariformes > Sparidae > Diplodus > Diplodus sargus. Next base: position 15,150 of record CAEMYA010000517.1, on the reverse strand, counting down.
TCTGACGCAAATGTTGCCAAGCACGTCATTAAATGTACCATCTTTAGGACTATTCTTGTACCTGTCAACAGAACTCCTCATCCACATATCTTCATCGGTAAGATCATGTGATGATGCCTTTTGTTTTAACACACTTAAAGGCAAACTCATTTTCACTGTATTCTCCCTTACCGGCACAAACACAGAGCACTCCTAAAGATGCATGTTTGTCAATCTATACACCGCCTCTTGAGCACAAACATCCCTATTGTGTAAATACCAGAAGTGGGAGTTAGTCACATACGTGCAAGTCATAAGCAAGTCTCAAGTCTTAACCTTCAAGTCTCAAGCAAGTCTCAAGTTAACTGTGATGAAAATAAGGCAAGTCAAGTCGAGTCATGTCTAAGGTCAAGCAAGTCACAAGAAGTTACATCACACAAAATTCTGATCTAAGTTTCCTTATTTAAATCAGTAAATAGACTTAGTGGTCATGAAATGGTTGAATTTTATTTTCAACATCAAACATTAACTCCACTACACTTGTTATTTTTCTACTCAACTGTTTTTTGGGCACAAAAAGTATTGCATCAAAGCTAAATGCAATTAAAAAGTGCATGAAGTAAAAAAAATTAAATAAAAAATATATAACCTAAAGTGTAAACATGACTCACATCAATCCCTGAAAAATGTAGTCAGACTTTTCAAGGATAATGGTTTTGTATGTCACTAAAAGGCATTCCTCAATCATAGCTTACTTTAAAAAAAACCCATAATATTCATCTTATTTTAAACACTGACTTTTCTGCAATACTGTCACTTAGTGGAAAGACTGACTAGAATCTGCAACCTATTAACAAAATAAAGGCTCAGGTGGCCGTATAGAGTCAATCTACACAAGCTGTAGAAGATAATTTGCCATACATGGCATGGGAACAACAGAATTTTTCACAAGTGCTCACTCTTTGAATCTCTATGAAAATATCTCTTCAACTTTTCCGTAACGCCAAACACTTTATACATCTATATGGACAAGACTGCTTAATTAGATTATTATCAACAGGTGCACTTGATGCAGTGACTGTCATAGCTCTGACTGCCACCTTGAACAAAGAGGGGATGGTGCGTCGGTTCAGGGCCCAAAACTGAAGGCAGCTCTGTCCATCACAAATGTCCTAATAGTTAGTCAGCTGAAGATGGGGATTTGAACTTGAATCAGTCCTCTGTTTTTTGCGGTATGCTGAGAACAGCCCAGACTGGCTCACTGGCTCTGCCATTGTGATTTGATCCTCATCAGTGGTTTGGGGGATCTTGCATGCCTCTTTGAGAATCAAATCTGCTAAACAAGAAAAAATGGTAATCAGAAAGTGCATTCATGTGTTAAACTGTTGGAATACAGTATTCCACATCGAACTGGGTAATTACAAACCGCCATGTCATGAAAATCTATATGAACATATTGAAAATGTCTTTTATAGCCTATTACTTTTACAGTCAGACATTAACTTACATTACCACTGAAAACATTCCATATCTTTTATCATCGCAAACACAGCCTCCTTCTCGTTTTTAGGGGCCAGAACATCGTGGGCCAACCACATGCTGCAAAAGGAAGGATCCAGCACAGCAGCTTTAAGGTATAGAGGGTCAGAGAATGGCAAGGTTCCTCCATCACTCTGGTCATCTTCCATCCTCACATTTACAAAGATTCCTCTGAATCGTCTTTTGAGTGATCCTTGCAAGCTACGGACCAAGCCACCCAAATAGTGCACTCTCTCTTTAAGATTTTCCAGATGGTGATTAAGAGAAAGGACACAGGGTACCACAGCACTTATTGTCAGAGTTTTTTCTCCTTGTGTAAGCTCTGTTGCTTCTCCAAAAGGTTCAAGGACATCCACAAGTTCTTTAATCTGATTCCACTCTCTAGCTGTGAATACTGTCTCTGTGTCTCCCATCTTCAAGAATTTTACACAGTTTGAGGTGGTCACAGTTGAGCACTGACTTCAGTTGTCTCAGAGTGGAATTCCAGTGTGTAATGACAGAGGCAGGGATTCCACGTTGGCCAAACTCCTCCTCAAATTTCTCCTTGAAAGAGGTGCTTGTGTGGAGCAAGGAGCTCAACCTGGAAGCTTTGGAGAGAGCTGCAGTGACTAACTTAGTCTCTTTTAGGCCATCTCCAACCAACTGAAGAGTATGAGCAAAACATTGAAGTCTTGTCTGGGTTTTTGCGCTCAAGGAGTTTTCAACCCTCTCTTGCTCTTCCACTGTCAGGTCATCCCAAATGTCAGGATCATCAAGGTCATCATCTTCTTCTCCCTGCCCTAGAAAACATGTAGTGAATGCTTTTTTCATGTTTGCAGCATTGTCACAGATGATGTGGTCAATCTTTTTCTTGATCTGCTACTCTTCACATATTTGCTCAAACTCTTCACAAATCCTTTCCCCTGTATGGGAACCCTTAAAGCGGTTACACGCAAGCAACTGGGACTTCAACTGAAGATAGTTGTCTTCGATATTGACCCAGTGTGCTGTGACTCCAAGAAAGCCTCTCATCCTGCGATCCGACCATATGTGACACATGATCTGCCCCTGCGAGTTCACTTTTTAGCTTTGTTTGCCTTTCTGCCACCACACATTGAAGTTTTGAAGTAATTGTTCTGCTGCTCACTGGAGAGTACTTGTAGTCCACTACTGACAAAAAGTTATGAAAGCTTTGATTTTCAATGATGGACAGTGGCATGTTGGAATTTATAACGAGGTCTGACAGGATGGAATGTGTAATGGCTTTCTGCTGGGGGTGGTTGCAGTCATATAACTGCACTTTTGTTGATTTGATGTACTGGGAGATGGGAGGCTGGCTGGGATCAGACGTCCCTTTTGAATGAATGTATTCTTCATATCTGTAGACACAGTAAACAGAAGAGGGTGGCTAGTCAATATTATGATGTAATTGCTCAGTTTGATCAATTTTAGATTATTTTTTTTAAACCCATGCGTACAAGAATAAGATTAGATTAATATCAACCCTGGAACTGCACCGTACTGCACATCCTGACAGCTGAGAATATTACTCTCAGGTATTGTTCCCCCTCTATAAAAGGAGGCTGAAAATTACAGGACATGTTTGTTCTGTCCTGAAATGTGTGTTTCTCTTCTATAAAACACATTCTACATCTCGGAGGCGACGTCTTCACACATAGGGCCCTTCTCTTTTCAAACAGGGCAGAGTAAAAACAGTAGGAGAGACACAGACACAACACCTGAGGGAGAAGCAGGTCTGTTGCGGACGTGCATGAAAAAACACGGTGTCATGTTGGGTTGTGAGCGTGCATAATGCGCGCTGATATTTAAAATAATGACTTTGTGCGCACTGAAGACGCTATATCTGAAACACACACGCTTTAACCAAGACGGCGGCCAAAGTCACCCAGCCTTTGCTTTAGATAGTCATGAGAAACCCTGCGTTTAGCCATGAGCACACAGCTATGCTCTGTTAGCTAACGTAACGTTAGTAACGTTAGCTAACAGAGCTTAGCTAAGAGAGCTTAGCTAACGTGCCCACATTAAGCCCCCACCCCTGTCTTTTACATTAACGTTTTGTGTTCTCACAATGCACAATCACTTTGAGGCCTAACATAGTTAAATAGCATCTAAACGTCATAGCGTTAGCTAAAGTTAGCTAAAGACAGCTAAAGACACACAGTCACCTACCTCTCTTTGTCCAACCATTTAGAATTTAATTTTGGAGCTAGGCTCACAAACTGTTTTTCAACATTTCTGTGTTCAGGATTTAATGGGCGGGTCAGAAATCATGGGGGGGCTTATGCAAATCATAGCCGCGTTACGTAACGCGGCTATGATTTGCATAAGCCCCGCCCTGCTGCGGAAGTGGTATAAATACGTGCAGCGCGTCAGCTTCAGCGGTTCAGTCACATTTCCTCCTCATCGCTCTGCATCTTTCCTGGATGCCACAGTGTGCAGGCGCTGTTAGCTTATTTAAGTTTCCTTCAGATGACAACGTAAGAAACGGTGGATCAATTTTGTCAAGAGGAGCTAACCTTACTGTGGGGAGTTAAACATCACCACCAACACCGTCTCTGCAGTGTCCACGTTACCCCTGATCGTTTCAGCAACTGTCACCAGGAAATATCTGGATTTCTGCAGAGTCCGTTGACGCTGGTCACT
>CAEMYA010000517.1:0-10909 GCA_903131615.1 Diplodus sargus | reverse complement strand
TGATGGAGGGTGCTACCGGCCTTATGTGGCTGCCCTTGGCCCCCCTCGACCCGCTGATGGAGGGTCCCACCGGCCTTATGTGGCCGCAGCCGACCCTCTCCGTCCAGCTGACAGCGGGTGCCACCGACCTCACTCAACTAAATACAGAGAAATGTCCCACAAAGCAACGTTACATGACCGGACAAAAGTATAGTAACTGTAACATTCTTTAGCAACTTATATGAGGAAAACAAACACTACAGCAGCTGTTTGTGGAGAAGCGTCTGTCCTCCTGTCCGTCCTCCGCCTGTCCTCCCGACTCGTCATCACATTTCTGCTCAGAAAACAGCGTCTGTCACCGGCAAAGACTTTAACTCACCGAGTCTTTGTGACGAAAATAAATCACCCGCGACTGCCAGCTCTCCTGACCGAGACTTTAGGAACTTTCCCCCAGAAAACTGCCTCCGTCCCCGCGAGTGACAGAGCCAGACAGCGTCCTGTTTACTGATGGTGATTATGTATTATTATGCAATTTAGCGCGAAAAACTTCACTCCGTCACTGTCCAGGATGTTTGGTGGGTCAGAATCTAGATCACTACACATTATAACAGCATCCATATGATAATAAACTGTCCGCGGGTTTAGGTAGACAAGGGGAACACCTTCAGGGAACACCTGGGGAAACACCGACGTCATTAACATGACGTGTACCGTCACCGTCACTGCAACCGTCCTGCCGACAACAGGTGCTCTCATCCCCGCCACCAGCCAGACTTTAGATTCTCTGTAAAACATGGCCTGTGAGGAACGAGGCTGAGCACTATCAGTGTCTGACTCAGAGTCAGTTTCTGGCTCTGATGGCTCAAACGGGTCCGGCTGGGTCCATCGATGACGCTGCTAGTAGCTTCCATTGTTACTGTAGGTTAGGTCCTCCACAAAACTAAACAATATGTAACAATAAGACCCAAAGATATTATTTCAGAGTTCGAATATAACGACAAATCAATTTGCTCCACAATAAACCTCATGATTTTAATGGGTAAATTCCACATCCATAAGAGTAAATTTTCCAAGTCCCTCCCAAACTTTAATGTCTTCACAAATGAGTTTATTCTTTACATAGACACCTTAAAACTGATGCCAAATAAGAAAAGTGAACGGACACTACAATACTTAGTCATTTTCACTTACCCCAAAATAAGAAATGCCTCATACATATTTATTTTATTCTATTCCAATTACATGTATTATTTTATCAAGAGATATATTTTTTATTCATTTTGTATCTTGTCTTGTCACTCAGTGCCTGCTCTATCTGATTGTCTGTACTTTTGCAAATGTTAAATAAAGATTTTCATACAAAAAAAATAGGTTAGGTCCTCCTGCAGTACACGGAGGCAGCTCCCCTCCTGTGTGGGCGTGGCTACAGCGCCTCTAACTGACACGCCCCCAGCGTTTCACAGCAGAGAGAAGTGCTTGTTTTTCCAGGATTTTGAGACCTAATTTTATATACTTGGCAATTTTTTTAATCTTTCAAATTTGGCTCAGTGGTCAATGACACATGTTTCTGTGGTATGACAAACTCATAACACAAATTTATTTTTGCTTTACACGGACTTTAAATCCAAACTTCATGATTTTCAGAGCTCCCTCCATGCTGCTGCTCCTCTGAACTTGTCTGCCAGTCTGGCACGCCCGCCAACTGACAGGCTTGCACACACGCATCACACAGTGACAGAGGGCAAAGTAACGTCTCCATATGCACAAAAAAAAAGAAAGAAAGAAAAGCCAAGACTTTCGAGTCATCTGTGTAAAGTCTAAGTCAAGTCTCAAGTTATGAATACGAAGTCAAAGTCAAGTCGAGTCTTTCATCACTGTTAGTCAAGTAAGTCTCAAGTCCTCAAATATGCGACTCGAGTCTGACTCGAGTCAAGTCATGTGACTCGAGTCCCCCACCTCTGGTAAATACACACTTTCTAAATTTTTCAATGCATCTTTAGCACTGCTATTACCCTGTTTAGCTGCTTCCCTCTGAGCATTTCCTAACAACAAGCCCATCTCCTTTTCTGCCTTGAAGATGTAAGAAATGATGTACACTACACAAGCATAGGCATCAACGACATATTGGATGTCAATATTAGCATTCCAGCATTTCAAAAGTGGTTTGCTATATTGATTGATCCAAACTTCGTTCGCCTGCCTCTTCAAAACAACTTGCGTCTTCCTGCCTACACGATTATAGGCAGCCTCAAAACGACGTTGATTTAATCCTAAATGTCTAAACAACTCTTCCACACTATCAAAACTGGCATTCTCATCCGAAAGAACCTTTTTATTCTTTGTCATAATTGCCAATGCAATCTCTTTTTTCATTATGTCTGTTTTAACTGCCCCTCATTTTTGCATGCACAACAGTCCAATTTATGTGCTTAATCTACCTTACATTTACAAGATTTTTGGCCATCCTCTTGACTGACTGGACGTGAAATAAAAGTTTTTGCGAATGGTGGCTTAGGAAAATTGAAACGACAAACAGTTTTATTCTTTTTACAAGATTTAGAATGTAATTTTGAATGTTGTTGCACAGATGTAACAATCTCCAATGACGTTTCATCCGGTGCTGGTAATTCACATGTCACATACTGATCAATATATTGAACTACCACTTCATCAGTATTTTTATCAATTATTGGGGCGTTCTCTATCCAAAAGAGGCAGTGAATATGTGGTGATACACGCTGCTGGAATTCCACCCTATAAAAATAATCCTTTATTTTGCCAATAGGATTAGATGGAGACAAGAGCACCTCTCTCAGAAAACAATGCCAGCGAAAATCAAACATTGTGGCGGCAGTGACCGGATTGCCACGCAAAAGTTGACACCTGTCTGCCCATTCCAACTGTTCAGCTGTCTCTGTTTTGATTGATTGATTGATTGCACTTTAATAATCCCCAAGGGGAAATTCATTTGCCACCACACACACACAACAACATACATCAACAGGACAGTTGATACTGAAGATAGAGCACAGTCCACCACACACTACAACAGCAAATAATGCACCATACATAGGCACTGGAAGGACACAACAAACACAGCAATATCCCAACATAAGTTACAACAACCAACAAAATAAGTCATAATCAAGGGCATAATTCCTAACACCAGCATAAGTTACAACAACCAACATCATAAATCATAAACAAGAGCATAATTCATAACAATAGCATAAGTTACAACATATCAACAGCTCTTGTTAAAGAGTGTGATTGCTGTGGGAACAAAGGACCTCCTAAACCTCTCAGTGGAGCATCTGGGTAGGAGGAGCCTTTGACTCCTGCCACTCTTATTGAAGATGTTGTGCAAGGGGTGGTCATCCCTTGACAACACACTCCTCATCTTCCTTATTACCCTCTTCTCTAATATTTCCTCCACAGAATTTGGGCATGAACCAATGATGGGGCCTGCTTTCCTTATCATCTTGTTAAACCTGTTCCTGTCCTCAACTGTTATACAACTGCCCCAACACGCAACAGCATAAAAAAGGACACTTTCCAGTATCCCATGATAAAATATGTTTAAAATAGGCCTACCCATATCAAATGCCCTCAGTTTTCTAAGAAAAAACAATCTAGACTGGGCCTTCTTGAAGGTAACTCTGCTGTTCTCCTTCCAGTTTAATTTGTTATCTAAATGGACACCAAGGTATCTATATGAAGGAACTACCTCTACTGGCTGACCTCTAATAAGAACAGGGCCTACCTCAACTTTTTTCCTTTTAAAATCAAATACTAACTCCTTAGTTTTGTCTATATTTAGAATGAGATGGGCATCATCACACCAACTGACATAGCTATCCACCTCATTCTGATACACTGCATGGTCGTTGTTAGTTATGTAGCCTACTAATGCAGAGTCATCGGAAAACTTCTGTAAGTGACAAGAGGCACTACTATGTCTGCAATCAGAAGTATAAAGTGTAAATAAAAAAGGAGATAAAACTGTACCCTGTGGTGCCCCTATATTAGTGGTGATAATCTCAGACTTGGTGTCATGAACCCTCACATATTGAGGTCTGTTCTACCTGCCTGTTTCAAAATACTATTGAGAAGATTTTTCCACCGCATATCGGCTGAAGAAAACGAACAAAACCACGTTGGAACACCCAGCTGACGAACACAGGCCAACAAATCATGCTGGGCTCCCTGCCAAAAAGATGGGGTACCTCTAATAGGTTTAAGAAAACGAAACCCATCATCAAACTGCAACAACTTTTTTTCAAAGATTCTTCATCATTTAATATGTTTCTGCTAACTTTCTGACATCTACCACCTGGTTTACCCTTCCGTAATGCTATTGATACATCTGACACAACCTGTTCTACCTCAGATAAGTACTGAGCAAAAAAGATGTATTCAACATTTTGTGCAAATCTACCATCAGCATATAAAATCCTGTTATTAAAATAACGCAACAAAGTCAAACGATGCTGTCTACCATCATGATAAGTACCATGTCCACTAGGAAACAACACCGGGAAGCATTTTGCTTCATTTGTATGATTAGACAACAACCTCACAGGAGTGTTCCCTTCTGCTGGAGCCAAGTTCAGTATATCATCAAAATATTGATCCAGTGTTTCCTGACCAATATCTACAGACATAAGACAAGTGTCCTAGAACATGCAATGTTGTTGTCGATCATGCAGAAGCTCATCTTCCCCAGCATCTGCAGATGCTTCACCACCACCATGACATTCACTATCCGGTTCCCTACAAAACTCATTTATCCACGCTTCATTAAACTCTGCGTCTTTATAATGGACATTTGTCAGTTTTAAATATTGCAAAGCCCGCTCTACTTTCATACCATCAACAAACTGATACTCATAATGTCCATTACAAGTTAGCTTCCGCTTCAACTTTACTGGCAACAAAGATCCCTCCACGTCTGTACGTGGCAGCAAATTACTTGTCTGCACAATGTTTGCAGGAACACACGTTACAGGTCCGTGTACTCCATTTTGTCCACCTTTAGGCAATGCCAACATCTTCATAAATGGAATATGCAACGCAATCAAATGTTGCTCTAAACTGTTAAAACGCGCCAATTCTGGTGGAATGGGACAAATTGCCAAAGTGTTCAATGCACATTCAGGCGGCATTACACCTTTACTAATCTTAGAATGACACCTGTTGCAAATCCACAGCTGACGTCTAGATGTATCCAACCATTTACAAGGAAATATGCAGTCTTCATTTCATTTATGTAAATATTTTTCACTAATACATTTATCAGCAATTTAACTCTATCCGAAAACTGTTCTGTAACATAATCAGACTCCTCTGCCTTTCCTTTATTTTTTTCCTTTCTCAAATGATCTCCTGCTGTAACACATTTCTTATGCTCAACACTTCCATGATACTTGCTTTTACTCGTGGCTTTTACATGCTGCCTGTGCACTTCACTTTCCTTATATTTCTTTATACTCATAACCTTAAGTTGCTGCCTGTGCACTTCACTTTCCCTGTATTGCCTTTTACTCATCTTCTTAACTTATAGATTACATTGTCCCTATATTTCCTTTGAATTTTTTCAATAAGTTTCTGCTTATATCCTACATTTTCTCTATATTTCCTTTGAATATGTTCAATAAGTTTCTGCTTATATCCTACATTGTCCCTATGTTTCCTTTTAATGTTTTCAATAAGTTTCTGCTTATATCCTACATTTTCATGATATTTTCTTTTATTGATTTCAATTACTTTCATCCTATAAAACACATTTGCCTTATATTTCTGTTTAACAATTTCTTTGACTTTCTCCCTATGCAAATCATTTTCCTGGTATTTTACTTTTCTTTTTAAGTTCTTTTTACTTCTCAAATACTTAGAAGAATTTGCATTAGGTTGGCTTAAATGTAAATGAAGTCTGCGCTTGCGTAGATACAGTACTATCCTGCTGTTTCACAACTTTATCTTTAACATCGATAACTTCCGCTACACAACCTGAAGCAACAACTGGACTTGAACTCTCAGCACAAACACTACTCTCTCTACTTTGCCGTCTAAAATTGCGGAACAAAACACTCCGGAACAAGACGCATTCACTTTACAGTACCTACAACAACGCATCTGAGGCTGCATAACGCAAACAACATTCTCATAATGGTTACCATTACAATTCTCTAAATACACTGCCTGATTGGACAACTGCCTATTCTTGCAAGTGTATTCAAGCCAGCGATCACCACAATACGTGAAAATATTCACTCCTAAACAATCTGCTGCTGCTTGAGTCTCTACTTCAGTTACCCAACTACCAACATAGCGCATTCTCGATCTGCTCATATAATCTTCCATTGAGGAATACTCACAACGCAAAATACTCTGATATGCAAGAGGATTGGCCTGTAATCGCTTAAACACAGCTAATCTAAGTTTTCTATGATTCTTCTGTGTGCCACACAGAGCTTGACTAACCGCTCTAAAGAAACAATTACCATCACCAACTATTTGCTTGTTCGTGCAAGGAGCCCCTAATGCCCCAACCTCTGTCGATACCAGATCAAGTTTCTGCGACTCAACATTCAACTGTTGCACAAAGCTTGTGCAACATTACTATGCAGCGGATTAAACTCAAGTCTTTTACTTATCACATCACTGACAAATAAAACGTCTGAATTAACCGCATTAACATCCCTGCTTTTCAACTTTTTGGATGCATGACTACCCACTGAAATCTTGCGTTTCACACCTGTCTGACTGCTGCTAAGGGTTACCTGTTCAGCCGACACTTCAAGTGCTGGCTGAAGAGGTAAGCTACAACCAAAATCAATCCCTCTGCTTTCCACAGTTGCACTTGGACTTTTGTGAGTGACACACACACCGGCAATCTCAAACAGCTTTGGAGTGTTCATTGCGGTGGCAAATTTGCATATGTGATCAAACACACGGTCAAGGCAACTAAAATACACAACAACACTAAACCCGCTCTCATCTACCATGCCATCTGCACCGCGTGCGTGGGAGTCAACAACCGCATACTGCCATTCTCAACCAATGATAGCACATGTGCTGCCACTCACAATCAGTAAGCATAGCAGTGTCATATTTGCTACACATCTTTCCCAAACCATTCCTGAGAGTGGTGTACACACCTGCATCCACAAGCTGTCCCTCAACCACATCAACATCACCAGAAACATAGTCACCATACTCAAACTCAAATTTCTTTCCATCAATCATGGACTCTTTGGGCAAATCTGGAACACACAGCAGTTCTGACCTCCCACCTTCCGCAACAATGTGTAGAGCTCGTCCCCCAACTCTACAACCTTATACAGATTGCCGGACTGCCACGAAAACACACTATCAATGCTGTGTTTGGCCAAAGCTACCAAACTTACAGCCATACACCGAAGCCCTCCATGTTGGAACCGAGCGTCCCCTTGGTGAAAAGTTCCCATGATGGAACTTACATCGGTCTCTGGCCTGACTGAATCGCTATCCCCGAGCACAGCTGCAACATCGACGTCAACACTCCCGCCTGCAAACAATGAAGCACTGTCGTTATCTACCGGATATGCCATGACAGAAATGCCATGGACGGCATACCACTTCGCATCTAAAGACTGACTCAACTGACTGATGTGAAGCATCAAGTCAGCAGGGCATGTGTTGAACACAACCACAGATGTGCCAATGCTAGCTGCCATCCCAGATGCATCACGAACGCGCCACAATCAACAACCACAAGATGGTCATTGTGAACAATGATGGCACTAACTGCACCACCGAGGTCCAACAGACACGCGCAATGTGTCAACAAATGCTCTTGCAGCTCCTCAAACATCACGGTGTCCCCCTCCAGTAACTTAAGTCACTACGTGCTGGAGGAGGAATAGCTACTTGCCACTGCCTGTCAAACACATTCTGCTCCTCAATCAACTCGTACAACCATTTAGCGTCACCTCTCTGCCTAGCCTCAACTATGTCACTGGCCAGTTTGCCACCTTCTATGCCTCTGCTGGCGATATCTGTCCCTAACCACGTACATACTGGAGAATGACATGTTTCATAACTGCTGCAACACCACATGCTATGGATGTAAGTGTGTCAGAACTGACTGGTGCAGTTCTGACACGAAGACCAGGAACAAAAGCCCTCGGCGGGGCCTCTGCACACCTGCAAGAAATGGGGTTTGCGTCACACTCACCTGTGTTGGATCTTGGTGTCGGACGGACACCAAGATCGACGACAGGCTGAAATTCCCCCCCGGCAGTAGCAGCGACGGCGGTGGCGACCTAGATGAAAGAAAAACAAAACATTAAATGATCTGAATAATTTAACTGTGCTACTATTATCATAAAAAGATAATACACACACAGTTTGCACAAAACTGTACTGACCTCCCCCCTGGCGTCCACTTTCAGATGAGCAGTTGCAGGTGGTGGCACAGTTTTCACCACGTACAAAGCTCTTGCTGGGACCTAGAAAACATTTTGTTTTTCCAATTATTATCCAATTATTGTGGTAATACTGCAGACATGCAAAAAAGTCAAACATAGAATACAATCAATACAAACCTTCTGGCGTGCAGAAGTCCGACGATGTTCCACTTTTGGACGCTAATGGAAGAAAAACAAAATAAACTTTCTGAAGGGCATATTTGGGCAAAAGGCTTTGTGGACAATATTGTGCAGTTTTGCATGTTGTTGTGAGTGTATCAGGAAAAAGATAGAAGATTTAGAGATACTAAAAACACTTCAACCAACCAACAGATACACCTTGCATGCAGTTTACCTTTGAGCTTCGTGGAACAGCAGTAGTATCAGGGCTAGGAAGATGGGATGGAACAGCAGCATCCATCGCAGCCTACACCTGCTGAACCAAACAGGGTTCGGCTGGATGAAACACTCCAGGAGTGAAGTTGCGTCAACCTGTCAAACACATACAGAACGACTATTGTGTCAAAATGCCATCATCAAAACAACAATTGTTTCCAAAACAGTCTAGGTTCAATCAATCATAACATACCTGCTGCTGAACCAGCCTCTCTGCACCAGAGGACTACTCAGGTTACTCAGGTGCTCTCCTCTGTAATGACAAAATAAGATACTTTGCATTAAACAACCTGTCAACCATTACAGAGGTCAGCTGGTCAAAAAAACACCAACCACACAATTACAGTGTGTAAACAATTACCTTCCCGCCCTTGCCGATGATGGTCCACTCAAAGGGGTTTGATGAACGAGGTACGGTGCTTTTACGGTACTCCCTTCAGAACCACCTTTGGGACAACCTGCCTACGAGGCGGCGACGCTCTGGGAGCAGGCTGTGGCTTTGGTGTCGGAGGCTGCAGGAATTTGTAAGCAGCACTCCACAGCTGCCCGGCGAGAATGGGCATGCCATCACCATCACTGAGGTGAACCTGCAAAAATAATGAAAATGAACAGATTACAGATAACAGATTAAACAATATGTATATGATATAAACTTGTCATTCAACTACACGTGTGGATCAAATTATATACACCATCTCTGCTCCACAGCTTAAGGCGGTCCATAGGGAAATGCTCAGCAAAAGAAAAGTACCTGACACCTTAAAAAGACAAATATCATCAATTATTGTAACATCTCCATGCATTATATTTAAAGTTTTAGTTAATAAAAAAACATAGTGATTATGGAAATTATACTATTTATGCAAACAGTCTGCCTGATAACATATGATCCATTATACATGTAACTGTACTTAAACTATAGTCTTTTTCAAACTTACCCATACGAGCTGCCACGCGGCGTTACTCGACGCAAGAAGTCTTGCTGAAGTACTTCGACGGTCAAACGGGGTGCAAAGTCTGTGACACACACCTGTAGAGTAAAGAGGTTGTTAATAACAAAATAAAAATGTTCTGATAATGCCATAATAATAACAATAATAATTAAAACTGCAAGCAGTGATGAACGGGCCCTCGCAGTCCACGCGCGTTGGCCTGCGGCGCTGTCGTACTGCGCGCTCGCCTGTTACTTGCATGTCACGATGGGAAGAAATCAAACAATGAACGTCATATCATTCGGAATATTTTTGTCTGACTTCCTGTGTCCAGTGGGTGGCGCTATGGATATGACACAGTTTTGATGCACAGATATATGCAGGGCGATTCCCTCTACATTCCTGAGATATTTGGCGCAGATAGGACATTGTATGGTGAAGTTACGAGGACTTGATGCTTCATGGCGAAGGATTTAAATGGACAACACCACCACGGCCAGCAGTTACGTCAGGCTGGGGCGCCGTCGGATTCCGCGCTTACTTGTTATTTTCATGTGATGCTTGGGAGAAAACAAGCAGTAAATGTCATGTCAATCGGATGACAGTCACTGAGTGACTGTGAAGTCTGTTGTGTTAAATCTGTTGGAGAATGTCATTACAGTGCTGGGATTGGAAATATTTCAAAATGGCGGCCACAATCAAAATGGCCGACTGAGCATTGATGCAGAGATGTATTCCAGGCCACACCGTCTACATGAATGTACCTCATGGTTTAGATTGGAAAGTGTATGTTGAAGTAACAAAGCCTTGATGCTTCACGGCGACGGAAAAAAATGGTTTCCACCGCCACGCCCACCAAGTATGACGTAGCAGAAAGATTTCCATTACTTTTCATCTTCAAGGCATGAAGATGATGCTGAGTGAATGTGAAGATTAATCTGATGAATCTAATTTTGTTCATCTATGCGCATGCAGGAGGCGGGACATCACAATAGGGGGCGCTACAGACCGTGCAGGACACGACCACGCCCAATGACAGCACAGATCTATTCAGGGTGACTCCCTCTACATTCCTGTGAGTGTATGAAAAGTTATGAGGACTTGATGCTTTACGGCGAAGGATTTGAATTGACCGCTCCACCACGGCCAGCA
>CAEMYA010000516.1:147784-171517 GCA_903131615.1 Diplodus sargus | reverse complement strand
GAAATAGAGAAGGAGTTAGAACTATGTGTTGAGTAAATTGACTTATTTGCTTTCCACAATGGTTTTTTGATAGACTTCTAAAGTAAACTGTAAATTTCTAATAAGCCTAAAGGCAAAAAGTTATGTCCCAGTCCACCCCTGCTTCCAGCTACAACAAGTACCTTATTGGACGAGTGAGAATTATGCCCATAAATATTACATACTACTTTGAATAATCATGCTTGAAAATTATGAGAATCCATCCACCATCATGTGAAGACAGCACCTCTAAGAGTTCCCCTTTAAATTTATGCAAAAAGATTGAGACGCTGGCAGAGTGGTTAGTATCATGACTCTAAGAAATGATTCATGGGGTTAGCAAGTATAGCTCAAAATCAAGAGCTTTTTCTGCATTTGTTATGTGTATACATTATAATGAATTTATAACTTAATTTGATAAGTTGATCGAAATTGAAATAAATAAAATAGTCTTAATTTAATAATACATGAATTTTTAACAGACATTTCTGCCTTAACTTAACACAGAGGTGTATTCAGTTAACACAACTTAAAAATCTGTGTCCGTGTTTGTTAAAAGCTACGTACAAGGCTGACCTGCTCGGACATGTTTAGAGTGAACAGACCATGCGGCATGCCTGTTGGAAGCATAAGGTTGGAAGACAGGACTTAGCAGAGCACAGAGAAGGAAAAAACGCAGTTTGCAAACTTTACGGCTTGGTAAGTACAATTTTGACTCGTTTTATTCACAACAGCTAATAACTGCATCAGCAGACAGTACAAGAAATCGTTTTACACAACACTAGATGCTTTTTCTCGGTCAGCAGTGGTGATGTGTAAGCTAGCAGTAATGGTAGTAATTTGGTCTAACATTAGTGTTTGTTAAGTTTTGTTTTATGGGGAGTCACGTGCCTTCCTCGAGCCACAGCTAGCTGAGATGCTATCTCAAATCCAGCAGGTGGGGAGGGATACCAACGTGAAGTTGACCGCTATCCAGGCGGAGCTGGCAGCGCTAACTGCGACCCTCGGGTCTACCAGAGAAGATGTTAAGGTACTGAAGACCACAGTCGAGGCTAACTCTGATACGCTGGAGGACCACAGCCAAACCCTGCATTCTATGGAAGCTAAGTTAGCGGACCTGGAGGACTGCAACCGGCGATGTAATATTCGGGTTGTTGGTCTGCCAGAGGGCGTAGAAGGCTCCAACGCTGTGCAATACCTTTCACATTCCCTCCCGAAATGGTTTCCCACCCTCGTCGACTGCAATATTGAGATTATGAGAGCACACCGGATCTACAGCAACAATGCTAACAACCGAGGAGCTAACCGCACTCTCATCTTTAACACACTACGGTACCCGACTCGTCAAGCTATCCTGGCTGCGTCTAGGAAGGCCCCGCTCTCCATCAACGGACAAAAGATTCGCTTTTCCCCGGACTACAGCAGTTTCACCGTCAAACGCCGCCAGGCCATGCACCAGGCCATGACCACAGCGCGAGCTAAAGGCCTGGATTTCTTCCTCATCTACCCGGCCACGCTGAAGGTCAAGGATGGGGCTCAGTACAAGGCCTTCACTTCTCCTAGTGAGGCAGAAGACTTCGTTGAGGCTGCTCCGGACCCGCGATCGGGGTCTGTTGCGGCGGCTGACTGACCCCCCCTCCGTCCTGTGTAGACTTTGTTGCGGCAAAATTTGACTTGTTTTTTGGCCTGTTTTTCACTGGATGTGGATCTGTTTGGAGCCTGTTTTTTGTTTTTGTTTTTTTGTGATCCGGCACTCTCTCGCTTATCGTGCCGCTCCTCTGCGGGATGGTTGTTCGTCTCGCTTTCACTGGACATATTGGGATTTAAGCGAGGCTTCTGATGCCATAACTGACTGTTTCCCTCACCCGGTACTATGACCAACCTATTCTTGTTATGGTTTATATAAGTCATGGTGTGTTGACTGTGTCCAGGTATGTTTGCCCTCCTGTTTGCTAATGTTTGTCCTGGAGATAAGCTTTTACGTTTTTATGTATGACCATATTTATACTTTTGAATGTGTTAATGTCTCCTTCTGAGCTGTGACCGCCTTGGTATCGATGTCATGGGTTGTGCAAAGCCAGTTTGTTTGTTTTTCTTATCATATATGTTGAGCGTTTTGTTTTGTTCTGTACATTTTGACTATGCTGGGTATCACCGTTGTGCTATTTTACTTAATATTGGAACTTTGATTGCCGTCTATTACTCTGGCTGGGCTGGCTGTTCTCTTGCTGCCCTGTATCCTTTTCGATCGCAGACCTAAATTACCGTTTTATCTCTGTTTATATGTTTGTATTTTTTTTTCTTCCGTTTTTTTGGTTTTTATGTCTTGTGTCTATGTCAAGTGTATGTTATGTAGTGAGGGACTGGACTGTAGGTGCACTTATATTGGAGCTGAACTATATGGAGGGCTTTATCGCTTTTTTCTCAGTGATTTTTCATAGAACATTTTTCATGGATTATGGGTGAACTAAACATTTTGGTGTGGAACTGTGGTGGACTGAATGCTCCTCATAAGCGTGTTAGCACCCTTGGTTTGTTTAAGAAGAAAAATGTGGACATTGCATTATTACAGGAGACGCATTTGTTGAAAGCAGACAACGGCCGTCTTGCTAATAGATTTTACCATACTATAGCATTTTCCTCTGCGGATTCAAAATCTAGGGGTGTTTCCATTGTAGCTAGACGTAATCTACCGATCAAGGTTTTGTCTTCCTGGGCGGATGATATGGGTAGGATTGTTATTGCTAGGGTAGAATTTAATGCAAGAAAGATAGCTCTTGTTTCGGCATATGCCCCCAATATTTTTGACAGTAATTTTTACAATTCAATCACGACCAAAATGTTAGAGCTGACTAGCTACTCCTTCATTGTAGGCGCTGATTTCAATGCAGTATGGGATCCGGTTCTGGATAGGTCGAGTGCATCGGCTTCGGGGGAGCAGGGTCTGGCCACAAAATCTCTTAAGGCCTGGGCTACCAATTTGGGACTCACGGATATATGGCGATTAATTAATCCCTCTGCCAAGGACTACACTTTTTTCTCTGGCAGACATAAATCTTTTTCCAGGATAGATTTTCTTTTCGCTTCTCCCCGGCTTTTTCATTCCATTAATGCTGCAGTTTTACTTCCGATGGCTTTGTCAGACCACAAAGGAGTCTTCTGCTCTGTGAGTTTGAGTTGCTTGTCCAAACGGGCAGCTAGATGGCGCTTCAATACCTCACTATTGAAAAATGCAGCCTTTGTCAGTCAGTTCGTCTCAGGATTTAGGGAATTTATTGGTTTTAATGCTGGTTCTGTAGAGGATCCCAGAGTTCTTTGGGAAGCAATAAAGGGCTTCATCAGGAGCAATACAATATTATTTAGTTTTAATGCCCGTAAAACCAGGTCTCTCCAGCTGTATAACCTGGAAGCAGAATACTCTAGGTTGGATTCTATTTTACAGCTTGGTTTTACAGAGCAAGTGGCTTTACAGCGCACTTTGGTAAAAAAGGAAATTAACAGTATTATGAAGCAGCAATCTGAATTTCAGATTCACAGGACCAGACAACGATACTATTTTCACGGTGCTAGGCCGAGTCACCTTCTGGCCATGAGAATTAGGACTAGTGATAGCTTTGCAGACATTCCTGCTATTAAATCTGCGAATGGTAATATTAGCACCGACCCCGTACAGATTAATAGTATATTTCAGGCGTTTTACTTCAATTTGTATGAATCGGAGTTGCCCGCAGATAAGGTTCGATGTGACAGGTTTTTGAATCAGTTACATTTGCCCAAGCTTTCAAGTGCAGACTCTACTAACTTAGAGAGGCCAATCACATTAGAGGAATTGAGGGATGCGACGCGGACCATGCAGACCAGTAAATCGCCAGGCATTGACGGGATCCCCCCTGAATTTTACATTACTTTCTGGGAGCAGCTGGGTCCATTTCTGCTGGATATGGTTATATTTTCGATCCAAAAGGGCAGATTTTCAAGGGACGTCAACACGGCCCTAATCTCTGTGCTGCTGAAAAAAGATAAAGACCCCACTGAATGCTCCAGCTACCGCCCGCTTAGCCTTTTAAACTCTGATCTAAAGATTTTTGCAAAGCTTCTCGCCCACCGCCTCGAGTCCCATATGCCTTCATTGGTCGGTTCTGATCAAACGGGCTTCATTAAGTCAAGGCTGGCAGCTGATAATGTGAGGCGTCTCCTTCACATCATTGATGCCGCTACTAACAATAGCGCTCCTATGTCAGTGCTTTCGCTTGATGCTATGAAAGCCTTTGACCGATTAGAGTGGTCATACTTGTGGTCTGTTTTGGAGGTGATGGGCTTTGGCGGCACTTTTATTGGGTTGATTAAAACTTTATACTCGAACCCCTCAGCGCAGGTTTTGACTGGTCAAACCTTTTCCGCTCTTTTTCCAGTTTCAAGGTCCTCACGCCAGGGCTGTCCGTTGAGTCCTGCTCTGTTTGTTCTGTCCTTGGAGCCGCTTGCTCAGGCGATCCGCCGATCCACCTTGGTTTTGCCCGTTTCTGTCCATATCACGCCACACCAGTTGTCTTTGTATGCAGACGACATTTTAGTTTTTTTGGAAAATCCCGCTCAGTCATTGCCACCCCTTTTGTCTATATGTGAGGAATTTGGAAATTTGTCCGGCTTTAAGATTAACTGGTCCAAATCTGCTCTCCTATATCTGAATGACTCAGCCAGAACATCTGTCCTTCCAGCTAACGTCCCCGTAGTACAGCATTTCAAATATTTGGGAATTGAAATTTTTCCCTCTTTAAATCAGATTGTTAAGTATAACTATTCTCTTGCCCTGAACAATGTCCTGAGGGACATGGACCGGTGGAATTGCCTCCCTATTTCTATCAGAGCTCGGGTCTCTATTATAAAAATGAATGTTCTGCCCAGGATTAATTTTGTCAGCTCTATGGTCCCTCTTCCTCCTCCATCTGACTACTGGGCCAGACTTCGATCTGCAACCTCCAAATTTATCTGGAATCGTAAGCGTCCGCGTCTGAAATTGTCTACTCTACAGAGGGGGAGGGAGGATGGTGGTGTGGCCGTTCCTAATTTTGAACTTTATTCCTGGTCATTTGCGCTCAGGCCCCTGCTCTCCTGGTTTGACCCACACTCCTCTGCATCTTGGCGTATGTTAGAAGTTAATACAGTGGATCCTTGGAAACTTGAGGATATTCTTTTCATTAATATGTCCAAAAAACAATGTCAGTTACGTTTCGGTCCTATTATCTCCCATCTGGTGAAGGTTTGGAGATTGGCTGAAACACACTGCCATATCTCCTGCAAGTGGCACACATTTTCTCCATTGTTTAATAATAAAGCACTCTTGATTGGTGGGAGGCCTATCTCCGCTCCCCTCTGGGAGCGTAAGGGTGTTCACCATCTTGGGGACATTTTTAATGACCAGGGGCTACTCTCGTTCTCAGATATTAAGGATGCATTCGGTCTGCCAGGTTCCTCCTTTTTCTTTTATTTACAGTTGAGATCGGCACTCAGGGCCCATGGTGTCCCCTGGCAAAATTCTTTACCTACTCACCCACTCCACGAACTATTTATTAAACATGCCAGAAATAAGGGGATGGTATCCAAGATCTATCACTTTTTGGTGGTAACAGACCGTGTTACACTCCCGATAGAGCGGGTTTGGGAAAGTGACTGTCCTGATATAACTCAAGGTTTTAAATGGGGTGATGTATGGTCCAGTATTAATGAGGCATCTCGTAACCCAGACCATCAGCATATTCATTTTAATTTTTTACACAGAACATACCTTACCCCTGTTAGACTTCATCACATGAAGGTTATTAATAATCCTTTGTGTAGCCTGTGCTCATTACAGGCTCGAGGTACGTTTATTCACATGTTCTGGGACTGCCCCCCCGTTGGTCAATTTTGGAGCAATGTTGCATCTAGACTGTCTTTATTGTTACAAATAACAGTACCTGTATCTGTATGTGTGTTGGTCTTGAACGACCTGTCAACTCTTACTGTGTTTCTTGTAAAAATATTGAGTCAGCCTCACTATTTTTACAGAATTGAAAAGTGGCTTTTCTTTTCAACAAATTACGTATACCTCTGACATTCAATGACATAACTGTTGGAAAATCAAACTTATAAATAAAATAATGAAGTAGCTCTCACAAATACATAACAAACACAAAGTGTGTTTTAGATTCCTTAAACACGGAAGTGATAGACAGTCAAAATAATTTGTGACTATAGAAAAATATAATGTTGGTACCATAAACAGTTAGTTTAAATAGATTTAATCAATAACTATCAACCACGTTGGTTTAAACCCAGAATATTGCTGTTCAAACAGAACACATTTTCCTTCTGTCTGTAACTGTAAATTATATAAACTAATATGATGAATATTTTGCTGCTCAAAAATACT
Source organism: Diplodus sargus (assembly GCA_903131615.1). Lineage (NCBI taxonomy): Eukaryota > Metazoa > Chordata > Actinopteri > Spariformes > Sparidae > Diplodus > Diplodus sargus. The sequence goes on along the minus strand of CAEMYA010000516.1, from coordinate 165,090 downwards.
ATTGCTCTAACAGTTAAGCAACGTTGCAGTGCAAGCTATGAGCAAATAATGAATTAATATAAGAGAAAAAATAAAGAAGAAAAAGTTTGATTATATTTTTTAGGATCATTTATCCCCCTTACCCCTTGGAACAAATAGTATTTGTATAAAATTGTATAAGGGTGTGGGATTAATCCAAAGGATGTAACTGCTGGTGTCTTTAACAACGACTTTCTTCTACAATACCAGGTGTCTCTTCATATCAACAGTTTGGAAACATGGCAATCTTCATCTGTCACCTCCAGAAGTTAATAGTTCTTAGTCAATGAGTCTATGCACAGTTATATCCTCCCTGGAGATGTGAAATGTTTGGAAACAGCCTTCTTTATCCGTCATCACCGAAAGTTAATAGTTCATAGTCAAAAAGTTTATGCATAGTTTTTTATAAACACCCTGGAGACGTGCAGTGTGTTAGAAGCTTACCAAACTGTATGACTCTTCTCTTCTTTTGTCTGAGGAAAAGGCTTCATTCAATGTCTAAATGGTCGATCTTCTTCCCCTCTATCAGACCATAAGGTACTTGGAAGGACGCTTTTTTTACCTTCCTTCCTTGCTTTTTCCACAAGGGGCCACAGTTTTGCTCTAGCCACCCGATCCTCCGGGGAAAGTGCCTCGGTGAGACGCAGCTTATTGTCCTGCAGAAACTTGCAGCCCTTGGCACTCTTCCAGACAGCATCATGGATACGACGCAGCGCGAAGAGGATGATTAGGGACTGGTGTGATCCGTCCTTTCTCTTCGGACCAAGGCTATGCGCAATGCCGACACCCTCCTGTAGATTTTCATGAAGTCCCGGGGCAACTTTTCCAAGGACGTGTAGTTTCTGGGCTTTTCTTCCTCTAAGGTGTCGGCGTGTAGTTCGATGATAAAATAATTCTGTGGAGGCAAGGCTGTGTGGCTGATAGAGAAAGCTTTATTGAAACAGAATCTAGAGCCTTGAGTCCGGATCAGAAGCGGCCTCTTTCTGATATTATCAAATCTATGGGAAAAGCTATGCCAAAATGCTTTGCCCTCTCCTCTATCAAAACTCCTGACAGCCTCTGCTCTCAGGAGCCCTAAAAAATGCCACCCCCTGTTCTTCCTGTGAGGGCCTTTTTAGAGGCCCTTCTCCAGTACACCCACTTCCTCTGATTGGTCCTTTTGCCAAATTTATCCAATGGACTAAAAGAGGAGTTTGACCTGTGTTAGGCATCTTCCACTCTTTGGAATGCAGATCAAACTTAGCTAAGCACTTTATCGTCTGTTAACCTCTGACTCCTTACAGTTGGGAGCTTCCTCGAGGACCTTCACTCACACAATGAAAATCAATGAGTCATGATTGAATCCAAGCTAAGTAAATCAGAATGTGTTGTCCTCCAGATACTTCATATTCCCCCCTTCGTGACCTGCTAGGTCTTGAAAAAAGGTACAAAAACACATTCACTATGATTTGCCTCGTCAAATTCCTGCCGCTGTGCTTGTCTGCTTTCAACAAAGAGCTCCTCATCCACTCCTATTACTAATTTTAGAGTCCTATTTTGAACTGAAATTTGGGTAAAGCTAATTGATACATTTCTTATTAGGTCCTATAGCACCTTATTTTAAGTTACTTTATGACTAGATAACTAATTATTTATCCTAATTAGGTCGAATTCAGCTACTCTTAGCCTCTTGCAGGACTCCTTTCAGGTACACTACTTTCCAGTAAACTCTGAAAAGTATCTCTTACTATTGAATCTTTGCTTGTGGCTTCTCAGGTGTAGTTGCAAGGGAATCCCACAAATCAGCTGTTGCATCCTATTCCAAAAATCTACCCCTTCTAAGGAATATCAAAAAGAAATAGGAAACCTTACTTATCAACTATGGAGAATCCACGCCTTCAAGCCAATCCAGGCGGGGAAACTCCTTTTGAATTTACAATTTACCAATTACCATTTATCTTCTAATTGAATGACCATATGCCAATCGGCCATTGAACTCCAAACCTTTCACAGGTCCTATTTTCAAATATTTTTTAAAATGTATATATCGCTGTGCGATGGTATAAAGATTAAAACCTAATTAAACAATTATATTATTAAGATTATTGCTTCTTCCTTGATTTGTTTGCAATTATCACAGGATTACAACGAAACACAACAGTTTCCACATCCTGACATATGAATTTACATATATATGAGAACATACAAATCGGCCTAATTGAACATAACATCGCAGATATATCAGTTTGCAGTATGAATTGAACTCTCGCGCCTCAGCAGCATTGCCATCTAGTGCAGCATGTTGTCCGTAACACTCTGAATCGATGAATTTTCTCCATCAGTCCTGTCCTGTCCCTGGACAGGTTAATCTCTCTGCTGTCATCCTAAAAAGAGAGAACCACCCACTATCTATGCAAACAATAACATCTGATATCATATATTATGAATACACCATCCATCACTACTGTTGTGTGTTCTAGATCAGGTATGTCCAAAATCCAACCTCCGGATTTGAAACGGCTCTCAATTAATCTCCTCTCTACTTCTATTTTGCTTTGTATGGCATGTTATGTATGTCTGCTCGTATACACCTGTCATGTCATACTAATCTCCTGATGTAGCCTAGAATTAGCACTTATGAACCATTGTGCAACCCCAATTTGTTCTAATTATCATACATTTTCCAAATTTCAAATTTTCAATCTTATATCTTACTTTCAATCTACAGTTTTGCATTAATATTTTCTCTTTCATTCCCCCCTTCATCTATCCTGATCCCCATTCAAAGTTTGGACACCTCTGCTCCAGACAACACTACTGCCTTCTCCATTCTTGTCATCAGCAACTCATCTGCTTTTGTTTGTTTGTTTGTTTGTTTGTTTGTTTCATTTATTGTCAACAATGTGGAAATTTGTCTCTGGTCTCATAAAAACAACAAGCAGGACGGCAACAACAACAGCAACACTTACACACAAACATCTTCAGGGCAAAAAGCAGGACAGCAGTGGCAGATACATAAAAAAAAAAAAAAAACTAAGTAACATACATCAAACAACATTTTTATTTAATTGTATTCTGCTTAAACTCCCTGGAACAGTATATTCTGCTGCCTCTGAACCCTGTTGTGAATTGGTGTCACCGAATCTTCTTTGCTATTCATTGCCTGTGAGGACATTCCCAATATCTTCCCTTGGTGCTCCAGTGCTTCCACCTTCTTGTCCCTGGAGAGTAAGATGTAAGAGCAACTGCCTTTAGAGCTGCACTGGGTCAGCAAACCTGCATAAATGTTATAATTGCATTCCACTACACAGACAGGTAGGCGTTAATAATATTTGAAAGTTAGTGTTGACTGCAACGTCCTTCCCTGTTCCTAGAAAGAAAAACCTCAAGTTATTTTCACATTTTCAGCTGTCTGGGCAGACATGTTATTACATATTGCTTATGAGACATATGAAGATCCATCCATCAGATGTTTTTCAGCAGAATCTTCTGAAAAGAAATCGAGTTAGGGTTAATGAGGGGTGTGCGTCAAACAATGCTTAGTTGGTTTGACGCAGTATCGACCACTTTCAAACATGGATGGGGTTCTCCATCTGGGTCTGTAGGAAGCAAAACTAATGTGTTAAGGATTGTACATAATTGTAGAGTGACATGCAACATTGTTAGCAACACCTTTGTTAGTTCCACATTCATGCTTTGATTAAGTGAGTAATTCTCTCCTCTGGGAGAAACATGCAAACCACGAACAGTTAGATGACACATGATTATATGTGCTGTGGCCATAACTTTTTGGGAAAAGCAGCTATTACAGCCCTTTGACAATTTTACTTTAGCCCTGTCTGTGGTGTAAAGTTATTACAGAAAGTAATAATTGTTTAGCCTTTCCAGGATATCTATCTTTTGAGAGACCTAAACAAAAATGTGTCAAGCTTAATCTATGTCAGTCGTTTTAAGTCAGTGCAGATTGTTTCTGCCTCACAAGTCAGTCAACGTCAGTCTTGGCCAAATGTTCGCCTTTGTATAAAGTCATACAAGGGTTGGGAGATCTCCACAAATTACAAATCCATGGACAACAATAGCCTGTAAAATCCAATAAGGCAATCGTTTGTTTTCTTTCACAATTTTTTTTGAACATCTAAGATTGTCTGGATGTAATCGGAACCGAATTCATGACCCTCCAGAGTATAATAGCGCCTTAAATTTTGTGAAATAAGTTGCAACTTTGTCCTTCAAATCTTAAGGACCGTTTTCTGCCAGAAAACAAAGAAGAGACCTTGTCTCAGTCTAACCATGCCCCTGTATAGGAATACCTATACACAACCATTGTTAACCTTCAAACGTGCATTATCACACAATGACCACTAATGTTCCCCTCTCAGTTACATGGCAAAAAGAGATGGATTGGAGAAGAAAACCCTACGGCTTCTGCATCCGAGAATAAAATTCACCATTGCTAGTGAAAGCAACTTAGAACTGTGAGTAAAGATGACCAGGAATGCTAGAACATTGTATTTGTTAAATCAATAGCTCAAAACCCCGTCTGATAGAATTCTTTAACATTAATATTACACCGTCTGCTGGATGTTAGCCAGGTCCATTGATGACCCTCGGATGTTTTAAGGAACTCCACCCCCCTTTGATTTATTTATCAGGCAAGACGATACATGGCGAGATTTAGCGATTCAACAGTGGTACCTTGATTTACAATAGACCGAACAACAACAGCAATGACTTCAACAATTTTAGGGCTGAATGAATGTTTTCTTTACATATTCTACACATTAACTTTGACTAGACAATAACAGAATTCGCAGCGTTTATATTTCCAATCTAAACTCTTACTTAAGGACATCAAAACTACTATCAAATATTGTTTAAAACAATGCTTAGTCTCAGCACACCCATTGTTTTATGTGTACTTGTGTGTCTCATCATTATTTATGTCTAATTCTGCTCTTATCTATGTGGTGCTCATTGCTCTGACCTTTTTTTTTTCTTCTTATTCTCTGTACTTATTTTTATCTTCCAATAGCTAAACCCCATTTGTCTGCCCTTATTTCATTTCGTTACCTTTATGTATTTGTCACCAGACTCGCACTGTTGGATTGGCTCAGACCACGTGTCTTGTTAATTTTCAAGCCTCTCAGCACCTCCTCCTACTTTTGCATGTCGGAGACATATGTGAATATACTCCTATGTCGATTAGTCAAACACTTAACATAAACCTTCATTTTTCTTCCAAAAGGGATAGACTCTCTTGAAGTATGCTTAAGCGTCACGCCATCTATGTGAGCGGAAGTGCTACTACCCAATTTAGACCTGTGTGTTGGCAGATTTTAACAATATTGTATTGTTTTATCCACAAACTCTTTCCCATTATCTGTAAATATGCGATCTGGAAGTTCCCATTGGCTTTATGATTTCCCAACATTAGAACTTGGCAACAGACTGAACATCCTTTTGCTCGGTAAAAAAAGCCTCAGGCCATTGCGAAAAATCTGTCTACGACCACTAGCATGTATCTTTTACCTCCTACCAGTGTTATCATGTCAACAAAATCCCTGACTAGCTCACACATGGAACCCTTTGGTTGAAATGAAGCCATGAGGGACCATCACTCCTCTCCTAACACTATTTTTCAAGCAGATTGTACATCTGCCTATAACATGATCAATTTGTTTTAGCAATTATGGTGCCCAAAAACCCTGCTCCTTTGGATTTTTTCTTGTCTTAACCTCCCCCTTGCAACATGGGCTTGCCCATTTGCTTTCTGGCATTATCATGTGGTATTATCCTTTGGGGTTGGCAAATGTTCAACAAAATGTACTACTGTGGTGCTTCTTGCCAAAATAACATTCTTTTGTTACTTGTGATAGTCTCTGAGCCAAGACCTGGTCAAGGCGTATGTAGCATAATTCCTCAACTATAATGTTCAAGGAAGGATTGTTGGAGGACAACCCCTGTTCCAGTTTTGAGAAAACAATGGAATCGTAGACAACAGCTAGGGAACTTTTCCCCCTATGACTCTCTTGTTTATGAAATGGAGTCATTCCCATACTGATAAATGTATTGTGACCCTCTTTACTATGCTTCTATTGAATCAATTGTATAATTTGTACTTGCGGCCTGACTTGGGAACCTCTTTTTGAAATATAAAAGATCCTTCACCCAAATAGTAAACTGGTTTAACCAATTGTTTAGTAAGCCATAGCTCACTTTGGAACCTTTGTATGCGGAAAAAGCTGCAGCATCTATGTTGTTTAATTCTAAATGATAGTTACTGTCTATCACTTCCTGATCTTCAGTTTATCTTCTTGCGTGCATCTCAGGTTGCTGCATTCATTTATTTACTCATTGCTGTATGTATTTTATCTATCCAATTAATTAGATTTTACCCTTCATGTATATTTTACAACCTGAATATTTTGACTGATTTATTTTGTTTTATTTTCTGTTTACTATTTGTATTTTTAGTTTCCTTAATATCTTAGTCTGATCTGGACCTGTAACACATTTTTAAATTCATATTTCGTCTTTTAATTTCCATTATGCTAAATTAGGTTTAGATGTGTGATGTTTATTCCAGTATGTGAAACCGAACAATCCCTGGGATTCAAATCTAACACTCTACAGTATATAGCTTTTGGAGGAGCAACCAAGACATGCGGATCAGGTACATCTGCTGGAAAGTCAGCCACAACTTCCTTCACAGCTTTTAAATCATTCTCAAAGAGTCATTTGGTTCTTTACCGGCAACCACATTGTGTTGCTCTGGGGATTCTGAGTTATCCTCAGGACATTTGCTTGTAGCAGCTCTTTATGGTTCCATCAACTGGATTGCCTCCTCCTTACTTGGTCTTTTATGGGCTTGGTTTATTTCATGAGTCTAATGTCAGTGGTGGGTTGTAACCGCAAACATTCTTGACCCAGTAGCCACATCTTTTTTCCAGGCAAGTGGCATCTGACTTGACGCTGCACATTGTTTTGTGGGTCAGTTGTACTGTCTGTGATTGTCCCAGTCCTCAGGTGAAGATCATCATTCTTATGATTCTCTGGTCTGTATTATCCCCAAATGGCAGAGTTTTGTTTTGTTGGAACAAAGGTGTCATCATTTGACTCTGTCATCATTTCTCCCACGTGTTTGTGTTCTTTTTCTTTGCCCACCCTCAGAGTCACGCGTGGGATGCCCCCTTCAATGTTGTACTCTTTGCCAGGTACTCATCCTTGTTAGTTTTCATAGCTGCTTCTTGTGGTCCCCAATTGTTCAACTGGAGCTGAACAGAGTTTGTTTTGAGTGGCGGCTCACCCATTCATCTGAACCCGAAGTCGCACACCAAAGTACTCGATTCCTCCACAAGCATGTTCCCTATTTCCTTTCTATCCCTAGTTTCAAACAACTCCAAGCCACCTAGTTCTTTCTGTCTCTTTTTTTATAAACAGTAGTATCTCTACACTGAATTGGACTCCTTATGAAAGGGTGTCCAGTCCCAGATATCCGAGTATCTGGATAAATGATAAGGTATCTTTTAAAGTCATATTATTGAACTAACTAAAAACTAAAGAGTAAATGATCACTGATTTATCATAACCGAGCTTGCTTTACTTTGAAATGTGGGAAATAGCTTGTTCAAGTTACTTTTTTCCTGCTTTTATTATGCTGATGTCCTCTACATGTGTGCTGTCCTTTCAACTTTGAAAATACTTTGAAGCAGGGTATTATTCTGCACTTAATTGTATCACAGGTGATGGGTTTAGGACTCATCACTGTGTCTTTCCTGACAAAGTTGAATGACCCATTATCCCTAAGAAGGGAACAGTGCTTCATTATCTTAGTTAAAAGCCCTGCTGCATGTTTTACCCGACTATCTCAACAATGTTATCTCATTTAGCGATTGTATCTTGTCACTTGTTCACTAGAGTCCTTAATTTTAGACATTGCCACTATAAGAATCGAATTTGGAAAGACTGATTCCCAAGCCAGTGCCCTTCAGAAGTGGAATGGCTTATAGTTTGCTCTTGAGCTAAACCATCTTATCTCTTTAGATATTTCCAAATTGCTTGCTGTTTAACGTTCTGCAGTCTAAAGGTAATCATGATTTATGATCACATTGTGTATACGTATTCATGTATGTTATGCTCAGGGCATCATTAGAAAGGAGAGCTTGTGCTCAATGAACCTTCATACCCTTTAAAACAATATTAAAGAAAAGATCATTTACCCCATCGAAGGGAGTCACCTAAATCAAATTAATCAATTAGAAATACGCTTTCTGACCACTTTGTCACCACAACTACTCCCCAATAAAAATGAATACATTTTGCCAACCTCAGAGAAAACCCAGTAATATATTGTCCTGAAAACACTGTTACTTTTCTCAACACGACTGTCTGTGTAAATACAGACCTAAAAGTCCACCAGTTCCCACTGAGAACCGACAGACTGTTTTTGACGTCAGTGCCAATCTCCCCATTGTTTATGTCCTTCAATAATTATAAATAATTAAAACATCAGATACTAACTCAAAGGTTATATAAGCTTATCTACTCGAATAATAAATTTACTATTAACACCCTATCACATGTTACATTGGATCAGTCAGTTGCCAGGCTTCACTTGTAATTCTTGCCTAATTTGTATTCCCCATGTATGTGCAAAACGTTTTGTGTGTATGTAATTGTTGTAACATTAAATGTATGTGAGCATATGAGCGTGTGTGTGGAATTGTGTTCGTGTGTGTGTTTCTGTCGTCATAGGATTGTCTCACAGGGTTGTATCCGTGTGTGTGTGTGTGTGTGTGTGTGTGTGTGTGTCTTTAAAGAGTTTGTGGATAACGTCGCACTAGCCTGACAGATTTAGTGTGGGTCACACGGGCGGATGACACCGACAGATATGACGGGTGTGTCCGGTGACTCTTGTCCGTCCTCCGGTAGGTCCTGACTTTAGATGTTATGCCTTCTTTCTGGGACTCTCGCGTCCCCAATGTATAGAAAGAAGAAAAAGAAGACAAAATAAAGACTATTATTCCGTCCATGGAGCAAGCCAAAAGTGTCATTTCGTTATCATCATCCAAGTAACCTTAACATTGCGCAGGTCTAGTTTAACATCACAATTCATTTCATTAATGCAGTTTCAGTTTATTTTAAATCAGTAAAGCATTTAACAGTTATATTGTTTACCTGTATCTTAAGTGTGGGAGGGGGAGTAACTACACACTTTCACTGCTTCACTGCTTCTCTCCCTCTATGCTCCGTGGACACGCGCACTCTGAACTCCTCTCAACCGCGGAGAGACTGAAGCGGCTGACTCATTGTCAGTTATAAATTACCACTTTTATTTGCCAACATGCACACAGGCATTTTTATGTCTAAACCTTCACCTTAAATACAAACTATTGCTAGGTATATGGCAACTTTGTCACTTATTAATTTCAATTAATCCCTTTGCTCTGAGGAGGTGCTTTTAGAGGAAAGTCAATGTGTATGATTTGGTTTTACTCCTTGTATGAAAATACCCGAGCTCTACTACCTATTTGTCTGACTAAACGGCTCTTGGATAACCCAAAATTTCCCAATACATTTAAATACCCAGTCTCGCCAGTACTGTGGTTCGATGTTTGTCACACTATTCCATATATGCATTCTTAGCCGTCTCTTGTCTCCAGATCTGTAAAGGTTTATGTTTTAACTTTTGCGTCAAATTTCTTGTATGACTTCCCACTCTGATATGTGGGGGCTACAGTGCATACAGGCCAATTTCAGACTTTGACCAGCTACTTTGATCAACCAAATAAACAATTGTCCCTACGTCCACAAATGCCCATTCAGCGTATTCATTGAACTTCTCCACTGTGAAACAATCAAACATCATCCCCCAGTGATTACATCTCCCTGCTTGATCATGACAAAGAACACCCCATTGTTTCCTCCGATCCACAGTCAATTTAGGATGCATTGCCTTTAGTCACGCAAATCATGTTTGTGTGTTTTAATCTTATATTCGCCTTGCTATCATTTTTACCCCCATTTTCCTCATCTTCTCTCCACATAATATCCCCTTAGCTTTTCCTTATTGCTTCTACTCTTTCTCTTATATGTGATCAATAGTGCTATTTATGCATATAAATAATAACTTTATTAATAGCTACATTTTCAGACCCCCACTTCTTTTTTACTTCTATAGACGAACAATCAGCTTACACCTCAACTGTAAGCTGAATCTCAACCCCCACACACAGCTTTGGAGGACACAATAGGCCTGATCAACACTGAACACTTAACACAATTGGGCCGCCAGAGCTCGTACACAAGACATCTCATTTAACTTGGTGTGTTGGACTCAGCGAACGGTAAACCGTCTCTAACAGCCTCCCAAGTGCCAAACCACATAGTTAGTGTGAATGCTGAAGGCATTCACACTATTGTTCTTCTGGAATTTATTTCTTTATTAGTGTGAATGCTGAGTCAGCATTCACACTATTGTTCTTCTGGAATTTATTAGTGTGACTGCTGAGTCAGCATTCACACTATTTAGTGTGAATGCTGAGTCAGCATTCACACTATTGTTCTTCTGGAATGTATTTATTTATTTATTAGTGTGAATGCTGAGTCAGCATTCACACTATTGTTCTTCTGGAATTTATTTATTTATTTATTTATTTATTTATTTATTTTTCCGTACGTTTTTGGACACCTTTCTCCTCCTACAAATCTTGACCGATTCAAACCATTCAAATATCAAAATGTTCAGCTTGTTTAGGACATGATGGTGTCTATTTTTCTTATTTCTACTTTTTATACTTTTGGAAATATTCAGCTTTTTCTGCCAAATTTTTCCCATTCATCCTTATGGGGATTTTTTCAAATTTCATTCTGCTATAACTTCAGCATACGTTCAGCTATTCAAATCATTCAAACATTAAAATGTTCAGTGCTCTTTCAACCTTCCACTTTTCAACTTTTCAACTTTTCAACTTTTTCAATAATTCAGCTTTTTCCAAAAAATTTTTAACATTCACGCAAATGGGAAAACATTAAAATCCTCTGCAAAACTCATCGCCTTTCAACCTCATCTTCTACCTCATACGTTGAGCTGGAGACGCCATTCCAACTTTAAACAAGTCAGCGAAACTTGAACTATTGACACTGTATTCAGTTTTTAAAAATATCGTACGGTTTTGAAAATGTCGCAGTTTTAGTTTTAGGAACTTTAAGCTCCTCTTCTGATTTTATAATGGGTGTGTATTGCGTCGGCTAGAGTGGGTGACATCATCGCTTGAGTGGGGAGCCGTTCGAAGAATGGGAGCCAAAGCTGTCTTCGGCTTGATTTTGATCCCACACCTTTTGCTTGGCATAGACAATATATACATAGAAATGTAGGAAATCTTGTTGGCTTTCAGCTGATGGTCTCATTTCAGATGTACGACTTACAGTTTTTGATGTGGAAGCCCTGGAGCGACATGAAGTTCAAGTATCGTCCCATAAGCCGCAATGTTAATTTTGAGGCTAAATTCTTGGCCGAGAGCAGATGGCACCTGATTTGTCTCTCGCTACTGTGCCCTCATTTCTCACTCGACAGAAATAAAAACGACATGAGAGCATTCAGCCACATCTCCTCTCACTCAGCATATACATATTTTCGCCATAACCATTACAGTTTTTTTTAAAATCGCAGGGGTTTGGGAGGTGTTTTCCATTCATTCTAATAGGGATCTCTTAATCTCTGGCTCTCCTACTTCTCCCGCGTGTGTATCTCAAGAGTGCGTGTGTAGTGCCTGAGCTCGAGTGGATGACATCATCTTTCGAGTGGGGAGCAGCTGGAAAATCTGGAGAAAGACTTTTCTTCAGCTGGATTTGGATCCCACATCTTTTACTTTACATAGACCAGTGGTGTCAAACTGATGTAGGAAAGGGCCACTGTGGCTGCAGATTTTTATTCAACCAAGCAAGAGCACACATAAATTAGGATCAGATGTGCTCTTGCTTGGGGTTCCTCCTGCTCCAGCATATGTGCAGCCATTTTAAACTCTTTCACCCTTAACTTTTGTACATTTTCATCCTTTTTTCACCTGTTTTAGCTTCTTCAGCCCTCTCACTCTACAGGTGTCCATCTTTTTCCATCCTTTTCATCCTTTTTTCACCCTTTTAAGCTCTTTCAGCCTTCACCTTTCCGAGTTTTTAGCCTTTTTTCACCATTTTACCCCTTCCAGCCCTCTTACTCTACAGCTTTTCACCTTTTCAGCTTTCTAAAAAATATTTTATCCTCTTCCAGCCCTCTTACTCTACAGCTTTTTAGCCTTTTCAGATATTCACCTTTCTGCCTTTTCAGCTCTTTCAAACATTCAACTTCATGTTCAGCAATTAAAATTTTCAACTTTTTCAACTCCTTTAGCCTTTAACTTTTGTGCCTTTTCAGCTTTTCAGCCATTTCAGCTTTTCAGCCTTTTAAGCATTTCAGCCTTTTCAGTTTTTCCAGCCTTTTCAGCTTTTTCATACATTCAGCTTCATGTTCAGCTCCAGAAACTGTTCAGCTAGCAACATGTTCAACTTTTTAAGCTCTTTCAGCCTTTAACTTTGCAACTTTTTCAGCTTTTCAGCCCTTTCAGCTGTTCAGCTTTTCAGCCCTTTCAACTTTTGTGGCATTTCAGCTTTCAGCTTTTTCAGCTTTACGGCAGTACATTCAGCAGATTTCGCTTCAGCATTCACACTGTATTTTCGCAGGAAATGCAATTTTTCTAGTTAAAGTTATTATTCCTGCTTCTGTACGTTTTTGGCACCTATCTCCTCCTACAAATATTGAGCTCTAGAAACAATTCAAGTATCAAAATGTTCAGCTTTTTTAGGACATGATCGGGTCTATTTTTCTTATTTCTACCTTTTATACTTAATAAAATATTAAGCTTTTTATGCAACATTTTTCCCATTCATCCTTATGGGGAATTTTTCAAATTTCATTCTGCTATAACTTCAGCATACCTTCAGCTATTTAAACCGTTCGGCTATTAAAATGTTCAGCTTTTTAAGCTCTTTCAGCCTTGAGCTTTTCAGCTTTTCAACCTTTCAGCTTTTTCATAAATTAAGCTTTTTCCAAAAAAAAAATAACATTGACGCAAATGGGAAAATCTTAAAATCCTCTGCAAAACTCATCGCCTTTCAACCTCTACTTATCCCTCATACCTCGAGCTGGAGACGCCATTACAACTTTAAACAAGTCAGCGAAACTTGAACTATTGACACTGTATTCAGTTTTTAAAAATATAGTACGGTTTTGAAAATGTCGCAGTTTTAGTTTTAGGAACTTTTAGCTCCTCTTCTGATTTTATAATGGGTGTGTATTGTGTCAGCTAGAGTGGGTGACAGCCCTCTTACTTTACAGCTTTATTTCGCCTTATTGTGAGCTCTTTCAACCATCTTTTTTTACATGTTCATCCTTTTTTCACCTGTTTTAGCTTTTTCAGCCCTCTCACTCTATAGCTTTCCATCCTTTTCCATCCTTTTCATCCTTTTTTCACCCTTTTAAGCTCTTTTAGCCTCCACCTTTTCAAGTTTTTAGCCTTTTTCACCATTTTACCCCTTCCAGCCCTCTTACTCTACAGCTTTTCACCTTTTCAGCTTTTAAAAAAATATTTTATCCTCTTCCAGCCCTCTTACTCTACAGCTTTTTAGCCTTTTCAGATATTCACCTTTCTGCCTTTTCAGCTCTTTCAAACATTCAACTTCATGTTCAGCAACTAAAATGTTCAACTTTTCTGGCATTTCAGCTTTCAGCTTTTTCAGCTTTTCGGCAGTACATCCAGCAGATTTCGCTTCAGCATTCACACTGTATTTTGCAGGAAATGCAATTTTTTTTTAGTTTATTTTAGGGTCCACGAGCGTCCCGTGGACTAGCCAAATGTTCTATTGTCACAACAGCTTGGTTTGACATAACATTTCTCTCTCATTCTAAATTTTCGTGGTCTTCTGCCCTGGCCAGGCTTCCCTACTCTTTCTACTCTTTTTACTCTTTGAGACTGAACCACGCAGAACAACGACTAATGCCTCGCAAGTCCGATAGTGTAAGCTAAACGCCCTGCCTGTCACATCTTCAGCGGCTGGTCACCAGTTATATCACTTCTGCCACAGCAGTTTCTCTTCTTATCTTCTTTTATTCCTTATTTTCTTCACTTCTTTATTTGAAATAACTTTAGCGCGTAGGAAATAATGACCAATCTCACGCATGACTTAGGACAAGGTAAGCGTAGCGTCATACTTTCCCGTTGGCTGCACCGTATTTCTAATTAAATCATAAATCTCTACCGCATAAGTTTCTCTTTCCCTTAATTTAGAACATTTTAGACAGAACTGTATCATCAAACTACACACCTCTTGCCCGTTTTCCCCCCAATTTGGTAATTTTCAGCTTGACAGATATTTGAAAACACACTCACAGTTTCGTCCAGAGCCTGAGTTTGACCCCACGAGCGAAAGATGCTCACCTTGTTTGCCGGCTGGGGAGAAAGTCAGTCTCTGGGCTCCTGCTGTGCATCCAAATTGTCAAAAGCGATCCTGTTCGTGACGCCACCTGTAGTTTCTGGGCTTTTCTTCCTCTAAGATGTCGGCGTGTAGTTCGATGATAAAAGAATTCTGCGGAGGCAAGGCTGTGTGGCTGATAAAGAAATCTTTATTGAAACAGAATCTAGAGCCTTGAGTCCGGATCAGAAGCGGCCGCTTTCTGATATTATCAAATCTATGGGAAAAGCTATGCCAAAATGCTTTGCCCTCTCCTCTATCAAAACTCCTGACAGCCTCTGCTCTCAGGAGCCCTAAAAATGCCACCCCCTGTTCTTCCTGTGAGGGCCTTTTTAGAGGCCCTTCTCCAGTACACCCACTTCCTCTGATTGGTCCTTTTGCCAAATTTATCCAATGGACTAAAAGAGGAGTTTGACCTGTGTTAGGCATCTTCCACTATTTGGCATGCAGATCAAACTTAGCTAAGCACTTTATCGTCTGTTAACCTTTGACTCCTTACAGTTGGGAGCTTCCTCGAGGACCTCCACTCACACAATGAAAATCAAAGAGTCATGATTGAATCCAAGCTAAGTAAATCAGAATGTGTTGTCCTCCAGATACCTCAGACGTTACTCACCACTGCTCTCACTTCTTCGTTGATCTCCTCTCTTACTCTGTGTAGTTTAAGTGTCCATCTGTAACTGTAGCACTTGTTTTCAGCAACACCTGCCCTCAGAATCCAGTTCTCTTTTTTCAGTTGTTCAATTTCTAACTCTGTCTGTTTCAAAATGTCTTTGTGGTGATTAATATCCACCACAATTTGCTCAACTGTAGAAGAGAGTTTTTCCAATGCATTGAGACGTTGTTTCTGTCGTGAATTCAATCACTGAAATCTTCGGAAAGTCTTGTCATGTTTATTGGAGAGCTCTTGGATAGCTGCCAAAATGTCAGCGCTGACATTTGCACTGTCACCATTACCGTAGGGTCATTTCAGACCGAAACGTGACCGCGGTGAGCGAAGGTCCGTTTCTCCATGGATTTGTCATCTAGGAGGGCTAAAGAACAAATTTAGCTGGGGTGTATTTTTCAAAATGGCGGGGAAAATTTTTTAGAGGCCAAAATCCAAAATGGCTGTCGTGGAAATGATCTTTTTAATGGTTTGACCCACAATGATGCACAATACATGGTTTCAGACCTTATTTTGGTCAAGGAATACATATTTCTGGTTTACATAATAATTTGACCTTTTTTTAACCTTCAAATTCAAGATGGCTGCCAATTTTGGTGATTTTTAGGGATTTTGGGGGGGATTTTTTACCGTTTTGGGAATATTTTTCAAAATCGTCACAGAGTCTTCACATTAGGTTCTAATCGGAAACTCTGCTCATGATGAATTGAATAATGTACAGTGTTAGTACACAGAAATAATATCTGAGGTCAATAAAGTAGATGCTATGAGTGAACAACGGTTGTTGATTTGCCATTTCCCATTAAACAGGATAGACTACTAAGAATATAGTTTCCAGTTCATCCCATCACATTTCAAAATGAACCAAAAATAATTTTGCACAATAGCCTAACTTTTATGTTAGTAGAAAGATTTGTGCTTGAGCTGAATTTAAGTATGTAGTTGGTAACTCCTTTTGCCATATTTGCTAAAACTGTCACTATGTAAAGACAGCATTACATGACTCAAAACAAACAGTACAATCTTTTTTTAACTGTAACCCTAATAATTTAACGTTACTTACTCTGCAATGCTAAGCCTATTTAATTATATATATCATACCATCAGCATCATATCATACCATCAGCGGCTACGCAAGTTGCTTTCCCTCCACAATGTCCTGTGAATGTGTCCTAAAATGTGGTAAGCCCTGTAAGCCCACAGATATTATAAATCAAGGCAAATGGGACAGCTTACAATTAAAAGCCCAAAACTGGTCAGGACTTGATAAATTTGGCGATGTTTACACCACCACCTCCTGGGAGGACGGGCCCACCAATCACTACATGCATTCGTCATGTTATATTTCTATTTCATTTTCAGCAGTACTTAAGCAAACAAGGCAACGTAAAGACAATGAAAGTAATGATGCTCAGTGTTCGAGATATGAAATGCCTGCTGAGAGTGCCTTATGTGATGAAGAGGCAGTGGGACCATCACCAAAGCGGCTTTGTTCGTCAGTGGGTGGGCTTCTCCATGACAAAACAAAATGTGTGTGGTGTATGGAAGGTACAGACACGAGGCACCCGAACAGGAAGCAAGGCAAGCTATTAAGGATCAGCACACCGTCAGCATGGTGCTCCTTCAAGCGCCACACAATACTCACGGAAGATAAGGAGCTCAGGGTTCGTCTCACGAAACTAATTGAGTCAACGACAGCACTGTCAGATCCTTACGCGCTTGATATAATGTACCACTATACATGTTGGATGAAGCATATCCACCACACAGTCTTCAAGACAGATGATGCTATGCATCTCCAGAGTGTGTCTCTCCTAGAATTTGTTCTTTAGACACGTTGATACTGTCATATTTGATGAGCATGAGATCCGTTCACTGCAGTCTCTATTAGCTGACTACAGACGCATCGTCAGCGACTATGGCTATCCAGTGGGCAATGTCAAATCATATTACGTGAAAAGTCTACTTGCTAAAGAGTATAAAGATAAAATTGGATTCAAAGAGAGGAGTAATCCTGCCATGAGTGAGTGGGTCTATGATGTTCGGGGTGGTGGTGACTATATTGAGGCTGCCAGGTCAGTGCTTGACATCAGCGATGAGCAGCTTCTCCGTCACTTGGCACCACGGCTTTCAAAGA
>CAEMYA010000516.1:64383-144334 GCA_903131615.1 Diplodus sargus | reverse complement strand
TTTCCCCGCCATTTTGAAAAATACACCCCGGCTAAATTTGTTCTTTAGCCCTCCTAGATGACAAATCCATGGAGAAACGGACCTTCGCTCACCGCGGTCACGTTTCGGTCCAAAATGACCCTACTATAGAGTCCCGTTTCTTCCGCTTGTTGATATGTTTCACTTGGGTGTTACAGGACTGGCCCAAAAGTGTGTCCATCGTATCTTCAGGAGTAGTTTCTATTCTTTCCTCACCTGGTGTATTCATTTCCACTGACTTTTCAGAGTCACTCACTTTAGCATTGGAATTATCTTTCTGCCTTTGATGTTAACGTCTGTTGGTGCGTTAGCTAGCTCGCGTTCAAACTTTTACCGTCTCGGTTCTCCCAAAATGTTACTGTGTTAAAGTCACTTTTTTATCATTAAAACGTTAAAATTAGCTCATATTCTGTCTGCCTATTCACAAAGCCTCAAATTGTTTGACGGAGAAACTTTGCACCCCGCTTCCTATGCCATCTTGGCGTCTCGGTCGCCATTGAATTCTCTGATTGGTTGTGTGCTAGCTGTATGACCATTCTGATTGGCGGTGTGCTAGCGAATCAGCACGGTGTGTGGGAGGGGCGGAATACTGTGTGGGCTTTGTTTTTCGATGCACTCCATTACGTCATTTCCTGTTTTCATATAGCGCCACCCGTTTATTGCATCTCGCGCAAGTGCAGAACGTAGACGTTGAAGCAGTGTGTTCAATGCAACTTTTCTGGTGAATGGGTCAGACAAGAGGCAACAGAGTAGTCGGATAAAGGCAGTTGGCTGTTGGTTTCAGTCTGGGCGGTGTGTGGAGGCCTTAAAAGAGGCAGGCAGTCAAATGGGAGAAGTCTAGAGTACTGGAAGTTGCACAGGACAGTAGCAGTCCTAAAACACATGCTTAAAAGCAGGCCACATTATGAGAATCATTTTCCATAGTATTCCATATTAAAAGGAGGGTACCTGGCAGTGTTGGTCACGTCACTTTAAAATAGTAATTAGTTATAGTTACTAGTTACTTCTCCCAAAAAGTAACTGAGTTAGTTTTTCTTCCCCTTTTGAGCTCGGCATTGATTTTAATGTAGCCTACTCTGCATCTTTGTATTTAGAAAATGTCTTTCTGCATGGCGGACCGGCACCAGCTCTCCCTGGTATTTAGCCAATGAAGGAGTCTGGGTCAGCTGTTGATAACGGGAGCAAGTTCTCAACAAAATACCTGCCTATCATTGCATTCAGTTCAGTCTGTGTCACAAGTTTTAGTGAAGCTGGAGCAGAAACATCTCCGTGTCCTTCTGTGTTAGTGGAGCTCATGTTAGCCACACCTGCTATCATCATCAACAGTGTCAACAACAGAGTTTTTGGCCACTAGTGTTGTAGAAGCGCGTGCAGTTGAGAGGTGCTTCATTAGATTAGAGTTGCTTAAAACGGACGGTCTGGACTCGCCATTGCTGTAGTTCACCTCTGCTAGTTTGTGTGTGCGAGGCAGAGACCGAACACAGCCTCTGATTGGCTCACGAACTCTCACTCTACCTTAGAGAGCCAATCATCGCCTCATCACCGGTTGTCCCCCTCCTCCCTCCTGCCTCACCGGAGAAAAATAAAGCAGCCCTGCTGCTCCGGTGGCTGAGAGCCGAGGCGGATGACAACAACTTCAATGAGAAACTTCAATTTGTAACGCGCCACATTTTATAGTCGGTAGCGGTAATGGCATTGTAACGATGGGAAAAGTAATTCATTAGATTACTCCGTTACTGAAAAAATAACGCCGTTAGTAACGCCGTTATACTTAAACACCGTTACTCCCAACACTGGTCCCTGGTAGAATGTTGTAGATGGGGTAGTGTTTCAGTGTAATGTTAGCCGCATAAAAAATATTTAGGCCATATCCCTGAGATCGATTTCCAGTTATTTATAAAATAAATAAATCTGATTAAACTCTTACCATATTACTGATTTACCAGTTTAAGTAGCTGCAAGCTGATTCATCCCAAACCAAAATGACCTTGTACATTCATGACCAGTGTGTGAACTATACTGTGGCTTTTTTGGGGGGGGTGGAGGACTTACTCAAAGCACATCCATTATTACAAGCCTGTACGCCTACTTGCCTTATGTCAGCACATATAAGCACAGCTCCCTTTGCTGTTGGTCCAGAAGCCCATGATGTGGACAGGCAATGACCAAAGGGGGTCCATTAATATCCACATTAAGGAGCGATGAGAGGCTGTTTTCACATAGTCTTCGTGCTGTCAGTGTCACTGATGGCAGAAAACCCCCTCTCACACTCTGATGAGGTGAGATAATATGTCCTGCTTGCTGTACAAAGCTTTTCCAATGTTTTGCCTGGTGCTTCATCTTTTAACTTCCAGTCGCTGAACTCATCCACTGCCTCTCTAGCTAACTCGCCAAGTTTTTTGGCGAGTGTTTTTTAGCTAGAAGAGTTTTTGTGTCTCTGCAAATTGTGCATCCGAAGTTTCCATCCTTAACAAACAGCCAGGTGTTGCAGGACTTTCATTCTCTCTACTGCTGGCTTGTCCAGTTAGCCGGTAGAGAGTGGCAGGTGGAGTCACCGCCTCTGAGCTGTCGCTAGCCCCATCTCCAGCCTCTATCGGCTTATCCTGTATGGTCATCCTGCTGTTGGTGGCAGCAACACCAAGATCCTCCCAGTGGCATTGGCAGGTAGTGGCACCGCAGTGGCAACCTATGGCATGTCCGTGGCATCTCCTGGCACCCGGCATTGGCAGGTAGTGGCACCGCAGTGACAGTCTGCAGCAACCTGTGGCATGTCCGTGGCATCTCTACTAGTTTACACATTTTAATGTACAAAGTTTTGCACAATTTCTCTTTGTTTTGCACTTCTTAATATTATCTAACTATATATTAATATCTGTTCAATAGCATAAATGTAAATGTAAAATATTGTACATATTGTACTATTCTTATTCTTACATTTAATATTTATATATTATATATTAAATACGTGTGTGTGTGTGTGTGTGTGTGTATATATATATTATATATAATATATATATATATATATATATATATATATATATATATATATATGTGACCAGCCATGAGAAAACCAGCAACAAGTCTCCCGAGAGGCATTTTGAGTTATTTACAAATTTTTAAAGTGTCGTTATTAAGCTTTCCAATGATGTCTAACAAATGGAAATCTGATAATATTTGTAGAAGTTGTGGCCATTTGAATGTATGCACATCTCAAAACCCTTTAGGGAGAAAACCGCCCTAAGACATTTGCAATTCTCACAGCGGGAAATTCTCACCCTCTGACTAGTCAACACAATGGTGCTCACTTGCATCTCATTTAGATAAGCCCTCCCCCTACATTCATTCAGTGACATCTGGTATCTGTTAGCCTGCAGGGCAGAAAGTATTGTAGTGGTTTGAACAATGGTTATCAAAAGCAGTTGTCATGTAGTTAATCTTGATGTAGTTTTATTTTTAGAATTAAGAGGTACTTTATTGAAATGGAAATGCTTTTATTGCAATTACATTGTCACCTGACTCTGGAGTATTCATCCAAACTATCCTGCAGTAAACTAGGCGCTAAATCATGAGCATCAGTCAATTCAAGCAATTTAAGCATTATTCAAATTAATAGCAGATGCTCACATTACTAGACAAAACCGCCCATTACAGCTTAGTTTCGATGTGCATATAGTTTAAAAACGACAGTACTGAGCTAGCTAATAACAATGTAGGCTAAGGTATAAACATGAAAACAAAAAACATGAGATAACAGTTTGTAATTCCTGTGACTTTGACTGCGACTTCGAATGAACACATAACGCAAAGTAGATGACTTGGATGTTAATGGAAACTCACCCCATAAGAAACTGCAGACATCATTGCCTCTGATAGAATAAGTGGTTTCTCTTCGTCTGGGGCTTTTTGGTGGATGTAGTCACGTCCGAAGTAACTACTGTGCGTCTGTTTGCCTCGAGATTTATTCGCATGTCCTGCCACTCTCTTTCGGTAGCTAGAGAATCCAACCGTATTCTGTACATAAGCTCTGGAGAAAGCTTGTCGCTAAGTTACAGGAATGTGTCCCAGTGAGAGAGTTCTCCTTTCTTTTTACGTAGCATTTGCAGTCAAAATTACGGATTTTCTCCATTTCGCTGTCTTTATCCCCTTCACACGTCATCGTAGATATAGCGTCTGATATCTCACGCTCCAGCTCCTCTGCTGTGAGGCCGAGGGAGTCTTCCTCGTCTTCATTTTTGGCTAAGGTCAGCTGTAGATTAGGCATGTTCTCCAGTGTAATGCAGTCGCTTTCTTCGTCAGTGCACTCATCAGAATCAGAAGTGAAATCGGTGTCGGAAATAACCAGAAGTATCCGGCGTCTCGCAAAAGTACTGCCATAGATTTGCGCTGTAACAGCCACGATTTAGCTCGTCTGCAATGCATTTTTCCCGGTCCATCTTCATTCAATAATGAAATCACATGCAGCTTCTAGAAGTTGCAGAACTTATGCTGGGGGCTGCATAAGTAGCCATGCGGTTCGCTACTAAAGTGCATCTGATTGGCCGAAAAAAGAAAAAAAAAAGAAGCTGTGAATGGTCATAGGTAGCCAGTATGCAAATTAACTGTATCGCCGCACACGCCCAACGATACGCCAGCATTTCCTGAAACTCTTCCCGATTTCAAACACAAAATGTATACTTTTAAGGCAACCAATACTATTATCTGAAACATGGAGTGGCTTCTTCATGATCTCAACTTGCACATTCTGCAAAAAAACGAAAATCACTAATTTAGAAAAAAAAAACGTTTCTTTGTTTATGTGAATTTCTCCCAGCCGACTTGCTGCTGGTTTTGCTGTGGCGCGTCACATATATGCCATATGGCGGGTGCCAGGAGATGCCACGGACATGCCACAGGTTGCCACTGCGGTGCCACTACCTGCCAATGCCGCTGGGAGGATCTCGCTGTTTCTTGTTGGCAGGCTTTCACCCGCAGCAGTCGCCGCAGGTGCAGCGGAATTGAGCGGGTCCAGCAGATCCAGCGGGTCCAGCGCAAATGGTCCAGAGCGGGTCTTTTTATTCGTTTCCGATGTCTGACTTAAAGTGACGTTTAAGACATAGCTCTCCGACATGATATCTTTCCTAACAGACTTTCTGAGCACTTCACTACAGTTTCAAGAAGAAGTCGACATTAAACTAGAGAGAGCACACAGAGCGCTTGGTCCAAAGCCCAAAGCCGTAGATGCTCCACCGAGATCCATTATCGCTCGGTTTTTGGACTTCAATGTGAAACAAAAGGTACTGTTGCAGGCTTGGAAGCAAAGAAAAATTCAGTTTCGGGAGCATACGATCTATTTTGACCATGACTACTCGCCTGACCTTCAGAGGAAGAGGAAAAAAGTCTGAGAGGTAATAAAAAAGTTAAAAGAAAAGAACATCAGGGCTCAGTCACCATACCCAGCACAACTAAGACTCTTCCTAGATGGTGGCATAAAACTATTCCCCTCACTTTTGGAGGCACACTCAACATTGAGAGAACTTTGCATCGATACTGCTATGGAGGACCGAGAAATATTGGCGAGGGAGCTGACACGAGAGGGCTGGACATTACAACAGGACCGGAGGAAGAACCAACAGCTGAAGCCAGCGGAGATCAGAGCCATCATTCACGGTGACACCAGGGAGGCCAGAGTTGATGGTCGTGAGTAAAGATGAAACCAATATAAGACTAGACCTGTGATGAATAATGTCAAAAGTCAATCAGAGACTGGTCTGGTGATGAACAATAATAATAATAATAGAAAGAAAGATATATTAAAAGACTGGACTTTTGATGAAGAAGGGAAAAAGAAAGAGACACCATGAGACTGGTCCTGCTGGGAACTAGGTCTGGCTCTACAAGACCAGACCAGAAGGGAGTAAAAACGGGGAATTGAAAAGACGAAGCGGGATCACTGTTTATCGTAAAATACTGATTAGAAATAACTGATTCAGGCTACAGTAATATTAAGAGAAAATAAGGTGATTATAAGGGTCGGTGGAGGGTGGGGGATGAAAGACTTTCATCGAGTATGAGGCGAATTTGGCCTTCGAGGCGACGTGAGGATATTCCGGGGAAAACCTGGTGGACTGTCGCTATTGCACTTTGTGCACTCTTCCCAGAGGGACTTTTTTCTCTGCCCAGTGAAGATCGGGAGTGGAGACCCCCAGAGTATGTTTGTAAGGTTAAAACTCTGTTCCTTTCATTTCAGGGGCAAACCGCTGGAGTATTGGAAGTTCATAGTTATTTTTCATGTTCAAAGAATCCATTTTATGTCTTAGTTATCAATGTTCTGTGTCTCTCAGCAAATAATATCATCAAGGTAACAACTGCTTATGATTTTGTTTTGATTGCAGTTACTAAGGTACATTTAAAGGGAAAAATAATACTGTCACAGTATCAAAACATGTTGATATAAAAATGTCTTAAGATAGAAAATATGGACAAGTTGACGGTAGTTAGTTACAATATAAATGGAGTTAATCATCCCATAAAGAGAAAGAAAATTATGAACCAGCTGAAAAGATTGAACTGTTCAATTGTATTACTTCAGGAGACCCACCTTAATAATATAGAACACAAAAAACTTAGAAGGGAGTGGGTGGGGCAGGTTTTCAGTGCCTCATGTGAAGGGGGTAAAAAAAGAGGAGTGGCAATTCTGTGTCATAGATCACTCAGTTTTACTTCAGAGAACATGCACAAAGACAAAAAGGGGCGCTATATTTTGGTTGTGGGTACAATCAGAGGTGTTAAGATATCCCTCTTAAACATTTACGCACCAAATGAAGATGGCCCCAGCTTCTTCAAAGAAATTACAGTTCTTTTAACTACTCATGCTGAAGGATTTATCATAGTTGGAGGGGATTTTAACTGTGTGTTGAACCAAAAA
The DNA here is from genome assembly GCA_903131615.1 of Diplodus sargus. Taxonomy (NCBI): domain Eukaryota; kingdom Metazoa; phylum Chordata; class Actinopteri; order Spariformes; family Sparidae; genus Diplodus; species Diplodus sargus. Next base: position 137,412 of record CAEMYA010000516.1, on the reverse strand, counting down.
TTAGATAAATATCAATTTGACCAGGGACCTAAACTACAGAAAACCAACGTACTGTGCAATATGATCGAAGAAATGAGGCTGGTTGATATATGGCATCAAAAACACCCCAGAGAGCGTGATTACACTTTTTTTCTAATGTCCACAAAGGTTACTCCAGAATAGATTTTTTTGTGTGTTAAAAAGAGATGCCTATAAAGTTATAGACTGCTAACCCAGAACCCATAACAATATCAGACCATGGTCCAGTAGTTATGTCAATAAATTTAGTGAACGAAAAACAACCGAAACAGTGGAGAATGAATGTTTCGCTTCTGAATCACCCTGAGATAGTTCAAAGTATAAAAAAAGATTGGAACGAATATATGGAACATAATGATAATGGGGAAGTTTCAGTATCAACCTTATAGGAAGCGGGAAAAGTTGTGCTGAGGGGGAAGTTAATTGCTCTGTCATCCAAAATTAAGAAAGATGGTGATAAAGAACAAGGAGAATTAGAAAAACGCATACAGGAGTTAGAAAAGGAGCATAAAAAGACAAACGACGAGAATATTTTGGAATCTCTTACCCAGCATAGGCAAACATTAGATGATTTATTGACACATAAGGTTGAGGGTGCACTACGTTTTGCCAACCAAAAATATTATGAATCAGGAGATAGGGCTAGCAGGCTTTTAGCATTTCAACTGCGCAAGACACAAGCAGATCGCACGGTGGCAAAGATAGTGAATCCTGTCACTAAAAAAACACTGTCCCACCCTAAAGACATAGCAGAAGTTTTTTCTATTTATTATGAGACACTTTATGATTCTGAGGAGATAGACAACAAAACAGAGAGGATTAATACCATATTAGAAAAAATTAAGTTACCCAAATTAACTGAAAGGGATACCAAAGCAATGAGGGATCCAATCACAAAAAAGGAAATTGAGAAAACCATAAAAAATTTAAAGAACAATAAGGCGCCGGGAGTAGATGGATACCCAGGTGAATTTTATAAGCATTTTCAAGATGAGGTTACACCCCTCTTACAAAGAGTATTTAATTATGCTCTTACAAAGAACGACCCCCCCAAAATCTTGGTCCGAAGCAATAATCTCTATAATCCCCAAAGAAGGTAAGGATCCGACAAACTGTTCCTCCTACAGACCAATTAGTTTGCTCTGCTGTGACGCGAAAATTTTAACCACAATATTGGCAAAACGAATTCAAAAGTGTATACATACATTAATTAAACCAGATCAAACTGGGTTTATACCGGGTCGTCATGGGGTAAACAACATTAGAAGAACTCTAAACGTGATCTCAGTGGCGAAACAAAAACCGGAACCCTCTATGCTTCTCAGCTTGGATGCTGATTTGATAGGGTGGATTGGCAGTACTTGGAACACACATTGGAAAAAATGGGATTTCATCCAGATTCCATCAAGTGGATCGGTGTGTTATATTCAGGACCCATATCAAAAGTGCGGGTAAATGGATATACATCGGAGTACTTTGGTTTGAAGAGAGGGCCTAGACAGGGATGTCCCCTTTCGCCTTTACTATTCGCTATTAGCATTGAACCCTTGGCAGAAATTATACGAGTAGACCCCAGAATTCAGGGAGTATCAGCAGATGGGGTTACCTATAAAATCTCGCTATACGCGGATGATGTTATTTTGTATATTACTGACCCCTTGAATTCAATTCCAATGCTTTTGTCCCATTTAAGGGAATTTGGGGAAATATCAGGTTACAAAGTTAACGAAACAAAATCGGAGGCAATGATCCTAGTGGGCAAGTGGCCAACAGATTTAGACAAAGAAGTTACATTTAATTGGTCTTATAGGGGATTCAGATATTTAGGCATAATGATTACAACACAAATGTCACAGTTATTTAATGAAAATTATGGCAGATTAATCACACAAATAAAATCCGACTTGACGCGATGGGAGATTCTCCCTCTGTCCCTCCTAGGTAGAATAGAAACAGTCAGGATGAATATACTTCCTCGTTTATCATACCTCTTTCAATCGTTGCCTGTTTGGGTATCAGCTTCCATCTTCAAAATGTTGGATAAAATGATTTCTACTTTTATCTGGCAAAAGCGAAAGCCTAGAATCAGACAGAAGTTGCTATTAAGCCCAAAGGATAAAGGTGGTCTGAGTTTGCCTAGCCTGAAATTATACTATTGGGCGGCGCAACTCTGTAGTATGGTCGAATGGCTTGTACAAGACAAGGAAACAAACTGGATTGGATTGGAGAACCATGCATGCCCGTTAGTACCTCTTGAGACGATGCCATTTATGGATCAAAAGAAATGGAGAGACCTAAAAATTGACAACGAATGGATTATTTGCACCCATAGGGTTTGGTCTCTGGTGAGGAAGAAAATAGGCGCACCTCAAACAATATCACGTGCAGTAAGAATAGCTAAGATTGTTGACTTTTTGCCAAACAAGTTGGATGCTGGGTTCCAGATCTGGGCAAAGAAAGGATTAATAACCATAAACCAGATGTTTGATGGAGAAACACTTAAATCATTTAAGCAATTACAAGATAAATATGGATTGTGTTCTAAGGATTTTTATAGGCATTTACAATTGAGGTATTATTTTTTGTCACACACCGAAAGCAACACTTTGAAACAACAGCCATCACCTTTAGAACATTTTCTGGTAAAATGTAAAGAGGATAATAGTAAGAAGAAGATGATTTCCAATATATATAAACATTTACGAACACACTTCTCAGAAAATTCTTTAGATATAAAGGATAAATGGGAGTTAAAAATGAATGTTGTTATTGAAGATGAGGAGTGGGAGGTGTTGTGTGAGCAGGGTCATAAAGTCACTCATAGCCCAGTGTAGAACGAATTTAATTGGAAAGTAAAAATGAGATACTTCAAGACACCCTCCGTTACATCAAAATATGACAAAAATAATTCAAATTTATGCTGGAGGAATTGTAAACAGATCGCGGACCACACTCACATCTTCTGGGATTGCCCGATACTGATTCCATTTTGGCAGGGGATCCAAGCAGAAATTCAAAGCATTTTGAAAATTAAATTACCACTGAACCCGTTACATTATATACTGGGTTTGACCCCAGGGGAAGATATAGGGAAAAGGAAAGTCCAGCTATTACAAATTCTCCTACTTGTGGTGAGAAAATTGATAACCCTGTCCTGGCTCAAGCCTCTACCTCCCACCCTTCAACAATGGCGAGAGGGTCTAAAGAAAGTTTATGTAATGGAGAAGATAACTGCAAAACTTCATGTGAAAATGGACTTGTTTTTGGCTCTGTGGGCCCCCATCATCTCCCACTTTGGATGGCCATACAGATGAATTGGTGATGGTTTATTGTGAGAAGTTATGTCTGTTTCTCTCATTTGGTGAGGGCCGTCTGTCGAATGTACTTTCTCCCCCCTGTCTGGGGTTTCGTCTTGTGGGATGTCCAAATGTGTAGTAGAGCTAGACTAGGGTTTGTATGTTTGCCGAGACACTAATTGTTTTTGTTTTGTTTTGTTTTGTTTTTGTATTTTGTCCTAAATGTATTGTTTTATCTTGTTTTTATATGCATAATTTTCAATAAAGAATGTTAAAAAAAAAAGACATAGCTCTCCCACGCTTCAATAGTGAGGACAAGTATTGCATGCAGGCCGGCATCTTTATTAAAGTGAAATAGTGATGAATCACCCTCAGGCACAAATCATACATTAAAAATAGGCCAATTTTACACATGATCCATGATTATGACAGTACAAGAAAACAAAAAACAAAACAAAAAGGAAATGCATAGGAAAAAACTGAATTTTGCACCCTGTACACATGTCCCATGTAATTTGAGATGAAGTGCATAAAAATCGCATTGGACCAATTTGGTCTTTAGCTCAACATTGTGAGGACAGCTGGCAGTGCATGACACTTAAAGTACTCACAGGTACAGGTATACGTTTTGATCAAACTTTTCCTGCATGCTCTCCTGTCATGCAAATATTTACTAGTCTTTAAAGGTTCTTTATCATCTAGAGAGATAGATATTTTGTCTGTCAAAAATACTTTTCAAATGTGTCCTCAATGTAGGGTGATGTCTATTGGTCGTCTCAATTCACACTACTAGTTTCTTTTCAGCTAAAGGCCTTGCCCTGTCAGGTTGGCTTTCTCAGTCATCATCAACAAAGATCAGGGACAAAAAAAATAGTGAGTTTACATCTATCTGCCTCAGCCTGTGTTCACTCAGAAACACAAATAATTACCAACACCCTGTAATACAATATAATTGCACTTGAATTTGAGAGTTGTGTGTGTATATGTGCATTTTTCACATTTGTGCCATGCTACTTTTCCCTTTCTGATTCACCAGTAATAATGAGTGATTGAAGAGGAGTCAGGGGAGGCTGGGATTAAAGCAATAGAGAGGGCTGAGTTATGGGGCAAACGTCAGTGGAGGATCAGGAAAAAGGTTGCAATGCCCATGGGGTGCTTTGTTCTAGTTATTGTAATTATTAATTTAATAGGCATTCATTCAGTGGCTATGTCATTCCTATTATTGTTTTTTGTTTTAGTTTTTTTGTATTTGGCATATTTTACAATAATATTTATAGGAATTCAGTACTGTCCAACAATGGGATTTTGTATTCATTTATATCCTGCAATGCATGTAGCCAAGGTGCATATTCAGTGTATATATTTGTCACCATATTCTTTTTAAGTTTAAGTTAACCAACTGATGCTTCTTCCTGATTGGTGGATATATTTAATCAACAAGTAGGCTGCTCAAACAAACTGTATCTATCATGCCAAGTTTATACATTTTTAGTGTTCTTAGGTAGATTAAAAATACACCGTTAAAAAGGAGACATAAGATTATCTTTAATTTATAGTGTTTTCAGCCTAAATTTGACACAGGTTTCCTGAACATTACATTTGAGGACGTTACACTCATATCAAAACAGTTGAATATATCGTGGCTTCTCATTGGTGAAATAGAACTGTCCATCAAAAGGAGTGTCCAGTCACATACCTTATAACATGACGGAGTGGATATTTTCAATGTACAGTATGCTGAAAAACTGTTGATAATTTCACGGCTAATGCTCTTTAATAAGATTTAAGCAACTAGCTATTCGTTACTAGTGTTGTTGGCAGGTATGTACTTTTGAACTACCGCTACGCATTTCTGTAACATTATTATCAGTTATCACGCAAATAGACACCCAGGAAGCTTAACAAGTTGTCACTCTACTGAAGGTAGATTGTAACTAGCGTTTAGAGAGTCGTTATCGTGGTTTCTGATGTAGAACGCAGATATTTGGTGAACGTTAACAATCAAACCCTGCTAAAAGAGAAAGTTAGGTCAGGGATGTTGTGAGGAAGTACAGGCCATTCTGGGTAAGAACACTTTGCAAACCGGGGGAGGGGGAGGGTTATAGCCAAGATGAAATGTTGCTACCATCTCGAGGAAAACGAAAGTGATTTTTATTACATTATATGACTGAACAAGTCTGTATATCTGCCAGAATCAACACATTATAGTGTTATTTTTGTGGGCTGAGCTCATTTAATGTGTCGCCTCCGCCGATAACGTTCATCATTAAGTAAAGTGCTGCGTTTCTGTACCATCGACAGTTAGACAGAATAACAAAGTAGACTTCCGGTTTATAGTATGAAAATAGAAGCGCTGTCTTGTATGGACGCTGGATGTAGATAATATATTTTGTGCAAATACTCTGTTTCCAGAGTTAAATATCATCGTACAGTGTTGTGCAACATAAGAGCGTTTAATTGGATTTTTTTTTGTTACAAGGGTTGCCAAAAGTAGAATGATTCAATATGCCACAGTTACTACATGCTCTGTTGATACTCTTAATATCATATTCTGTTTTAACATTTTCATTTTGTAGAAGCTATCACTTGATTTAAATGCAATTTAATTGTGTTTGTTATGTTATGTAATTATGTAAAATATAAAATTATTTGCGATAGCCCTTCTTAAATATTTTTTAATGTTTAAATACAATCGGATTACCTTGCCTAAATTATTATAATAACAGACTCATTTAATGGAAAGCTTTTCTGTGCTTTTCTGTGTGTTTAAAATACATTGAATACATTACATCAAGAGATGGTGTATTATTGAGATATGCAAAGTATAATTTATATTTTAATGTATAATTACTATCATGTCAAACAACACTCATTTACAATTACATGAACAATATTTGCCTACCTTGGAGGAATATGTACTGTCTCATCAAAATTCAATTACATTAATTTGATAGGCTCCAGTGGTGGAAAAAGACTAAGTTGGTTACATCTACTTAAGTTTTGTAATTAAGTACAATTTTAAGAACTTGTGCTTTTCTTCTTAAGTATTAGCAGTTTCAGTTACTTTATACTTTTAATTAATACAATCAAGATGAAAATATTTTACGTTTTACTCTACTACAGTTAATTGACATCGTGTATGAGTACTTCAGCTGTTTCAGTATATATATATTTTTTAAAAATACAAATACTTTTATCCTCTCATTAAGAACTTATATTATATTATTAACAATATTTCTACACTGTGGTATTGCCACTTAAGTACAATATCTTAGGCTGTCTTTCATCGGTGGCTCTATTTTCCGAAAAAAGGCAATACAATTGGAGACTCAGAGCTTGAATTGCTAACGTTTTTATTTTGGTGACAAATCGCTTTGCTTCCGGTTTCTTCCTGTCTGATGTGAATTGGCTTGATGCATCTGTGTTGAGTACAGCTAGTGCTGAACTGTTATGATGTGTCAATAAGTTAAAAAGGTGGACGGCACCAATGATGAGAGGCCCCCCCCCGCTACCTGAGCAGGATATTAGAGGTATGCTGTGACATTAATGAGACGGTCATGACAGAGAACTTGTGGTTATATCGATGTTACGTGCACACCCGGTCGCTATTTTCTCAACCCCTCAGTCAGTCACTCTGAAAAATTGTTATTATCGCTGCTCTGGACATGATGTCCGCCTGCTGGCATTTCCCTTTGAATCCGTTTGCTTCCTATTGACAATTCATTGATAGCCATTGCTAAAGACCATACATCCTTGTCACTGAAACTGTGTTGCTGTAATATTTCTTCAGTCCTGTTTGAAAACGCTGTGTAAAATACATGAGCAACTGTTTCTCACTGAGGTGGTATGACCCCCCCCCCATCCGCATCAAATATGTAGCCATAACCCTCCGCTGTAAATAAACGAACAGTTGCAATAGAACAAACAAGTATTTTGAGCACATTGAAGTCCGTGATATTTGTCAGCAGTTCTTCTAGAAGCTTACACTGTTTCGGAAACCATTGCATGTTAAAACAGTGACACGTCCAGTTAGCAAGCTGTAGAGCTAGCAAGCTAACTAGCTACTTTTATTCCTGGTATCACTGCTAGAAAATGGAGCTACTGCCCAGCAAAACAGTGCTCACAGATGCGTGTGCCTGGACAGAAAATCCTCAGTTTAATTAATCATTGTGGATATTTTTCCTTGGAGTGGGAGACATTTTGACGACATTGTCATCGGGGAGTTTGACAGGAGTGAAATACCCCCACTACTGTACTGGGTTTTCTTCTCCAAACCAAAGCAAGATGGACTCTCATTCGGCTTGTCTGTCCTTTCAGAGATTAGATCGACATTTTGCACGGAGATGAAAATGTGTGCTTAGAGGTTGGAGCACATTAGGTAGGAAAATAGATAGCTTATTCACATACCTAAAGAGTTTTGTTCTGTTATTGAACGTGCGATGCTCGATACAGTTACATAGCGACTTCACTCTCAAGACAGACACTCCGATCGGGCATCAGCGGTTTTACCTGAACACAACTAAAACTCTGCGCAGCAACATAGTCACTGCAACGGTGCCAGCTTAATGTAGGCTTTATAATGCTATATGAAATGCATCCAGTGGTCGCAGGATTTTGGCCTACATGTTTTGTTTTGGGCCACAAGGGCGGATCAGCTGTAAGATAGAAGTGATCGGTTATCAGATCAGACAAAATGTCCCACCGTATTTAGCAGGGGATGATGTCTCGTGCTATGCAGTATCACTTAATACTGTTAATATTGTGTAACATTACTGAGAGCAGTGTCTTGTATTTTATAGGTCATCGTCATTGCATGACAAAGGCTGTGGCAGAATCATCTTCATCACTCATACAGCATTTCCATAGTTTTTCTTCAGTAAGTATTCCTGTTAAGTATCCTGAAATATAAAGACTGGCATCTAGTGTGAATGGTGTCCGGAAGAATGCAGTCATAAAATCAATCATTCTACTGTTAAAGCATAATTGTATTTGTGTCATGTTTAGTAGACATCCAGAACAAGTGCAAACATGTTGCAAAATAAGAATCAATGAAGAAAAAATATACTGAGATGCTTAACTATTAATATTCAGTCAGGAGCTTCAACTGTTATTATTTTGTTGATTAATCAATCAGTAAAATCTCAGAAAAATTTTGATCAGTGTTTTCCAAAGACCAAGATGACATCCTCAAATTTCTTCTTTATCGACTACCCAAAGATACTCAGTTTTACTATCGTAGGATTAGTATAGCCACCAAAAATGTAAGTTTAAACCAAAAATGTAAAATGATCTACTCACCCACATGTTGTAAAAGTTTTGTAGTCCACAAAATATTTCTAGTACTTCACAGCAAAATATCGTTGCTGCATTCTCTTAAACGACTGAATTAGCTGGGTAATTGTTTTAAAACTTGATCAACAACCAGAAAAACAAAACAATACAAACAAATACAACCACTAAAAACCCACAGAAGATGGCTCCATACTTATATTGTATTTTACATTGTATATATTGCCCATATTGATTCGGAAGACATCATTTAATCGTTGTATTAAGCCAAAATATTTACTGTAGCTGCTAAGCTAAAAACATATGGCTACATTCAGACCAAATTTGGCATTGCGGTGAAAAGGCAGGTCCTCCCATTGACGAGTTACCACTAACAAAGTCGCTCTGCTAATTCAGTGACAAACCAGTTTTTCATCTTATATAACTTCTTCACAATAAAAGCCCCCATTATTTAGCAATTTTCAAGCTCTTATTTTGAAGCAGCTTTACAGGAAATGTTGCGTTTTCACCAGCAGTAACTAAACATAACTCTTGACACAGCTGAAAGTGAACACTATGAAACAGTAAAACACAGCAGATGTCTGAAACAATATGAGAGAAGCTAAAGGGGTTAAATTAGAATATACAAAAGTACAGAGAGTTGATCACCCTGACTTTTAAGAACTTCTTTCTCTCAGGTTTCCTGCACGATCATGAGCCTCATCAAACCAACTGTCCATCCTACGCTCAAATTTCTCATCATGCGTAATATAACGTCATGCGTTAGAATAGAATAGAATAGAATAGAATAGAAACTTTATTGTCATTGCACATCAAGTATACAATGAAATTGCAGTGCTTCTCCGGATGAGCCCAGTGGGTGGAGCTGGTGGACTAGTGATTGGAAGGTCGCTGGTTCGAATCGCCAGCTCCCCTGGGGTGGAACTGAGCTACATGTCAAAGTATCCTTGAGCAAGATACTAAACCCCAGAATTGCTCCTGATGTGCAGTTGGCACCTTGTGTGGCAGCCACTGCCATCAGTAAGGGTCCTGCAATGAGCTGGTGACTCATTCAGGGTGTTCCCCGGCCTTCGCCCATGAGTAAACTGGATTTTGCCCCAGTAAACCCTGCAACCCCTCGGGGGATAAAAGCGGAAAAGAAAACGGAACGGAATATACAATATACATCATTTACACTCAAGCATAGTCTTTATGAGTGATGGCCCAGGGAAAGAAACTGTTTTTGAGTCTGTTAGTTGAACTAGAAATTAGCAGAGAAATGCCCCCACCACTTTTAAATCGTTTGGGCAGCATTTTGGGTACCTGGTGGAAACAATGAACGGCCTCATTGGGACAGACAAGACACGAACAATATGTAAGCGCTAGCCCCATTCACACTGCCCTTTCAGTGCGACAATCATGCGCTGATTCTCTGTATCGCCATTTGTTTGAAAGTTTAAGATGTGGAAAGGGGGGACAATTTCGCTGCAACTCTCATCCGCAGGGCGTGGAGGTATCAGAGCAGCAGCAGAGGCCAGCTGGCGTCTGTGTGTACGGAAAAGCCGTAGGCGCAGATCAGAAGTGTTTCAGTCCGGTGGTGTTAACAGTCTGACAGCTAAACAGATCCTTCACTCATCAAATAAAAGACAAATGTCCCACACCCACAAAGCAACATAACAGTACCAAACCAAAGTTTTACAAGCAGCTGCCGCTGGCTGGAAGCTGAAAAGGCCTAACCATGGCATCGCTATTGTGACTGGCAATGCGCGTAATAGCCGAGAATAGCTTAGGCTGTGCAGTGTAGTTATAGCCAGCTCTTAGCACTGTATCATTCTTGAAGAGAATGGTCAGTTACTGTTTGCACTTTAAGTATTGAGAGAGTACTACTTTGATTATGGTTTGTACTTTGTACAGAAAATCATACAGGAGAGAAGCCAGTCAGTTTTGTTGCGGCAAAACCTTTTACAGTGCTTGCGTATTGTTTGTGTCTTTTACTGCAAATGATAATTCATACTCTGTCAGAATGTAGAATGGAAGTGACATTTATTACAAAATCATTACTAGTTAAAACATTTCAAATTGAACCTGCATTGTTTTGCATTTTGTGTTGCGATGGAATAAAAGACTATTTTTCCAGCCATATATCTTACCTTGAAGTTTTCTTAAAAATTAAAAGTTTTCCTCCTGTTTCCTCTTAATATAAGCACTAAAGAGTGAAGGAGAATAAAACAAAAATGAAAATAGTTTGAGTTGTCCTTAATTGTAGTAGGACCCTACAGAATAATCTGCCGGGTGATTTTATCGGCCAATTATAGCTGAGAATAACCATGAACCTCCAAAAGTTGGCCAATAGATGCAGATGTTTTACTTTCCATAATAAAGTGCAGGGAATATGATTTGTCCTTGCACTATTCATCCAGTAAAGCGTACAAGGTGCCACAGGCTTGTGTGGCAGTGTGGGAATGTCACTCCATAGTCTGTGTGTATAATTCTGTGGGAACCCCGCTGATCAGTTTCCTGAAAGGCTAAGCTGCTTTGTTGTTTTGCTACTAGCACGCTGGTCCTGCTAGTGATTGTTGGTCCTCATCGATGGATTAAAAATAACTGCAAACAACTAGGATGAAGCAGATCATTGCTGTGGCATCCACAGATGTGTTTTAAACTGACTAGTGCAGTGCCCGTAAGAAAATATGTATTCCTATAGAAAAGTGGGAAGTTAAGAAGCTTTTTCATTGATGGCCAAATGAGGCTGTGTTTGAAGGTGGAACGTCAGGGATATTTAGGTTTGCTGTGAAATCCGATATTCCAGGGAATAATTGGCCGTTTTTGACTATTTTTGATTTTGCCATTATATTTCAACTTAAAAACTATTGACTTGGTGTCATTTTTTTCAGCACAACCTCACATGTGTGACTGTACAGTTATTTTTTCATTTTGACCTACTGTGTTAACACAATGGACCTAAAATCACAAAAAAATAAAAAAATAAAATCAGAGTAGAAAAAGTTAGATTTTTTTAATGTGGAAACCACAAATATGTTTAACAAAACCATTTTATTACTTATAATGCAAATTTAAATGGTTGTTTGCTGAATATGTGCATACATTTGAAACATTTACAAAGTTATATGTAACTATTTACATTTAAATGCAGGCAATGCTCAGGTCTGCCTGAGCTCCTTCCAGCTGAATGAAGAGCTGCACTGCCTGCTCCACATTCAGCTTCTCCTGTTGTGACTCAAACAAAAAACTGACTCCACTACACACTAAACCGAACACTACATAACACACTAACTTTTACACTCCAAACATGCTAAATGTCACAAATCTCTCAATTCTCAATATCGCTGTCTGTTCACCGACCGTCGTTGCCTGTCAATCATCCGCCGACGTCCCTCCCACAACTTCCTGTTCCTCAACAACCAAACTTGCTGCTTGGAGACTTTCGTGACAAAAGCCTGTTTTTACCGTTTCTTCTGCACCAGACACAAAGCAAACGTGACGGCAATGTTCGCGAAAAAGCGTGGCGGACATTATTTACCCTAAGTCCGGTTTTAGACATGCCGGCGGTGCGTCCGGTCCGTCGACTCGGGAGGTGGGCCGTTTGGGCTAGCCGCTAGCAGCTAGCTACACACGAACATCCACAGATTCTGATTCCACTTTGTTGTTCGCGTGTCTCCCCATCTCCTCAGACTCCTCAGACCTGAACAGACTCGGCCCGGACTCGTTTAGTCTCATTAATCCACAACAGTCAGTTTAGATGCACAGAATCTAAACTGAAGCCTGAACATACCCCAAGCCTGAACATACCCCAAAACTCACCAAACTTGAAATATAAGTCACACCTGGCGAAAAATTTTATAATCTGTTGTCGTTGTGAATTTTCACCACTAGGTGGCGCTGTTATTAACTGTTAAAAAGGCAAGTGCGTTTTGGCTAATAACTCCCATATACTTAATCACATATTCAAAAACCTTATATCCACGCGTTCAGTGAATTGTGAGGAATCTCGTGGTATAAGCCACGCCCATTTCCGCCTACCGTTTTTTTCCGCTACGTCGCGAAATGTCGTAAATATCACCTTCCTGCAGATTTAGTTCAAAACAGGAAGTGTTGCATATCTCCACATTGGTATGGTCTAATGACATGAAACTGAGGTTACTCCTTTGCCATAGGCTGCTGAGGCCCTGTGCAAAACAAGGTGGCGCTCTTTAAAATGAACTATTTTATATCTCCACATCCGTTCATCGGATTGACACCAAACTTTGTATACTTATTAAACTTAGGGTTTACCAATTTGACTGCAGAAGGTGCTGTGGTGCCAATTTAATTCTATATTTGGCACTGTGCCCACACCATAACACTTATGGAAATGAAATTCATAGAGGTGCTATGGAATGGCCCCTATGAGTCACAGGGGCCATTCCACTGTGACTCACAGGGAATGGCCCCTTCACCCACCCCTCTACAATACATCTGGCCCACAACGCTTTTGCATTGAAAATAGCGCCACCTGCTGAGTGACTCACTCACCAAAAATATTTTCAATGCAAAAGCGTTTTTAGCCCATAACTCCTACATATTATGTAGCACATTGTTACACCTTATATCGACATGTTCCCTTAATTCAGCTGAATTGTGTGGTGTAGGCCACGGCCACTTTCGCGGTAACTTGCCATTCGCAAAATGGCGACAATTGAAAAGACTTCTTTTTCGAACTCCTCCCAGACGATTTTCACCAATTTGCACCAAACTTTACATGAAGCATCTATGGACCCTCCTGGTAAAAAGTTATCTAAAGAATTTTGAAAGTCCGTAAAACGCCCGAAATATAAAACAGCAAACTCCTGCATATTGTGTTGAAGACAGACAATCTTGCATATCTTCATGAGATACTGTCTGACTATCACGTAATTGCTCATAATTATGTACCATGGCATAATGATGGTCTGTGTAAAATTTGGTGCGAATCGGCCAATAGGTGGCACTCTGGTCGCAGTCTAATTAGTGTCAATGGAAAGTAAATGGGAAAATCTTCAAATCATCAAGTCCTTGTAACTTCACCATACAATGTCCTAATTACGCCAAATATCTCAGGAATGTAGAGGGAATCACCCTGCAATATATCTGTGCATCAAAACTGTGTCATGTTCATAGCGCCACCCACTGGACACAGGAAATCAGACAAACATCATTCGATTGATTGATACTGCTTGATTTCTCCCCGTCGTGACATGCAAGTAACAGGTGAGTGCGCAGTCCGACGGCGCCCTAAGCCGACGAGCGTGGACTGAGAGGGCCCGTTCATCACTGCTTGCAGTTTGAATTATTTTTATTTTTCTCCGGCTAAAAGTGGTGCTGCAGCCTAAGCCGTGCAAGGAAGGGCGGTGCAATTTGGAGGGTTGGTCCAGACTCCTGCGAATATCTCAGACACAAAAAACTACATATATCCGCCTGCAGGGGGCGCTATAACAGAGGAAAAATACGTTTTTGCCTATAACTCCCACACCATATGTCGTACATTCAAAAACCTTGTATCCTTGATTCCCTGAATGGAGCTGAATCACTTTGCGGCCATATCTAGAAGGTGGTCATGACTGGTCAATGTGGGCGTGGCTTATTACAAGATAAACAACAAACATTAATTTCAGCCAAACTATTATGCTGAGAGCTTTGAAATTTATATGGTACATAAAGAATAGGACACAGTTTTTTCACACCAAAAATTGCACATGTACTCCACTAGGTGGCGCGATAATGGATGCTATCGCGTTTTTGCCTGTAACATCCACATTTTCAATAACATATTCGCAAACCTTATATCCATATGTTCCATCAATAGACCTGGGTTTTCTGACACAGGACACGCCCACTTCTGCTGCACATTTCGCTTGCTGAATCGCCAAATATAAAAAACCTACTCTTTCAAACTCCTCCTTGGGATTTTGTCTGATCTACATGAAACTTGGCACATACACTCTTCAGCTGGACCTCATCTACAGTTATCAAAAGAATTTGGCTCGGTCAAAAATTGTGCAAATTATTAAAGAACAAATTTCTGTAGCTAGCTATAAAAATGTAACTGTTTGATATCTCAGTCAAACTAAATGCTATTAACACCAAATTTAAGATCCTTGGTTGGCATGGGACTGGGGAGAGATGAGTCGAATTTGTCGAATTTTGGCCCCTAGCGGGCGCTAAAAGGATGAGAAGTTTCTATCTCCTGAACGGCTACAACGATTTTTACGAAATTTGGTCGGTATGATGTAGGGCCAATCCTGAGGCCATATCTTGAAGGTGGTCATCATGACTGGTCAATGTGGGCATGGCTTATTACAACATATCCAAATAGGCACACATTCAGCCTTTTTGCGCTTCCAGCGCACTTCCCATTACAGCGAATACCACAGCTCAGACGTTGGCCTGTGTCCTCACTTTTGCCCCGAGCCCGGCATCCTTTGGGGCCAACTTCGGTGGGCTCTGCGGTGCGCGGGGTCCGAGTTGCGTGGGGGGGCTTGGCCCCCGTTCATAACTGCTTGCAGTTCTAGTTAAAATTACAATTACAACACAATGTACAACAATAGTGACAACAATTAAGATTAAATGTAATTTTGTTATAGCCAATTTTTCCGGACCCCTGACCTTTAATGAAAATTAGATGCCAACCTTTGAGTAATACATTTGAGAACCCCTGTGCTTCGCTGTGGTTGTACCTATTTATGCTGCTGATCTGATTGCCGGCTTATGTGATTGGCCACCGCACCTTGGCATTGGTCCAGCCTTAATGAATAATGTAATGTCAACGTCCCTGTCCTTTACACTTCCGCAACAACCATCATGTCACTCTTATTTATTATAATTTCACTTTGCCATCTATTAATATATGCCATTAAGTAAAAGAGCAGGAAGCCAGCTTTGGTAGTTTTGCTGTATTATTGCTTGACATTAGGGGTGGGGGAAAAAATTGATTCGCATAAGAATCGGCATTCTAATCATCCGCAATTCTGAATCGATTCATAAACTTCAAAAATCGATTTTTCATTAACGTTCCCCCGTCTCTCTGTGCGCCCCCACGGGCTTCTGTACACAGTGTTGCAGCAAGCTTGGGGAAAGAAAGACAAGTAATTTGTCTTCAAAATAAGAGCTTGACATTGCACCCCATTGGAGTTTAGAACTGGGTTCTTAGCAGGGGGGCTTTTAATTTGAAAGTAGCGACTGTTCCTAGCTAGCCAAGCAAGCTAACAGCGAAGACAGCTTCAGAGACCGAGGAGACGCTGCATCTCCTGGATCTCAGCAGCTGTTCAGTTGCTCATCTTGACGTCCGTGGATGAAGTGATGGACTGACCGCTGTGATCAGCTGTTTCCTGGTTTTAAAACTCCTCAGCTCCCCATCAGTGCCGGTCATCCACACCTCTGCCCATCTCACACAATTTCCGGCATAACGACGTCTCAGATTTAGATCGGAATGGAGTTGGATAAAAGTTCAAAGTATTAACTATGCAAACAAGGGCAGCCATGCACAGCAGGCACAATGTTAAACCGAAGTGCACAAAAAGAAGGTGCAGGTCATAACATCCACACACAGTGTAGCCAGCACCTTCCTTCCAAGCAGAGAGATAGCAACTTTTTCAAAACCCATATTCATCTAGTCTAAACACACTCTTTAAGGGCTTGCTTTTTTCATTATGCAGCAGATTGCGCTATTAAAGTTGTGCTGTTGCGCATTTCATGGAGGAAGTTTTCATGTCTTATATAGCATAATGTGACCATAGATAGATGTTTGTCTTAAGTTTGCCTTTGTGTGATTACATCATTGGAATCAGTTTATTTAAAAATCACATTATCTTATACAAACTGTATTTTTATGCCATAATTTGCCTCAACACACTATGCATTGTATACATTTTTGAATCGAGAATCAGTTGAATCGAGAATCGGTTGAATCGAGAATCGGTTGAATCGAGAATCGATTTTGAATCGAATTGTGACCCTAAGAATTGGAATCGAATCGAATCGTGAGACACCCAAAGATTCACATCCCTACTTGACATTGTACGAGCATCCAAGTACAATAAGTTACACGCCTGGCTTAGCAGTTTAAATTCTTATCCTTGTAATATTTTGGGACAAATATTAAAACAGAGGTGTTTGTTCTCATTGATCATTTCACTTTGCCATATTCATATTTGCCATTAAGGTTATATTCATAGCAGCGTACTGGATGTTTTTTTGTTTTGTTTTTTTACATTAGATTAACCGTTACGTCGGGAGTCTCGCCCCCCCGCAACTAATAGCAGAGGCATTGGTCATGTCTTAACTGTTTGTGACCATTATATCCTAAAAGAAATACTGCAAGAGATGACAAGTTAAAGTGAAAGTCTCGCCAAAATGCAACCTAGGCTTTTTTTATGAATGTATATGAGTCAAACCTTTGTGTAAAAGCATAATTACGATGAAAGAGGCACTTAAGATTTACCCTATTTTTGTTTTCTGGTCAAGCTCATTTTCTCAGTGCTAGGGGCACTTTTATGGTAGCATCAAAATCGCTATTTTTATCTCTAGGAAGGCTCGACACAACATGAAACTTTGCTTATAGTATCACCAGGGTCTCTACACATGAACACGAGCATTGAGAACATTGTTTGTGTTCACAGAGTTTGCTAAATAGAACGTTTTTAATAACTCATCTTAGCAGTAGCATGTTCCTCTCCCAGTCGTCATGGCAGCCGAGAAGTATCGATCTCTGAATACGATGTAACAGGGAGGTGAGTTAAGGTGGAC
Organism: Diplodus sargus; assembly: GCA_903131615.1. Classification (NCBI taxonomy): domain Eukaryota; kingdom Metazoa; phylum Chordata; class Actinopteri; order Spariformes; family Sparidae; genus Diplodus; species Diplodus sargus. The sequence goes on along the minus strand of CAEMYA010000516.1, from coordinate 120,049 downwards.
CGCTCCTAAAGCTTAGTTCCATATAAATGCATGGATAAGTTGTAGGAGGATGTCATTAAATTCCGAGGATTGGACATATTTCAAAATGGCGGCCAAAATCAAAATGGCCGGCTTAGTATTGATGCAGAGACGTATTCGGGGGCGACTACATGTTTGAGCAATTTGGTGGAGATGGGAGATTTTATGTTGAAGTTATGAGGACTCTATGCTTTATGGTGAAGCAAAAAAATGGTTTGCACCGTCATGCCCACCAGGTATGCGAGAGATGAAAGCTTTTATAGCATAATTCCAAAGAATCGTGCACTTTATGATAAAAGCGTGAAATTGGCTACACTTATAGCCAAACACAGCCCAAACAAAATTAGATATCGGGCAATCGCAAATTTTCAATATGGCGGCCGTGGCCGCCAGTTTTTGCATTGGCTGCCATTGACTACCATTTTCATGTGAATTTTCTTTTGTGTGCTGATTATAATATGACATTAATCATATAGTTAGCTACATTTATTTACCTCTTTGGAGTTTGTACATGAATTATACAAATCAATTTCAAGATGGCTGTTATTTTTCAAGATGGCCACCATGACTGGTTTGAAAATCGTTACTGCTTCAAAGTTGCATGGATTCCTGTGATATGAACGATATTGGGATCAAATCACACATTTTTGTGATTAGGAATTCAGTTGGCAACTATAGTATTTAGCCTATTTGGAAGCTCACAATGCAAGATAGGCCTAACTGACAATAGTAACTGTCCAAACATGGGGTCAATCGTGGAAGACTTGCAGCGTTTGAAAGGCCTGCTAAAGTCAGGGGCAGCAAGAACAGGAGCACTAGCCAACAGTGCTTTCAGGCTCTCAAAGGCGAACTGACACATCTCTGTCCAAACAAAAGGAACCTTAGGACTAAGCAGATTAGTCAAAGGGGATGCAACAGTGGCAAAATTCTTGCAGAAACTCCGGTAATAACCTGCCATGCCAAAAAAATGTTTCAAGTCACGCCTGGAACTGGGCACACCAAAATTCACAATGGCCTTGACTTTGGCCTCAATGGGACAAACCTTTCCATGACCAACCACTTTTCCCAAATATGTTACGGTGGCCTGTCCAAATTCACACTTGGCTAAGTTCAAGGTCAGATTGGCAACAGTTAGCCTGTCAAACACCTCCTCCAGCTGAGCTACATGCCAAGACCAGGAAGAACTGTAAATTACCACATCATCCAGGGCTCCAGACTGCGACCAAATAGGCGCATTTTGCGACCAAAATTTGAGACAGTGCGACCAAATTTTACATTTAGTTGCACACGTGCGACCAGTGAATTTGCCGGTGTTTTTTTTTTTTTTTTTAATAACCGGTAGTGGAAGGGAACCAAAACGAATCAAAGAATCTGGAATCTGGACTGACAGCTGGCAGGCCAATGTGTGTTAGAGGAGAAGGTTTCACTTTCAGCGAACAATGGCGAAACGAACTCCGCGATTCAACCAGATACGTGTCCGCTGCCTGGCGGAGCTGAGCTGGTTTTTCACTTTAGATAATGTCTTAACTTCCACAAGGTCCGCTGCGTATCTGCAACGGCAGTCCGGAGCAGACACGCAGGACTTATATTGCGGCGGATGCTGGAGCAGGACGCAAAACAAACAACAATAGGTCAGGTTTCTTTTCAAAATAAAACACTCCGTGTTGACACCAGCACACAAATCTCAAAAAAGAGACAAACACAAGCTCTTCTACTAATCCTTCGGTTGGGAACGCTTTGTGTTGTTGTTTTTAATAACACAGACCTATAACTGCGGCACTGTAAAACCGGATTGAAGCAGTAAGGCACCTATCTGGTGGAATCTCTGGGTAATTTTCTCCACGATAAGACTAGAAGTGTGCCAAAGGTCAAATCCTAATTCAGAGGATGAGTCCAAGTCTGAAGACAGGAGTGTGGTGAAAAAAGGGCAGAAAATACTGTTTTTGTGAAGAATGGGTGCACAAATTTGACTGGTGAAGGTTTCTCAGAGAGACGAATTCCATGAACCGCAGATTTTATATATATATATATATATATATATATATATATATATACATACATATATATACATGTATGTATGTATGACACACACACACACACACACATATATACACAATCAATATAATTGCTTTACGGTGTGGGCCCCTAAATTTTGTGATTGTGCTCCTAAAATTTTCAGTTAGGGGCCACTGTGCTCCTAGTAAAAAAAGTTAGTCTGGAGCCCTGTCATCAAGATAGGCTTCACAATCTGCAACTCCCTTCAGTACTTTATTTACCAGATGCTGAAACGTAGCTGGTGCATTCCGCATCCCGAAAGCCATGACAGATGCCATGACTGGTGTCACAAAAGCAGAGATTTCACAAGCTCTGTCAGTTAGAGGGACTTGCCAGTAACCTTTTAGAAGGTCTAGCTTGGTAACAAAAACTGCAGATCCCACCCTGTCAATACAATCATCCAGTCGGGGAAGAGGGTAACAATCAGGTTTGGTAACAGAATTAACCTTGCTAAGGTCAGTGCAGAGATGGAGTATATGATCTGACTTCTCAACAAGCAGGCACGGGGAATTCCATGACCTAGCACTAGGTTGTAGCATATAATCTACTTCCTTATGCAAAAGCTGACGCTTAACAAGACTCGCTCTGTAAGGATGCTGCTTAATAGGAGCAGCATCACCTACATTGATGCTGAAGAACATTTGTGCGTGTTGGCACATCAGAGTACAGGGCAGGATCCTTATCAATGAACTCAGCCCTGTCAGAACATTTTGGAGAATCCAAATGAGAAAGATGGACACCCAAGTTAGTCAAAATTTTAGAATTTGGCAACCTACCCTGAAAAAATTCTGGACTAACAGTAACATTAAAATCCTCTGGAACAACATCGTTGTCCTCCGAAACAACGACAGTGTCTTCATCTACATGAATTGAAGTGTTCAAACACAGCAACAGTTTTCACATCCGAGAGCATGGGCTGGTTCCTCTCGCAGTAAGGTTTCAACAGGTTCACACGGCATAAGCGCGCCTTTCGTTTACGATCTGGAGTCTTAACCAAGTAGTCACACTCTACAACCTGGTGGTCAATCACATATGGGCCACTATATTGATCCCCTTCACAGTAACAGAGAGGTGCAGTCTAAGGTAGCTTTTTTGCACTTACACTGCTTAACACAACCCTTCTTACATTTGCAGGAGATAAGTTCATGGCTGGACTGGCCTGCATCAGGCAGTCATGTCCAAAATGGTTCATAATGACCCTCAGATGCCTTTGACCAGCCCCATCTGCAAGGAGAAGGACGCTCTGGTGCTGACTCCAGCATCTGACCCCATACATGGCCTCCCTGATAGACTTCCCTCTTAACATGCTCCTTTAGGGCAGCCTTTGTTGGAGGGATTGACTGCACATTGTGCCTCTTTGCAAAACGCTTCCTCCTAGCTTGGTCTATGTCTGTGGATGTGCTGGTTCGATCATAGAGCAGGATTATGAACCTTTCAATAGTTGCCATTACCTCCTGTAGAATGTCATGTGGGGCAGAGGACAATTCTAACAGGGCATTTGCAAGCTCTGGATAGACAGCCCACACAGCCCATGCAGTCTTTTTCCCATGCCCAGCAAAGCTTGATACTGTGTCACAGCCAGTCAAAGCATAAAACACTGGAAGAGCATGTGCCTTCTCAGGCCCAAGTGCAGCTGAGATTTCATGGGCTGCTAGTTATTGTAAACTCTTTCCAGTACCAAATCCCAACCAACGCTCATTCTCTGCCTTTAGAGCTTGAGCTGCTGCCACAGCTAGAACCACAACACCGGTATCAACAGTTTGGATTATAATTTTCTGGTGACCATTTTGTACTGCATGGGCCACATGTCACAATGGAGAAATTGAGGACAGATCAGCAAGGGGTGGCTTGCTGAGGACAGCAGTCCACCATTTGAAACGTGGTATTAGCACATTAGCACGTTTTATGATCCACAACTATTTATGTGGGTGTCAATGGGGGAAAAATAAGGGTTTTTCTTAAATAAGTTTTATTTATCAAGTTGTGAGCTAATTGTGATAACAAAACAAGTTTTAAAATAAGTTTTTGTTGTCTAGTTGTAAGCCTACCTAGAGCCGAGCGTATGACAAATATGAACTCAAGGCATGTTGAAATTGTCAAGTCATATCTGATCTTTCCAATGAATTGAAGGACTTGAAGGTGACATCAACATGTCACTATTTTTGAGACTTAGGTATTTGTGAAGTTTAAGGAAAAAGATTTAAATTAAACTAAATTCTCTTTAGCTAATTTTAACTAGCACCACTTACATTTGTGTGTGATATCTGCACGTAAATGGTGGCCATCTTGAATTGTGAGGACAAAGGAATAGTCTGGGCTTATTACGCATTGCAGATTTTATTTCTACACGATAAAATATATAATTATTCATGGAGATCGACCATTTGATACGCAATATAAAAAAACGTTATTACAATTGAATTTTTATTGACTTATATGTATTCTTCATGTATAAACTTCCTTAAACTAGGTATGTTAAATAACTAACAAGATCATCAACATCATATTTTATACCATGCAAATAAGAAAATTGATCTAAATACTGTAGTCAGTGGCGGCCATTTTTAAAATGGCCACCACGGCCGCCATGTTGAAAATTCACGTTGGCCCGATATCCAATATTTTTCAGACTGCCTTTGGCCTTAACTGTACCAAATTTCATGCTTTTATCACAAAGTGCACGATTTTTCAGCGAAGCCGCCCCAGTATAAACAACTTTTGATCTTCAAGGCATGAGGATGATACTGAGTGAATGTGTTAAATCTGTAGGAGGAGATAATTTTCAAACGAGGCATGAAATTGTGAAAAATGGCGTTTCACATCAAAATTGCCGACTTCCTGTTGGAGTGATGGCAAGGTCCGAAATTAACACCCACCAAGTGCCAATGGCGGGCAAATATTCTGTTTGGCGAGTAAATCACGGGGGTTATCTGCCACACTGGCGGGTAAATGTTTGTACCACAATAGTACGTAAAACTAAGAGTCTACTGCGGAGCTGAGATCAGGGCTTCAGACTTACTTTTTGCATTGGTTGCACTGGTGCGCCTAACTTTTTTTTTTAGGTGCACTGGCGCAAAATTTAGGTGCACTCGAATTTTAACGCCATAGTATGTGTACATGCACCCGAGCTTGAGGTTAGCTTACCTTGCATTCGCTGAACAGTTGAGGGTGATGGTCACGTAAATTGGATGTGTTGCCGCCCCTCCCAGCAACTTTCTTCTCGCAGCTCCTGCAGACAGGGCGTTCATCCTCGACCAGCTGTCCCTGAACATTCTTATGATAACCAAAATATGCCCTGACTTCAGATTTGGTTCCCTTTGAAGGCGTATAAACGCCTTGAGGGCCGCTATATCACGTCCTCACTCTGCCATGTCTTCTTCACTACATAACAAGCGCACGTTGCGCGCTGCGCATGCATATCTCGCAAGTTTTCCACACCTTGGTTATCGACTGCAGCGGTTACCATGGTAATTAAAACTTAAACAGTAACCCTTACCATAGGGAATTTTACCATGGTTTACTGTGACACCGGTTACCGTTACATCCCTAATTATAAGTTAATTTTTAATTAAATAACTTTGTTTTTTGACTTTTGCAGTTTGGATGAAAAGAAAGGACTCACTGTGCACTCAACATATAAAAATGAAAAGTAGGCCAAAGAGTTCATGCACCACATTGCAGAGGTGGAGAGGAAATAATAAATTAATAATAAATAAAAACTAGAACTGCAAGCAGAGCCCGCGGAAGTTGGCCCCAAAGGATGACGGGCTCTGGACAAAAGTGAGGACACAGGCCAACGTCTGAGACGTGGTATTTGCTGTAATGGGAAGTGCACTGGAAGTGAAGAAGGCTGAATGTGTGCCGATTTGGATTTGTTGTACTAAGCCACGCCCACATTGACCAGTAATGACCAACTTCAAGATATGGTCTCAGGATTGGCCCTACATCATACCGACAAAATTTGGTAAAAATCGGCGTAGCGTTCAAGAGATATACATTTCCCATCTTTTTAGCGCCCCCTAGTGGCCAAAATTCGACAAATTCAGCTCACCCCTTCCCAATGTCATGGCAACCAAGGATCTGAAATTTTGTGTTAATAGCATTTAGTTTGACCAAGATATCAAACAGTTTACATTTTTATAGCTAGCTACAGAAATTAGTTTGTGAATAATTTGCGCATTTTTTGACCGAGCAAAATTCCTTTGATAACTTTAGATGAGGTCCAGCTGAAGAGTGTACGTGCCAAATTTCACGCAGATCGGACAAAATCCCAAGGAGGAGTTCGAAAAAGTAGGTTTTGCATATGTGGTGCTTTAGCGAACGAAATGAGCAGCAGAAGTGGGCATGTCCTATGTCAGAAAACCCAGCTCTATTCAGGGAACATATGGATATAAGGTTTGCGAATTTGTTATTTAAAATGTGGAAGTTACAGGCAAAAACGCGATTGCATCCATTATAGCGCCACCTACTGGAGTACATGTGCAATTTTTGTAATGGAAGAACTGTGTCCTATTCTATCTGTACCATACAAATGTCAAAGCTCTCAGCCTAACAGTTTTGCTGAAATTAATGTTTGTTGTTTATGTTGTAATAAGCCACGCCCACATTGAGCAGTTATGACCACCTTCAAGATATGGCCTCAGGATTGGCCCGACATCATACCGCCCAAATTTAGTAAAAGTCGGTGTAGCCGTTCAAGGGATATAAACTTCCCATATTTTAGCGCCCCCTAGTGGCCAAATTTGGCTCATCCCTTCCCAGTGTCATGGCAACGAAGGATCTGAAATTTGGTGGTAATAGCATTTAGTTTGACCGAGATATCAAACATTTTACATGTTTATAGCTAGCTACAGAAATTTGTTCGTGAATAATTAGCGCATTTTTTGACCGAGCAAAATTCTTTTGATAACTTTGGATCAGATATAGCTGAAGAGTGTACGTGGCAAGTTTCACGCAGATCGGACAAAATCCCAAGGAGGAGTTCGAAAAAGTGTTTTTGCGATTTTGCGAAAAAACTTTCTAACCGGAAGTGGACATGGCCAATCGCAAAGTGATTCAGCTTCATTCAGGGAATGTGGGGATACAACGTTTTTGAATGTGCAACATACAGTTTGGGAGTTATCAGAGATGGACAGAGTACTCGACTCCAGTACTTGAGTAAGAGTACAAATACTACTGGTCAAAATTTACTCCATTACAAGTAAAAGTAGCTCAGTCAACATGTTACTCGAGTAAGAGTAAAAAAGTACTTGCTTTTAAAGGTACTTAAGTATCCAAAAGTACATGTTTTTAAATTTATTTTAAGTAATAGTAAGAGTAAGAGTAAGAGTAAATGTCTTATTTTTCACATCAATGAATTACTATAGTTTTTTCTAAATGAATTTAAGGACCTTTTAACTCTTGTTTCTGAGAATTAACTCTTTGAAACCACCTGTTATACAGTCCTTCCAGAAAAAAGAGTTTTTTTGTGATTGTTGTGCAATTTTATGAGATGAAATTGCGGGAATTTTCAAAATTGCGGTAACTTGCCAAAACTGCAGTTTTGATGAATAAGGGAAAAAAAAAGATTCCCCCACTCTTACCACTACTACCTTAATGTAAATAGTCATTTCTAATGACTTCCTATGATATGCAAGCAGGCTACATCACAGAAAGTGCTGGGAATAATTAAGTTATCATCTCATCATTTTATTTCAGACCTTAAAAAACACAAGGCTAAAACTTACAAAATGTTGCTGAGACAAACAAGTTCCTAACCTACCATCCGCGAATGTTTGGCGGTGGCAAAGTGGTTGTCCAGCATGGACATCCGCCTGTGGTCCAACACGCAGTTGCAGGGAGTGCAAAATAATTTGCCTCCACTGTCATGTAGCACACCGGGATAATCCTTTGCTCTGTCTTTTGCGTTTATTTTTGTTGGCAAGTGAGACTTGCGGTCTTCATGATGTCTTCTTCCCGGGGTATGGCGCTTTCCGATGATGTCACTTCATAACGTTCCCAAGGCAACAGGAGGAAAATGGCTGCTCTTGTCTGAAGTAAACGCAACATTTTTCAACTTTCTGCAAAAATATATGTGACTTTTTTGCAACGAAAATGCGGGGATTATGAAATCATGCAAGCCTTGGATATTTCGTGCATTTTGCGCGAAAATCGGCGATTTATAAAGTGCGGCATCTTTGAAAAAATGTGGCCCCCGCTTCAATGTGCAGACTTCAGCTGATTATGTGTTGAATTATGCGATTGCATAGTCGCGTTTTTCTGGAGGGACTGGTTATATAAAGCCTGCAGAAACACCTATAAAAACAAATAAAATTAAAACTGCAAGGAGTGATGAACGGGCCCTCGCAGTCCACGCGCGTCAGCCTGCAGCGCTGTCGTACTGCGCACTCACCTGTTGCTTGCATGTCACGACGGGGAGAAATCGAGCAGTAAACGTCAAGTCATTCGGACGATTTTTGTCTGACTTCCTGTGTCCAGTGGGTGGCGCTATGGATATGACACAGTTTTGATGCACATATATATGCAGGGCGATTCCCTCTACATTCCTGAGATATCTGGCACAGATAGGACATTGTATGGTGAAGTTACGAGGACTTGATGCGTCATGGCGAATGATTTAAATGGACTGCACCATCACGGCCAGCAGATGTGTCAGGCTACAATGCCGTCAGATTGCGCGCTCACTTATTACTTGCATGTCATGCTGGGGAGAAAACAAGCAGTAAACGTCGTGTCAATGGGATGATGTTTGTCTGACTTCCTGTGTCCAGTGGGTGGCGCTATGATTATGATATAGTTTTCATGCACAGATATATTCAGGTCGACTCCCTCTACATTCCTTCGAGATTTGGTGTAGAAGGGGAATTGTATGTTGAAGTTACGAGGACTTGATGCTTTATGGCAAAGGATTTAAATTGACTGCCCCACCATGGCCAGCAGGTATGATGTAGGCGAAAGCTTTGAACAGGTTTTCATCTTTAAGGTCTGTGGATGATACTGAGTGACTGTGAAGTCTGTATTGTTAAATCTATAGGAGGATGTCATTACAGTTCTAAGATTTGAAATACTTCAAAATGGCGCCCACAATCAAAATGGCCGACTTAGTATTGATGCAGAGACGTATTCCGGGCAACACTGTCTACATGAATGTGCCTTATGGTGTAGATTGGAAAGTGTATGTTGAAGTTATGAAGCCTTGATGCTTCACGGCGAAGGAAAAAAATGGTTTCCACCGCCACGCCCACCAAGTATGACGTAATGGAAAGATTTCCATAGCTTTTCATCTTCAAGTCATGAAGATGATGCTCAGTGAATGTGAAGACTGTGGTGTTTAAGCTCTAGGACAAGATAGTTTTCAAAGTAGGCATGAATTGGACAAAAATGGCGCCACACATCAAAATAGCAAACTTCCTGTTGGAGTGACGGTATCGGTCCAAAAGGGTTTTTTGTGGGTCTGCTCATGATGAATCTGCGTACCTAATTTCGTTCATCTATGCGCATGCAGGAGTCGGGGCATCACAATAGGGGGCGTTACAGAGCGTGCAGGACACGACCACGGCCAATGACAACACAGACTTATTCAGGGCGACTCCCTCTACATTCCTGTGAGATTTGGCCGAGATAGGAAATTGTATAAAGAAGTTATGAGGACTTGATGCTTTACGGCGAAGGATTTGAATTGACCGCTCCACCGCGGCCAGCAGGTATGACGTAGGATAAAGATTTCCATAACTTTTCATCTTCAAGGTCAGAGGATGATACTGAGTGACTGTGAAGTCGGTGGTGTTACGTCTGTAGGAGGAGATCATTTAAGTACGAAGATTGCCAATATTTCAAAATGGCGGCCAAAAGCAAAATGGCCGACTCAGTATTGATGTGGAGATGTATTCGGGGAGACAGCCTCTACACTTATGAGCAGTTTGGTGTGGATAGGACATTGTATGTTGAAGTTATAAAGCCTTGATGCTCGACGGCGAAGGAAAAAAAAAGGTTTCCACCGCCCCGCCCACTAAAGTTTGGCGCAGCTTCCATAACTCTAGAACAAGATAATTTTCAAAGTAGGCATGAATTGGACAAAAATGCCGCCACACATCAAAATGGTGGACTTCCTGTTGGAGTGGCAACATCGGTCCAAATGGGTTTTTTGTACGTCTGGTCATGAGGAATCAGCGTACCGAATTTTGTTCTTCGACACACTTGTGGGAGGCCGGGCTGAACATTAGGGGTCGCTACAGAGCCAGCAGGTCACGACCACACCCGGTGACAATGCAAGATCGCAATTTTCGCTTAATGGGACGTATATTCCAAATTTGGTGAGTTTTCGATTATGTTCAGGCATCCAAAACTGCAGTCGAACTCGGGTCGGAATAATAATAACGAAGAATAATTTTTCCAATTAAAACTGCAAGCAGTGATGAACGGGCCCTCGCAGTCCGCACGCGTCGGCCTGCGGTTCCGTCGGACTGCGCACTTGCCTGTTACTTGCATGTCACAATGGGGAGAAATCAAGCACTAAACGTCATGTCATTCGGATGATTTTTAACTGACTTCCTGTGTCCAGTGGGTGGCACTATGGATACGACTCGGTTTTGATGCAGAGATATATTCAGGGCGACTCCCTCTACATTCCTGAGAGATTTGGCGCAGATTGGTCATTGTATGGTTAAGTTATGAGGACTTGATGCGTCATTGCGAAGGATTTAAATGGACTGCACCACCACGGCCAGCAGTTACGTCAGGCTGGGGCACCGTCTGATTGCGCGCTCACTTGTTATTTTCATGGGATTGCTGGGGAGAAAACAGGCAGTTAACGTCATGTCAATCGGATGATGTTTGTCTGACTTCCCGTGTCCAGTGGGTGGCGCTATGGATATAACACAGTTTTGATGCACGGATATATGCAGGGCGACTCCCTCTACATTCCTTAGAGATTTGGTGTAGAAGGGGAATTGTATGTTGAAGTTACGAGGACTTGATGCTTTACGGCGAAGGATTTGAATTGACCGCTCCACTGCGGCCAGCAGGTATGACGTAGGATAAAGATTTCCATAACTTTTCATCTTCAAGGTCAGAGGATGATACTGAGTGACTGTGGAGTCAGTGTTGTTACGTCTGTAGGAGGAGATCATTTAAGTACGAAGATATTTCAAAATGGCGGGCAAAAGCAAAATTGCCGATTTAGTATTGCTCAGGAGATGTATTTGGGGAGACAGCCTCTACACTTATGAGCAGTTTGGTGTGGATAGGAAATTTTATGTTGAAGTTATAAAGCCTTGATGCTCGACGGCGAGGGGAAAAAATGGTTTCCACCGCCCCACCCACTAAAGTTTGGCGCAGCTGAATGATTTCCATAACTTTTGTTCTTCAAGGCATGAAGAAGATAACTGAGTGAATTTGAAGACTGTGGTGTTTAAGCTCTAGGACAAGATAATTTTCAAAGTAGGCATGAATTCGACAAAAATGCCGCCATACATCAAAATGGCGGACTTCCTGTTGGACTGAGAGTATGGGCCCAGCAGACTTTTTTGTGCGTCTGCTCATGATGAATCTGCGTACCGAATTTCGTTGGTCTACACGCATGTGGAAGGCAGGGAGGAACATTAGGGGGCGCGACAGAGCCCGCAGGCCATGACCACGCCCAGTGACAATGCAGGATCGTAATATTCGACGGATGTGACGTATATTCCAAATTTGGTGAGTTTTTGGGTATGTTCAGGCATACAAAACTGTTGTCAAACTTGGAGAAGAAAATTTCTGTCCTTCCAATTACAATAGGGACCTCACAGGTCGATGACCTGCTCCAGCCCTAATTACAATAGGGACCTCACAGGTCTGTGACCTGCTCGGGCCCTAATAATAAGCAGAAGAATGATTTTTCCAATTACAATAGGGACCTCACAGGTCTGTGACCTGCTCGGGCCCTAATAATTTTTTCAATTACAATAGGGACCTCACAGGTCTTTGACCTGCTCGGGCCCTAATGAATGGGATCACAGGAGGACAGCAGATGTTGTAGATGCAGATGTTTATTAACAGTCATTAAAACTGTAAGCAAATGAACCTGCACCGGCCAACTAACTCTCTATCATTTAGCTAAGTTGGGAACTGGAACCCCCTCGAAGACCAATGTTGTCCCCAGACCACTGGTTGAGAATCACTGCTTTACAAAAAATTACATCTGATGCAGCCATTGTCGCAGCTTTGTGTTGACAAACACAGTCGAGAGTGTGGCTGCTTTGGTGGTATCCTTATGGGGAGGGATGACGTATTTCCGCTTTTAGGTAGATCCCAGTGGAGAGCGTGCACTGTGATAGGTTTCCTTCTTTGACAAACACTGCTTGTGTCCAATAGTATTTTAGAAAAGAAAAAAAAAGAGCAGACCTGAAAGTAACGAGTACTTTTCAGCCTTCCTAGAAATTAACTCGAGTAAAAGTAAAAATATTTGTCTTGGAAATGTGTTCAAGTAAGAGTAATAAGTACCAAAGAAATCTAGTACTCAAGTAAAGTGCAAATCCTCTGGATATGTACTTAAGTACAGTACTCAAGTAAATTTACTCCGTTACTGTCCATCACTGGGAGTTATAGGCAAAAACGCGTTGGCCTAGGCTTTAGCGCCCCCTGCAGGCAGATATATGTAGTTTTTTGTGTCTGAGATATTCCCAGTAGTCTGGACCAACCCTCCAAATTGCACCGCCCTCCCTTGCATGGTTTAGCCTGCAGCACCACTTTTAGCCGGAGAAAAATAAAAATAAAAATCTTTACAATTACAATAGGGTTCCTAGCACCGCTGGTCCTGGGGAGTATATTCCAAATTTGATGAGTTTTGGGGTATGTTCAGGCTTCCAAAACTGCGTGTAGTTGTGAGAAGTATAATAAGAAAGAATTCTTAGAGATACAATAGGTCCTCGCAGATTGTGACCTGCTCAGGCCGTAATAAAAAGCCAGAAAAGTCACGTGAGATTTCAGGTGGATAGTTGTTGCCGGAAGACAGTAGCGGTCCACCTTAACTCTCGTCCAAGTTACAGTTAGATCGATACTTCTCGGCTGCCATGACGGCGGAACAAGCTGCTTAGGTGAGTTGTTCAGAAACTTTCTTTTTAGCAAACTCTGTGTACGCAAACAATGTTGTCATTGCTCGTGTTCATGTGTCAAGCCTTCTCAGTGTTTTAAAAATAGCGATTCTGATGCTATCATAAAAGTGCCCCTTGCACTGAGAATATGAGCTTGACCCGAAAACGAAAATACAGTGAATCTTAAAAGTGCTTCTTTCATCGTAATTATGCTTTTAAACGAAGGTTTGACTCATATACATTCACAAAAAAGCCCAGGTTGCATTTTGGTGAGAGTTTCACTTTAAGCAAGAAAAGTCATGCAAGTGTGTTTTGCATTGTTATGGGCTGAGAGGTTGTAGTGCAGGAAAGATCCAGATGCAACATTTAAAGCTCAACTGAAGTTCTCTGATGATCACATGTACAAAGAAAACAATGACCAGCAATATTTTAGGAGGCACAAAGGTGAGACCTTAACCCTGTTGAAGAAAATCATTCAAGTCCTCTTGAGCAGTTTGCTGTGGTGATGTGTTTAGTCAAAGAATACCGATAAACTGGTGAACCGACAGGCACAGAGCAGGTCCGAGCCGGTGAGTCGACCCAGAGCAAATGAAACAGTCACATTTTATACAGTCAGAACAAAGAATGGCAGATTCAATCAACAGGTAAACAAAAGGGGATGCCAAAAGGGAGGGGTCTGCTCTTTGGAGGGAGTGAACAGCGGGGGGTGGGGGGAGGTATGGGGGTACGCATTTAACATAGTGATCAAACCAGGTCCAGATGTCTCTTGATTAACTGGTGTTACGCAAATGTGTATCCGCAGGGTGCAGGAGACAGACAGAAATCACCATTTAGGTCTGGTAGTCAAAGGGCTCTCTCCAGACGTCACTTCAAGATGTGTATTTTCTTCCTCAACCCCAACAACACCATACATTTGCAGCCCCCTCAAACTTCCTGTTTCTCCGTGATGGGGCCCTAACTGATCCGCGACAATAGTGGTGGTAGTATTTTGCTGTGGAGCTGTTGTTCTGCCAGTTGAATTGATGCACTTTTTGTTCAGTGTTTCATCTTAGTTTGTGTCAAATTCTATGAAACTGACTCCAACTTGCAGCAAATAAAAAGAGAAATGCTGCACAGGCATTTTGTATGCGTCAGTTACACAGATATCGTGATGTATAGATATATTGTCTTGCAATATATTGATTATCGCAGAATTGCTGTATCGTGATAAAATTGGTATCGTGGGCCATGTATAGTGTGTTGTTTCATAAAGTATTGTAATGTATCGTGATTCCAAGGATTCACAGGGTACCCCTGTTTTGGAATGCCCTTCTCAAAGAATTAGAATAGATTTATAATTTAACCAAAATTCATGAATGTTTTTTATGACAAAGTAGTATGTAATTCCATCACAGAAAAATTAGACATTGGAACTCGAGACTGCCATGATATACATGCTTTTTACAAGTGTATGTAAACTTTTCACCATGACTGCATCCGTCCTGAGATGTCCCCACAATTCCCTGCAGTGTCCCTAAGATCCTTGACTCCCCCACTTTGGATCTTTTCTTCTGGGCATAGCCAAAAGCTCCCAATTCTCCGCCTCCTCAGCCAGTTGTCTGAGTGCCTTTTTCAGGGTCCAGTGACTTTCAGTAGTTGCTGAGTAGATTTTCCAACAAAGCCTCTGCATACAACTTCTTGGAAGACTGCATCCATACCTTCCTTACACAGTATAGTGAGTTCTGCTATGATAACTGTCTTGGCAGAGATAGATCACAGGACAATGTCTGGCTATAAGGAAGTCGGTGGTAACTTCAGCTGTTGGTCCAGGTCAAGTCTCATGTGCCATTTGCATCCAAGTTTCAGTAACGAACATTCCCTCTGGTTGATGCTTTGTGCATTAGCCCCTTGCCTGACAAAGCAAATGTGCAGTTTGTAGGATTATGGACTGGTCCTGTTGGATTCCAGTCTTTGTTCCTCCAAAACCTCTGCCAGTTTTGTGTAGCACCTGGCCATGGTGCCATCTGTATCAGCCCTGGGTCAAAACTGCCGCAAGATGGGATTGTTGGCATCACAGAGATGGCAGTACTGAGCCATACCGGAGTTGTACATTCCAGGCAGGGTGTCATATGAGAACCTGATGAGGAAGCTCAGTCATGCCTGAGGAATCTTCCACTTGTTGGCCTAGGTTATTGGCCCAGTGACCTCCTCCCAGTATGTCTACCTTCTTTGCTGCCATTGTCTCACAGCTTTGATCTTGTGTATCTGATCACATCTGAGATTAACAACTCTTTCCTTTCCTTTGTTGTGGCCCTGGACCACAACCTGGGACCTTGTGTTCACCCCAGCCCTGCCTTGCGTTGCTGGAACCCCCTGACTATCTCCTGATGCTGTAGTTGACTGATGGCCTGGTCAACTGCTTTTTCAGCTGTCCAGTTGTGCCCTGTTTGAACTGAAGTTTTGACTTGTTGAACAACTGGATCACGTGAGTCTCTCAGCCTGAACACGAGCCCCACCTTCTGCAGCTTGTAGCCGAGGTTTAGCGAAATAAAAACTGTGGGACATCACAACCTTAAACATAGTTCTTGTCATTTTTATTTGGGCTGTATGTGAACTTTTACCTCAGTTCATGTTTTTGGTAGATTTTTTATGCAAGTTTGTCAAGCACTTTAAACAACTGCACTTTGTAACATTATTTTTTAAACAATAGGTGTTATGTCACAGCTCCTTGTTGCATATTCTTTGATCTTTGAACTTTTATCTACACCTTTAATCCCATTTAAAATCATTTACATGCTGGGATTTGGTAAATCTGTTCAGAAACATATTTTATTATATTTGTGTAAAATCTCTTAAAATCCAGACAGCAATCAAAATATAACACGCTTTGGGAAAAAAGGAGAAAAATCCATGCTGTTAGCGATGGTGACAACTGATGGAGTCGAAAGCCTGAAAACGGACACCATGGTAGCTGACAGGTAATGAGCTGGTTTGTTATTGTTGGGGCAAATGTATTATTACTTATTAGCTTATGTTAGCTCCTTATGACACTGTTGTATGTATTAGCCCAACACTAACAATGTTAGCATCATAAGATTTTAGCTGAGGTTAGCTAGCTAGCTATGATAGACTACTGCAGTCTGAAACATATTTAGATGCAACGTTACCGTTTGCATGCAGGCCAACGTCTACACATACTGTGGATCTTATCAATGTAGCAGTGTTGACACATGTACTGCTACCCTGGGCTGTTTGAAGATTAGCCAGACAAGCTTTATGTGAACAGGAAGACTAATTCATGTGTGCTACACGTATGAAAATCCATGTCCACTTGTTTGCAGGTCATGGGAAGATTGCATATATCTGTGAATATAGTTTGCATTGTAGTTGTAAGGGGACGCAGTTAGATGGTATTTATATGATGTTCATTCATATAGGCTCTGAACTGGATGTTTTACAAATGTGGTAATGTGGACTATTTCTGTGTCCTATAGTTACGAGAGGGACGCATCAACTTCCAGCCTTTGGAGCGTCAGTTTGTGGCAGAATCATGTCTTGATGTTTCCACTATTTCTGTCTCTCTTCAACAGGTGAGTGTAACTTGATGCTGATAGCAACATGGATCAGACCACTGTTCCTCACGTAATATGTATCTTTGATGGATGCATTTCATACACGTGCCCTTCTTTTATATCAAGTCAGTTCATTCATGTGCATGAATGTGCTCCTGAGGAGGGATACAATACAAAAATAAATGGCATCATTTCATTAGCTGCACCAGGAAAATGCTAGGAAATACTGGTTCTAACTAGGCCTGCACGATATGAGACGATATTCAGACACTGCCTCTCCCCCCCTGCTGCTGAATCCCTCATCCATGCCTTCATCTCCTCACGTCTTGACTACTGCAACTCCCTCCTCACTGGCATCACCTCTCATTCCCTCCATAGACCTCAAACGGTCCAAAACTCTGCTGCTTGCCTCCTCACTCACACCCGGTCCTGTGAACACATCACCCCCGTTCTCTACACCCTACACTGGCTCCCTATCAAACAACGCATTGACTTCAAAATACTCCTCCTGACCTTCAAAGCTCTCCACCACCTGGCCCCACCCTACCTGTCTGACCTCCTTATCTCCTACCGACCCTCCCGAACCCTCCGATCCTCCTCCTCTCTCACTCTGTCTATACCACCATCCAAACTCAAAACCTTTGGACACAGAGCCTTCTGAGGAACTGCACCTATGGAACTCTCTCCCCCAACCCATCGGTGACTCTCCCTCACTTAACACATTTAAATCCCGCCTAAAAACCTACCTCTTCTCACAAGCCTACGATCTCCCCTACCCATAACTACTTTCTTTCCTGCCCTCTCCCCCTGACCCTCCCCTCTACACTCTCCTTCCACTCTCCTCACTCATCAGCCCCCCCACCGCTCTTCAATTCTACCCCCCCACCTCTTGTCCATTGTTATACATGTCTCTGTCTTATTGTCTGTACCAGCATTATTTACTCCACGCCCCAACATTGCCTTTGTTTCCCTGTCATGCTCTGTCTTTTATTTTTTTGCTATCTTTGTCTGCTATCTGTGTACTATCTTGTTATGTGTGTATCTGTGTAAGTGACTTTGGGTCCTTGAAAAGTGCTATACAAATTAAATGAATTATTATTATTATTATTATTATTATTATTATGAGGAAAATCTGCGATGTGCGATAACACTTTTCAATATTGCAATGACGATATAACTTGCGATAAATTAACAAATATTTAAGTTTGCATATTATTAACTATACAGTTAACGATTGGCTAACGTTAGTTTTGAAATGTTCCTGTAGGTCTTTAGGACTGTATTGCAGGTGGTACCTGTGTTTGTAACAACACACACACAAAATGCATATTGCTCCGCGGTGTTGCTGGCTGCAAGCAGCACACACACACACACACACACCCGCCCGACACAGCTCTCTTGACCCGTTCACGTCGAGTTAAAAACATCCCGTAATTCATTCCCTTAATTGTTTAGTAGCGTAATCAAGGGTGCACACTTGTTCGTCCTACTAGTTCCTGGATACATAACGTTACATACATACTCACACAATCAGCACACACTCAGTGCTGTTTCTTTTCACTGCAAGGTCTTCGTCGGCCACATTTTCATGGCTTTTTTCTCTTCCCTCAGCCATCATAACCTGGCAATCACCACCAACTGATGCCGATTAATTTTGTCAGGGTTGCTAACAGCAAGCTGGGGCTTCATCTGATTGGCCCTTGTATCCAGGGCTCCGTCTGATAGGCTAAATGTTTTTTCTTATTCGTCGCGTGTCAGGCAGTCTTTTGCGATGTGTTTATCGCACATGTTCATATCGCGATGAAAATTCGATTTATCGGGGCAGCCCTAGTTCTAACAGTCACATAGTAGTGAAACATTTTTTTTTAACAAAATAGACTTTGCATTTCAATTCATGATCTGACTATCAGCTGACCACAATAGAATGTGGGAAACACTGACCAAAATTGCTACACACAATGCACCTACCGCTCCCTGCAAATAATTGCTTGCTACCTATCACATAAGCTTCCCATCACCCATCTAACCCCAGATTTTCATTTTTACTTTTTTTTTTTTTTTTTTTAAATACAGTCCTGTGTTTTTCTTTGAGAGAACAAATAAAGTGTTTATGCCCCATAAACACATTCAGGTGTTACTTTATGTGCTGTAGATACAAGTTCTCCAACCTTATCCAGTTAACTGTTATTAAGGTTTGCAGAGATGAGGTCCTTTCAGTCACAGGAGCTGAGGAGTTGGACAAGTAATGTTGTAAAGTAATATGATATTTCAAGGTCCTTAAAAAGCTTTATTTACTGTCAGATATGTAATTGTGCTATTGTTTCTACAGGACAATCACTGCCAAAACAGTAGAGGATTGCGACACCACCCACATCAGCAGCCTAACCTGTTGACCAACACTGATCTGTGTTTATAATCAGAGTATGTCCACACGTACGAAAACAATCTTTTTTTCTTCCGTCTTCCTCTGCATCGTTTCAAGAATATTTGTGACCACATGGATCCACTGAAAACGACCGAAAACGCTGTAGTTCATACTCCAGGCCAATAGGTGGCTCTTGAAATCCACCAAAAACAGAGAAGAAGAGACGGAGCATGTGCATTAAGCTTGTGCGCTGTAAACAAACAGACAGTAGATGGAGCAACCGAACACAACAAGAAGAAGATGAAAATGGCTAGTGCAAGGAAACCAGAATCGTCTGTGTGGACCGTTGAGACTCACATTCAACTACAAGGCGAGTAAGTTGCAAGAAAGGTTCTTCTGTGGCACGAACACACTCATGTAGTCCTCCATTGTTGTTGTTGTTGTTATGAGACGTCCGGGGGCGCCTGTAAATGTTACGAGTCTCAAAATGTTAAGTACCTCAGCAACAAATTATTTTTAGTTCATTGTCGTTCAGTTTCCTGAAAAACACAGGTGTAAGTTCAGAGGAATGAAGACACTAACCAGTGCTTTTCTCTTCCTGATTTTCCTCTTTTATTACAAGGCCTCAAAATCATAAAACATATGTGTGAAACAATCCCTTGTGAATGAGTGTCCTTTTTTATTTTTTATAAGTGTGTTTCACCACACTGTTAAATGAACATTACCCTTTTGTCCAATTGCCTTCTAATTGCATTACTACTGTGTCAAATAAAATGGTTAACAATTTACAAAAAAGGTTAACAATTTTAACAATCGTGTTGAAAGTGTGTTTAACCTCTAGACAAATGTAAACATTGGATGCAAATTAAGTTGTGGGCGACGACATCAACTGCACTGATGTGGCTGTGATTTACACTTTTTAAACTAATGAATGAAACACTCAAGTCCGTCAATGTTACGTGTGTCTAGCGTACGTCATTCTCCCTCCCTCTCTCTCTTTCTCTCTCTCTCTCTCTCTCTCTCTCATTCTCTTTCAGGTAGCACTCCTCCCTCTCTATCTGGGCACACCTGAGGGGAATCGGTGCTCTGGTGGAGTGGGTGGAGGTGTTATAAGGGCTGAGAGTGCAGGGACAGGGGGGAAGGATCACACACGGACGGCAGCAGCACACCTGTGAGGAGGCTTCTCTCCTCACTCTTTCTTTGTTCTCCTGTTCTAAGCAGGTTGAGGAAACCCCCATGCGCTTTAGCTGCTGGGGTGTTTGTCATCTTTATTTTAGTCCTTTTAGGGCTGGAGATCACTGGTAGCTGAGTTTTTCGTCTCTTTTTTTTTAGGTCTAATTATCATTTATGTAGTTTAGGGGGAGGTGCGGGAGAGACGGCTCACTGCGCGGCTGGTCCCGCATCTTCCCATTTTTTTTGTTCTTTTTGGCCGGGGTCTCCAGCCCCTTTTTGGTTTGTTCTTGGGTTTTCTTTCCACGAAGTATACAATAAAGCTTGCTTGGTTGTGGACATTGTGTGTGGCGTTTGAGTGTGTTACTTCCTCCAACCTATTTGAGCCGCAGTGTTTAAATTATCAGAGGACACCAAAACAGTCAACAAAACTCAATTCACTCGCTCCACATTTATTTTCACTTTAGGAGTTATTGTTGATGGTTTTCACTGTATACTAACCTGAAAAACACAGGTGAAAGTTCAGCGGAATGAAGACACGAACCAATACTCTTCTCTTCCCAATTTTCCTTGGGGGAAGAGGTGGATACCCTCGCTGTAAGGAACCTGGGCGCAACACCACCTGTGCTCATTAGTTCCGTTCTTCTCTTCTCTCTTAAACTAAGGCTTTCTCTCACATAGATTGTGGAAAGAATCATTTTTGTTCTTAGGCTAAATACTGAAGTGTTTTGTTTTTATAAATAGTGAAGAATAAAGATTTGAAATAGTATTTATCAATAAACAATATTGCAAAAATATAACACATTTTGCGTGTATCACATTAACACACCTTAATGTGTAAAAATTAAATTACCCATTAATGTTAAATATTTGTGTATATAGTAGAGGGTCTACCACAGTACAGACTTTCTATTTCTTTCTATTTAATCATTATTGCTGGTTTAGTTGTGTTTATTTTAAAAGTCTAAACATGTATACTATATACAGAATGAAAATCCAGTCACCTGACTAAAAAGTTGTATTCTATTATTTTTTCCTGAGAGATGGATGACTGAAGAAGCAAAAATTAAGCAGAATGTATCTGTTGTTTGTGACCATCAAGCAAGGTAAACAGTGCAAATCTTGAAATGGGAGTTGCTGTGCGTATCTGTTAAGATTGAGGGCACTTGTCTTACAGTAGTTGTTCATTTAGTTATCATCAGACCTCTGATAACAAACATACAACACTAACTAATTTGGTAGGTGGTATCTCTGGTTTAGGATGCAGGTTTTCACTGTGCATGTTTTTTGTGGATGTGGTCTCATGAGGTGTCCAATCTTTTAATTTTTTTTAGGTGCTGTAGTACCATGAAGGGTGGAGGAAGGGGTAAGGAGCCACCTGTTGCAGGGGAAGTCACTGGCAAGCGTCCCAAACGCAAATGCTTGCAGTGGCATCCACTTCTCTCCAAAAAGGCTTTGGATTTCTCTGAGGAGGAAGAAGAAGAGGATGAAGAGGAGCTGGAGAAGGTGAGTGTTTTGATGGCTTGGCTTTCTTTTAATTACCTCTGTCTACAAACTGAACAACAGATCACATGAATGGGACAGAAAACGTGGCAAAGTATTGCATCTAATGGTTTATTAATTTGTTATTAGCAGCCGATGCTGTGTGGACAGGAGCAGGGGTCACAGTTGCAGTGTGGAACAACAGAAGAAGTGGAGGAGGACTCAAATGAGCAGCGGGCACGGCGGCCAATGAATGCCTTCCTCCTCTTCTGCAAACGCCACCGTTCTCTAGTGCGGCAGGAACACCCTCGCCTGGACAACCGTGGGGCCACCAAGATCTTGGCGGACTGGTGGGCTGTGCTGGAGCCCAAAGAAAAGCAGAAATACACTGACATGGCCAAGGAGGTGTGACTGCTCTGTGACTTTTTAGCCATACAGATTTATTTCTAGCACAGTCATGTCAAAGTGATGTGGCAGATTGATACATTGTTTTCAATTCTTTAAAGAGCTAGCGCAGCTTTTTTTGTGAAAAACTTTTAAACATTGCTTTGAGTCAAAGAGTTATTTCCGCTTCATATCATATATCAGTGAAGAAAAGCCAAAGCAAGAGAGGAAGCTCTGCTTCACAGTAGTCCTGTTTTATTGAGAAAACTCTGACCACATCTTTCCACAAACAAAATCCAGTAATCAAATTAAAGTCAAATAACAGCGTGGTAACCACAAACACATAAAGGCTGGCCCCAAAATACAGGCCATGGGAAAATAACAATGGTGGATAATATTTTGGGGGCTGTTTGGTAATGTGCATTCCAACCAAGACCTAGTCCAAGTGGACTAGGGTCTTTTTGGAAACTTGGAAGTATTTTGCACCGTTTCAGAAATAATCTTTGTCAATACTAACCTGAAAATGCATATCTATTGCCATTCATCTACAGATGTGCATGTGACCTTGTGAATAGGTTGCAGATCGTATACTCTGGTCGTTGATTAGTTACAGAAAGTATTATGAATGAGGCAGGGAAACGTAACTGCTCTTCACAGAATCTTGTTGGATAATTTATCAGCAAAACATTGTAAGCACCCATTTAAGTCTCTCTTTTCTATTCTTGGATTCTTGAATACAGTAGTGTCCAAAAATCTGAGACCACTCGGCAAGATACTTCTATTTTGCATTTTCAGTGGGGTAGAGGTTAGGATCCAAGACAAGATAAAAAAAAAAAAAAAGATCCTTTATCCAGACCTTTCACAACGTATGTCAAAATCGAGCTGCAACCCACACATAGTTGCATAAAAAGCTTTTTCAGTGTGTGTTCAGTCCACAATGCAATGCATCGCATCGATAGATGTAAAACAATATAATCACACACACTGCACCTGTCAGTAATGCAAAATGAAAAATGTGCATGAACTCCCCATATAATAGACACCATAATTGTGTGTTGTGTGTTTACTTTTGACTGATAGATAATAACTAAGGATGTACAATTTCCCCAAATGTAATTCAGATTGTTCCTCATTTTGTCATCAGTTTTAATTTTATATAGAAATACTTTAATTTAGATGTTATGATTTGTAACAAGGGGCTTTAATAACTTGCTTGTAACCAAACTGATTCTGGATCTTCTTTCAGTACAAGGACGCCTTCATGAAGGCAAACCCGGGCTACAAGTGGTGTCCCACCACCAGCAAACCAGTTAAGAGCCCTTCCTGTCAGCCAGTCAGCAACCCCCGCAAAAAGGTTTGGTCCTTCTCTTCCAACTCAACCAAGGATTCCACCTCTGCCAAAAAAGTGCCCAAAACTGATAGCATGCCACAGTTAAACTTTGCTATGGCAGGTGTGTATGATAAATGATTGTCAGTATGGTAATAATGTCACTACTTGTAGGATTGTTTATTAAACTGCTGTCATTCTTTATCAGATCCTACAAAGATGGGAGGCCTTAGCATGCTGCTGTTAGCTGGGGAACATGCTCTCACAAACAGAGAGGTATGTTACTGTTGTACCCCATCAATGAAGGCAACCATGTAGTGCACCAGTACTCCAATAGATGGCCTCAAAGGCTTATCACTGATGTTTGTTTTATCCCTGTGGTTTTAAATTATGCTTTTGAATTTGAATAGTTTTTTTTTTAACTTTATTTAACAGACTAAGTAACAACAATTTTGTCTACCTCTCTAGATCCCCTCCAGCACTAAACCTAGTTTACCTGACACAGTCAGCGAAGGGAGGTCCTTTCCAGGGGATGAGCAAGAGGTGTGTTCTATGACCGTGATTCTTCTACCCCTATTCTCTGTATATTTTAACTGAGACACTTTTCTATTTAATGTAATGACAGCTTTAGTTACTAGTTACTATGCAGTTTATTAGAACAAAATATATCAACAATGCTCAAACACTTCTATAATGAAAGTCTTATTATTCTGAAATCTGCCATTCTGTGTAATGAGTCGTTTCAGTGTGTGTGCTTTGGTTTCCCCAACATTTATAGCTGAATGGTGATTGACTGCTCCCACTGTTTTTCACCAGTTCTGACTTGATTTTGCTCATCCTCTTTCAATCTACAGATGTTGTCTGGGACAATACCAAACAGAGTGGCTGACATTATTAAAACCGGGGTTAAGTCTGCCCTCTCCCCACTGGCAGAGGTATGACTGTATTTCAATTCTTGATTGATGTGCTTTATATAATTTCTGAGTTATTTATATTCCAAGACTGTATCCACAAACGTTGTGTTTGTCACTTTGATTCATGACAGTATTTTTAATATACATTGATAGCTTTTCAACAACTTGACTACGATGCTGACATAGAAACAAAGCTGCCCTATAAGCCTTTTATACAGTAGACGAAACAACAACAATACAATAGGGGGCCTGTACAACTAAGTGAGATTAATGGGTTATTCAGCTTTTTGAGTTTTGAGTTTTACTCTTGGTGTCATGGAGCTAGTCAAATTGCATTGTTCATCCAGAATTGGTTGTGAGTGCAGGAGGTTGTTTTTCAGCCATTTTTTCCCATTCAAGCCAATCTACCTCTTGGCTTGATTTATCTTCATAAATCTTAAATTTTCACACTTTTTCAAGCATTTTCAAAGCTCATCTAGTCAATCACACTTCCAGATAGAAACTCCATTCAAACTGCGAAACGTTCACAATGATTAGGACTTTCTCACCTGAATTCAACTTTTTTACAGCATCCACACTTTTTACACAGTCGCAGTTCAAACATTGGTAACTTTTCAGCCACTTTGAGATTTTTGTATTGGTGTGTATGGGATGGAAAGCTGACAGCCAGAGTGGAGGAGCCAACTGACATAGTGGGGAGGAGCTCAAAAAAAATTAAGAAAACCTTGTCTTGAACTTGCCCTCTCTTCCACAATTTTCACTCCAGCAGAAACATAATGACATCGGCTTGTAGGTACACTTGTGCTGGTGTTACAGTGGATCTCTGAAGGCAATCTGACAAAAACGTTTGGTTTGATGGGCGTTTAACTGACAGGAACACTGACGAACTGCCGCATTAACTCCCATTAAACTGAGAGGAAAAATATCTGGAGGCAGGCAAACACCTCAACTTTCCTAAACTGCTCCACAAGACACACACACAATAACTTCACAAAGTGCTCACAAGACTCTCATAGGTCTACCATATCATTATTTAAGTGATAGTTGTTACTGTTTTGGAGGGAGAAGCATGATAATGTGAAGTGAGCCTCAGCTGAAATCACTATTAAATCGACACTCACAGTCCGTTACCAGGAGCAACCTGATTACCATCACCGTGGCAACCTAGATCAACTGGGCCAACACAGAGAGGCAGATTTATCAATGAGTCAGTTTAATACACACACACACACAAACACAAACACACAAATGCAGTCAGGTATGTAAGGGATAATGTATAGAACGGCGGTCATTATCGGAAAATATTTTCCCGATAATGACCACCGTTTGATACATTATCCCGCTTATTACACGACTACTTGCCAACACGGAAAAAACTTCACACAGTGTGTCTTTTTACAATTTATTTGTTACCGTTCATATTGTTTTTCAGCAGAGAAATATAGTTCGCCAAACCGACGCCGTTTCGCTTCTCCCTCTTCGCTTCTTTTTCTTTTATTGACCGGTGACGACAACTCAGCCTTTTGCCAAGACTCAAAATCACAGTATTTTCCAAAAATAATAAAGTTAATGTGAAACTCATCCATACTAGTGGCCTAGGAGTATATTTTTTCCGATATGAAGTAGACTACAGATCAGCTGACGTTGCTTGGCGACTGAATATGCTGGGGTGATAAGTGACTGGACTACTTGCGGAGCAAAGATTTAATAGCGCGGAGTGCTACGAAATACGTGAATCAGAGACAAAAAGGCCACTTTCCTTGATGGCAAATATGCTTAGCAGCGGCCAATTATACGAAAATAATTGACCACCGAACGTTGGGAAGGCCCATTCAAGCTAATGGGGCATTCTACAGCATTAAGAAGAGCCATGTAATAAGCACATGTAAGCATGCACACATGTACACACACACATATACAGTCATGCTTAAGTGCGCACTCACATGCACACAAACACACACAGTATGTTTCCCAACATTTTAACTATATTATTATTATTATTATTATTATTATTATTTATCTCCATGGGAACCGGATGCAAGAGGACGCTGACATGAATATCGCTGCCTCTCAATCCATAACAAAACTACTTTTTCCGGGGTCTTCACATACTCAGCACAGGAGCTCCTGGACCTCTGCTATAACTTCACCCCAAACTCCATCGCTAAGATTAAATCTCTTGGTCTTCTTCATCGCCCCCGCTATATGCACAGGGCCTCCAGACGCAAGTTTATTCATATGGACATTATGCTTCATACTGACTGCGGTGCTGCTATTACCTTCTTGTTGACTGACATGCGCTCCATCGCACCGGCACAACGTCATCAAAACCAACCACAGGTGTGCGCACTGAGCTATCTGAGACCTTGGCTTGTGTGAATGGTGCTGTTTCCTCCACAACCCCTGCATCAGCATCTGTGAACAACACTGCAGCTTTCATGCTGCTGAATCCTCGTTCACTAAACAACAAAGCATTACTCATCCATGACTTCATCACAGACAGGAAAATTGACTTTCTTTGCCCAACTGAGACATGGCAGCATCAGCAGGACTTCTTAACTCTGAATCAAGCCACTCCCCCAGGCTATGTTTACATTCAGAAGCCCCGCTCTAAGGGTCGTGGTGGTGGGCTGGCAGTCATACATCGAGCCGACAACCTGGTTAAACAACTTCCAGTGCTGAATGTCACCTCATTTGAGTGAGCAGCCTTTTCTCTGGCTGGGCATACACAGCTACAGGTTGTTCTCATCTACCGCCCTCCAAAAGCCTCCTCCACCTTCCTGTCTGAGCTGTCTGAACTACTTACCTCCATCTGCTCCTACATCTACACTCCTGCTTGGTGATTTCAACATTCAGACTCCACCAGCTGCCCCTTTGCCTCTGAATTCCTATCACTCCTGGACTGCTTCAACATCACACAGCATGTTAAAGGTCCAACCCATGTCAAAGGCCACACACTGGATCTGGTGTGCTCCACTGGCACAGCTCCCTCCCATCTACAGTGCCTGGACCTAGCTGTTTCTGACCACTGTGCCGTCCTTTTCACTGTTCCTGTGCCCATGCAGCGCACACGTCGAAACATCACATACAGGAACATCAAGACAATGAACACTCTGGCCCTGACCAATATTCTGGAAACCCATCTGGCCTCTGATCCCCTCGACACCTCACTGAAAGGGCTGGTGGCCCACTATAATGCTGCTATCTCCTAGGGTCTTGACTCCCTTGCCCCTCTTAAAACCCGGACTGTCTCATTTACCCATTCTGCCCCCTGGTTCACAGTTGA
This sequence comes from Diplodus sargus, assembly GCA_903131615.1. Lineage (NCBI taxonomy): Eukaryota > Metazoa > Chordata > Actinopteri > Spariformes > Sparidae > Diplodus > Diplodus sargus. The sequence continues at coordinate 92,428 of CAEMYA010000516.1, read as the reverse complement.
ACTCCGTAGCCTTAAGACTACTTGGGAGGCTCTATGAAAGATCTGGCCTCATCACCCACCTTGAAGCCTACAAAGACCACGTTCGGTCTTATAAGGAAGCTCTCTCCAAGGCCAAAACAAACTACTACACCTACCCTCATTGGAGACCAGCAAAATAATCCCAGAATGTTATTCTCCACCATTAACCGGCTCCTTAGCCCTCTCGATGTCCCCCAGCTTTCTGCTGCCCCTGACCTCTGCTTCAGGTTCCTTGACCTTTTCCAGGAAAAGGTGGCTACCATTCACCAGCAACTCCTGGCATCTGCCACCACCCTACCATATGCACCTCAGACACGGACAACTGATCCTCCCACTGTTCGCCTGCCCCAGTGCTCTCTCTCCTCCTTCTCTCCTGTGGACTCTATTTCTGTTGCTAAGTTTGCAAAAGCCTCCACCTGCTCTCTGGACCCCATGCCAACAACTCTGGTGAAGTCTTCCCTGCTTGCCCTATGCCCCCTCATGGTGGACATTATCAACTCATCCCTAGAATCTGGCACGGCACTGTCCATCTTCAAAACAGCTTTGGTCACCCCGATCGTCAAGAAGCCAGGTCTGGACCCAGAGGACTTACCTGATCCCGACCGATCTCCAGCCTTCCTTTCCTGAGCAAAATCCTGGAAAGAGCAGTTGCCGCCCAACTCCAGCAGCACATGTCCAACCATGAGCTCTATGAACCCCTTCAGTCTGGCTTCAGGGCACACCATAGCACATAAACTGTCCTTATCAAGATCACCAACGACCTCCTCCGCTGCAGATTCTGGCCACATCAGTATTCTGATCCTCCTGGACCTCTCTGCAGTCTTTGACACAATCTCCCACACCATACTCCTTACACGCCTATCTGATTACCTTGGCCTCACCAGTAGAGCACTTTCCTGGTTCCAGTCCTATTTAATAAACAGGAAACAGTTTGTCACCATTGGAGACTCCAGTTCCATCCCAGCTCCAGTCAACCAGGGCGTGCCTCAAGGCTCTGTGCTAGGACCCCTCCTCTTCACCATCTACATGCCCCCCCTTGGTCAGATAATTCGCAAACAACTCAACTTCCATTCCTATGCTGATGACACTCAGTTATATCTCTGCACCAAACCATCCACCCAGCTACCCCCACAGTCACTTGTCACTGCCTGCATGATATAAAACTCTGGATGACATCAAAAGTTACACTCAAACTAAAACACCAATAAAACAGAGCTCATGCTTGTGGCCTCCAAGGTGCTGCTTCAGAAGGTTGGAGATCTGGGGGTTAGGGTTAGGGTTATCCCCCCTGGACGTGAATGGCTCCTCTATCTTCCCATCCAAGAGAGTCCACAGCCTGGGTGTCATCCTTGATTCCACACTATCTTTCAATCACACATAAAAATCCATCACAAAATCAGCTTTTTATCATCTCAAAAAATATCTCCAGACTCTGGTCCTCCCTCTCTGAAATTGTGGCTGAGACCCTTATCCATGCCTTCATCACCTCCCACCTGGACTACTGTAATGGAGTCCTGTCTGGGCTCCCTTCCGAAACCCTGGTCAGGCTCCAGTATGTGCAGAAGTCTGCTGCCAGGGCCTCACCAGCACCAAGCCCTGGCAACACATCACCCCCACTCTCATCTGCCTTCACTGTTCCCAGTTAAATCTTACTAAATTCTCCTCCTTACCTATAAATCTCTCCATTCCCTCGCCCCCCAATATCTGACCTCCTCCAACCCTGTACTCGGTCTCAGACGCTGTGCTCATCAGGCACATACCAGCTCTCCATCCCTCACACCAAACTACAAACTCCCGGTGATAGAGCCTTCTGTGTGACAGCCCCCACACTCTGGAACACTTTCCCAGCTGAAATCCGCAAACTGACTTCTCTGGAAACCTTCAAAAGAGACCTGAAAACCCATCGTTTTAATAAGGCCTATCAGCTCTAGATCCAGCCCATCAAATCAATCAACTTTTCTATTTCTTTATCGTGTATGTATTTTTGTTTATCCATTTATTCTTTTTTTGTTTGTTTGTTCCACTTTAAGTATCCTTGGGTACCCTGAAAGGCACTATATACATTAAATGCATTATTAGGGCCCGAGCAGGTCATCGACCTGTGAGGTCCCTATTGTAACTGGAGGAATTATTTGCCTATTATTATTATTTTTCTCACAACTAAACGCATTTTTGGAGGCCTGAACATACCCCAAAACTCACCAAATTTGGAATACACGTCACATCCGGTGAAAAATTCGATAATTTATTGTCCCTGGGCGTGGTCGTGGCCTGCGGGCTCTGTAGCGCCCCCTATTGTTCAGCCCCGCCTCCCACAAGTGCGCACAAAAAGCCCTCCTGGACCCATACATCACTACAACAGGAAGTCCGCCATTTTGATGTGTGGCGCCATTTTTGACCAATTCATGCCTACTTTGGAAATTATCTCCTCCTAGAGCTTAAGCACCACAGTCTTCACATTCACTCAGTATCATCTTCACGCCTTGAAGATCAAACGATATTATGAAGCGTTAGGATTGGTCATTACCTGGTGGACGTGGACGTGGAAACCATTTTTTTCCTTTGCCGTCAAGCATCAAGTCCTTATAACTACCACAAACAATGCCACATCTCCACCAAATTACTCACACATGTAGACAGTCACGCCCTCAATGCATCTTCACATCAATACAAAGTCGGCCATTTTGCATTTGGCCGCCATCTTGAAATATTGCCGTACATCATACTTTCACGTCCTCCTCCTACAGATTGGACACCACAGACTTCACAGTCAGTCAGTATACTCCTCAGACATTGCCAATGACACGTTATGAAAGTCTTTATCGTACATCATACCTGCTGGCCGTGCCGATGCCCGCCATTAAAATCCTTTGTCGTGAAGCATCAAGTCCTCATAACTTTTGCATTTCTTTGCATCAAGTCCTCATAACTTTTCCTATCTCGGCCAAATCTCTGAGGAATGTAGAGGGAGTCGCCCTGAATAGATTTGTCTTGTCATTGGGCGTGGTCGTGACCTGCTAGGTCTGGAGCACCCCCTATTGTTCAGCCCCGCCTCCTGCAAGCGCTTAGATGAACGAAATTCAGTACGCAGACTCCTCATGAGCAGATGCACAAAAAAGCCTCTGGGACCGATACCGTCACTCCAACAGGAAGTCAGCCGTTTTGATGTGTGGCGCCATTTTGGTCAAATTCATGCCTAATTTGAAAATTATCTCCTCCTAGAGCTTAAGCACCAAAGTCTTCAAAGTCACTCAGTATCATCTTCATGCCTTGAAGATCAAACGATACTTTAAAGCATTAGGATTCATCACACCTGGGGGGCGTGACGGTGGAAGCCATTTTCTTCCTTCGCTGCAATTCATCAAGTCCTTATAACTTCCACATACAATGCCCGATTTCCACCAAGTTATTCATACACGTAGACCGTGTCACCCTCAATACATCTACACATCAACACAATGTCGGCCATTTTGGATTTGTCGGCCATTTAGAAATATTGCCGCACATCATAACAAACTTCACAGTCAGTCAGTATACTCCTCAGACCATGCCAATGACACATTAGGAAAATCTTCATCCTACGTTATACCTGCTGGCCGTGGTGGTGTCCGCCATTAAAATCCTTCGCCATGAAGCATCAAGTCCTCATAACTTCACCATACAATGTCCTATCTGCGCCAAATATCTCAGGAATGTAGAGGAAATCGCCCTGCATATATCTGTGCATCAAAACTGTGTCATATTCATAGCGCCACCAACTGGACACAGGAAGTCAGACAGACTTCATCCGATTGACATGACGTTTCCTGCTTGTTTTCTCCCCATCATGACATGCAAGTAACAGGTGAGTGCGCAATCCGACGGCGCCTTAACCCGACATACCTGCTGGCCGTGGTGGTGTCGGCCATTTAAATCCTTCGCCGTGACCCATCAAGTCCTCATGACTTCAACATACATTTTCCTATCTCGTCGAAATTTATCAGGAATGTAGAGGGAGTCGCCCTGAATATATCTGTGCATCAAAACTGTGTCATATCCATAGCTCCACCCACTGGACACAGGAAGTCAGACAGACATCATCCCATTGACATGACGTTTACTGCGTGTTTTCTCCCCAGCATAACATGCAAGTAACAGATGAGCGTGCAATCCGACGGCTCCGTAGCCCGACATACCTGCTGGCTATGGTGGTGTCAGCCATTTAAATCCTTCGCCGTGAACCATCAAGTCCTCATAACTTCAACATACATTTTCCTATCTCGTCCACATTTATCAGGAATGTAGTGGAAGTCACCCTGAATATATCTGTGCAGCAATACTGTGTAATATCCTTAGCGCCACCCACTGGACACAGGAAGTAAGTTTCATCTCAGTCAGTCACACTTCCTACATGCACTTACAAGAATGAAATTTGGTATGCTTGTGTGTCATGACAAGACGAACAAAAAACCCATTTGGAGCAATCCTTTCAGTTTCACAGGAAGTTGGCTATTTGATTTTCCACGCAATTTTGCACACTTTTCCATGCCTCGTTCAAAAGTTATCTCGACCTCGAGCTTTGACACCAAAGTCTTCACATTCACTGTGTATCATCCACATGCCTTGAAGATCAAAAGTTGCACAAAGCTTTTGGATACGTCATACCTGCTGGCCGTGGTGGTGCCGCCCATTTAAATCCTTCGTCATGAAGCATCAAGTCCCTCTAACTTCAACATACAATGTCCTATCTCGGCCACATTTCTCAGGAATGTAGAGGGCGTCCCCCTGAATACATCTGTGCATCAATACTGTGTCATATCTAAACATCATCTGATTGACGTGAGGTTTACTGCTTGTTTTACTGCTTGTTTTCTCCCTAATCCGACGGCGCCGCAGCCTGACATGCGCGGCCTGCTAGGGCCCAATCATCACTGCTCGCAGCTTTAATTATTATTATTAGTAGTAGTATTAATATTATTATATTTAACTTTTTATCTCTTCTTTTATTCAAGCCAGGAACCCCATTCAAATATTCAAACATTCCCAAGCATCGATTTATTGAGATTTATTGAATTTATCAGTCCGATTCAGAATATTTGATTCATTCTCACTGTAACATCACTTCGTACAGCTGCTTTTCAACACAAATTTAAGTCAGCATTGTAGTTTGGCTCAAAGCTTATATTCTATTTTTAATGCTTCATTCTCACCAAACTATTACGAAGCTTCATTCTCTTCAGACAAGACTTCAAATAAATTAAAGCCACCAATTCAGTTTGGCCTTAGTTTTTCAACAAATACTTAATTATTTCACTGTTTTTATATATTCTGGACATTATTCAAATTTTTCACAGCCAGCAATCTACATTTGGCTTCAGCTGGTCAACAGGGAGCATTTACAACCGCACTTGCCTTCTCTAGTTTCCATTAGCTCTTTAATACTGGACAAAAAACACACAGGACAGATGACTCTGCAGAAGTCAAGGGTATTTATCAGCTCCGGCTCTGATGAAAACACCGAGGTAGAGATGATTTTTTTTTCGCACCATCAAGCGCATTGCTATGACGTGCTGAAGTTAAGGACAAGCAGTTATCAAACATTGTTTAGTTGGCAATGGAGCTGAGAGAAAAAAATGGTGTGTCTAATTTAAAATGTTACTGTTTAAGACTTGTTGAAATAACATTGCCTTTTTTTTTGCCAGTTTGCCTCTATTTAAAAATAAATCATATACATGCTTATTTTGGTGTAAACCTGGGACATGTTTGTCTGTGGTTGTACAACAGAGCTTTTAACAAAAGAAAGGACATTTTCCCACAATAAGTAACTACATAATGGCAATTATGTCTGTATTAATCACACAAAGTATCTTTTGTCCTGACAGCAACCATTCTTCGACACTTGTATTCCATCACCGTGGCTCAGAATAACTTGAGGAGAATTAAAAATAATCTTGTTTTGTGATGTCATGTTTTGCAAAGTAAGGGTTAGTTTATAGGCATGATAACTACCAAGTTACCCTCTAACTTCCCATTTTGGGAATGACTTTTGACAGGAAGGTATGTAGGGACCTGAAACCCAGCTCCGTCTCACTGCCCATACAGATAGAGGCTGCAAAAGGAGGGTGTTTTTTTTAAAGGCAGAGCACACCAGCCCTAGGTATAACTCATAAGCTGACGACCATCCAATCAGCAACTGCAACACAAAACAACCAGAGCAGCAAAGCGAGACAGAGGCTATGTTCACACTACCAGCCAAAATCTGTCTTTTGGCGTATCAAGATTGTATCCAGATTGATTTTAGGAAGTCTGGACAGCAAAAAAAACACATCAAATGTGATTTTTGCAGATCAGATCAAAAATGCAAATCAGATGTTTCTCTGTGACGCTCTGCCTGCTAATATGGGATTTCGAAGAATCTTTTTACTCACTCACAACATGACACAGAACAGGAGGTCAAATCCAAAGAGACAAAAGTGTATCAGAGCGGTTGAGCAGAATCTAGGCTGTTGTGATCAAAGTGGTATGGAAGACAACACAGGGAATCGTCTGTGGATTCAAATAAACTGTCTTTCAGGATGTCTTTCAGATCTGATTTGAGAAACAAATCCTACTGTCTGAACTAGAGAGACTTGGTGTCTAGGTGGAGGGGTTGTCACATAAAAATACTCCACTGACTGTCAATTAGCTCCCATGATTTTAAATGCAGCATTTCAGTCAGATGGACCTTATCAGGGCTTAGCTACTTTTCTTTTTCTCGTCTGTGCTTTGGCAGCAAACAGTGCATCACATCATAATTGTTTTTTGACAAAGTACTCACTTTATACTGAGGCCAGGTAACCTCTAGAGAACCAGACAAAACTGAACCACTCGCTTTGTGGCAATGGCCTGAGGTTTACCGTTTCCTACAACCAACAATAAGCAGGGTGAAATTTTTGAAGGAACTAAATATTGCTGGATAATAGTATCATCTGCAGAAAACGAAGCAGCTAGATTTTACAAAACAAATACAGATGACAAAGCATATTAATGTGTTTTCACAGTCATCTCTCTCGCCGGTACCTGAAGGAAAACCATGCAGACAGTCCGCTCTCTTCCAGCTTGCTGAGGTAAGGCATTTTACAGTTCGGTTATAAAGTAAAACATTACGGCTTTATAGAATAAAGGATGAGAATGTTTAACTAAGAAAGCATGCAAACAAACCATTAAACACATGTCAGGTAGCAATGTTAACACCATCTTGACGTGCAGTTCTCAACTTGAATAATTATGTGTATGTCAATGTGTGTATAAAAGTTAAATAAAACTCATAATGCAGGAGGGATGTGGAATATGTTCTCAACATTGTTTGGCGGTTTCATGGCTTAATTGTGATAGGACATTAAAGAAGGAAAGGAAATGGGGAGAGAGTGAGTGGGGATGACATGCAGCAAAAAGCCACAGGGTGGATTCGAAACATGGACACTGGCAAGGCAACAGTCCCTGTATATGGGGCACAGACTCTACCAAATGAGCTTCTTGGGCACTCAGAAGCTTTGTAGTGTATTTAAACATTTGATGTCTGAAAATCTAGCAAATAGAGTATATATATATATATATATTGTCCATAGTTAACTCGTGATTAATCGCAATTTTTTTTCACATTTTTTTCTGTTCTAAATATATCTTAATGTATTTTTTTCTTGTTCTTAATACTTTTGTGAAACTTCTCTTCTCCCAGAAGTTCACTTATGTACCTGTAATACAAGTGAAAAAGTACTTAAGTTAGGAACCTGATTCTATCTGTCTGTCTCTCTCTCTGTCTCTCTCTCTCTCTCTCACACACACTCTCTCTCTCTGTGTCACACACACACACACACAATCACCCTCTCTCTCTCTCAAGGACTGTCGCCAACCTCTTCAGCTTATCTGTTGTTGGCATGGTGACTTTGGTCTCATGTAGGAATGAGCTTGCGTTGGCTTGCAAATGATGTTTGAGACTCGATGTACTGAAATGACAACTAATTTCAGTCGTCAGTACGTGCAGATAACTTTTGTCCTATCGACCATCTGGCAGTGTTTTGAAAGTTGAATTTGCCGTTCATAAGTCCTTTCTCCATTTCCTTTTTCCTTCACTTTTCAGTCCACCGTGTTTTCCCCGAACCTGCTTCTTCTTCTGATTCCCTTTCTTATTCTTCTGCCACCGTCTGGAAGACTGCAGGTGCCACCGGTGGCCGTAAATCATACAATGCGCGTTTCTTTTATTTTTTTTTATACAGAGTGTTAATCGCGCGTTACAAAAAATAACAGCGTTAAGAGGATGTTGCGTTAATGCGCGATTAACACGTTAACTTTGATAAAAAAAATTAACGCGTTAACGCGAGATGATTAATTTGTGGAATAAATGCGATAATTTTTTTAACGCATGCGCAGAATGACCTGCCCCGTATATCCCGTTATCCATCCCACTCCATCCACTCGTCCTCGCTCTAACATTATGGCTGATAGTGACCCGAACGAGGTTGAGGAATCCGCAGAACCTGTTGTCCCTTCAGATGGAAAGTTCGAGTATAAGAAAAGATGGAACAATCAATAAACACGTCGTGATTTGCACACACACTGCAGGAAGATGGTTGCATTTCACCGAAGCCCCTCAAGCTCTAAGTATCATCTCAACGCCAAGCATGTCTATTTCGGAGCTTCAACCTCAGGTGTAACGCCTGGCTGGCGGCAGACAACCCTCACCGAACGCAGGGTATGCGTCTCCCTCTGTAGACCGATTGATATTGTCGAGGACACAAGCTGCAGAGAAGTTCTTAAAGTTGCACCTCACGACGTGTTCTGCAAGCCACCGTCAAGAGGCACAGTAATGACTAAAATCCACAAACTCTATGGGGGCGGTCGCACTGTCTCCGTCTCCATTCTGCACGTTTCCAGACTTTTTACTCTGACAACCAAGCTCCATCGTAATATTGTTAACATTAAACTTGCTTTCAAACGCCATTGCACAGTGGACCGAAGCGGAGCTAACTAGCCAATTTCCAGCTGACTTCACCATACTCGTAGGCATAAAGCATTTGAATACAAGCATATCATTCCTAAAAGGTCTGAATGATTTGATATTTGTATGGTCTCTGTCACCGAAAGCATGGGGACATTTTTACAGTATTCTAATAATAACTAGAGAGGACAAGTTCTGAAGAACTAGCATTTTTGAATGCTGCCTGTTGAAAAGCTGACGCAAAACTGAATTAGTAGCTAAACATATTTGAAGTTGCGTCTGAAGAGTATGAAGAGTCATAATAGTGGGATGAGGGCAGTTGTGGGTGCGCAACTTGTGCATGCATGTTTATGTTTATTAAATGAGTGGGTTAGAAGAGATCTCTTATTAACTTCCATTACAACTAAGGTTAAAAGCAAGTTGAATATTTTAAAGAGTTTTTTATGTGACTTGAAAATTAGATGATAGCTAAAATGTAGACAAAATGTAAATAAGATGTAGAATATTCCCAAGTTTGAAAGGAGTGTCTAGCTATAAGTATTATTGAGAAGTTGAGTTTTGAAAATGCTTGAAAAAATGAAAAAAATTGGGGATTTTTTGACATTTGCCATTCATTTCAATGAGGACATTTTTCGCATAAAATGTTGAATATTTTGGTAACTTTAGAGGATATCAAAAATGTGAATAATAGTGCACCATTCCTAATTGAGTTGAACATTTTGATGTTTGAATTAAATATCTGTTTAGAAAAGAGGGAAGGAAATAAGGTCTAAAAACACAGGAAAAATCCAAAGGTAGAAGAATATATGTCACTTCCAGCATTCACAACAAAATTAAGAATCAACTAGAAAATTGTATTTACACATTCTGAAAGAATAGCTAAATAAGAAGAAATGTGAAATTAATTGCCTTCAATATCAGCAAATGCATTGCACACATTGTTGAAAAACATGGAAGGTTAACTTCAACAGCTTAAGAAAGCAAGAGAGGATAAAGCTGGAGGTTGAAATGAGTTAACAAATGCTGAAATGTCAGAAAAGAGCTTGACGTTTTGACATTTAAATTAGTGGTCTGCATGACATAGAGGCCTGACCCGACAATAAGCCCAGCTGTAGTGTGACATTTGAAGAAATATCAGATGCTTTCAGTTATTTTAAACATTTCCATGGATGCACTCATGTCACTGTAACAAATATTGTGGCACATTTAATCAGCAAAACTAAAAGCTGTAGTTATATACTCTTGAAAGGAAGTGACTCAAGAGTTTTAAATAATCAATGGAGTTGATCAGCTGTTCCTCAGGTGCAAATGCACATGTTAATGTAGAGATACACATAGATACAAAATTCAAGGTAAATAACATTTACGTTTTGGGTCTGTTCTGTTTTTTAGTTTAGCTTAAACCTACAGCCCATTTCACAAAGGGGCTACCAATATAGTCATGATACAAAGTTGGTTGAACATTGTCTTCCCATGCAACCATGACATTTTCTTCCTTTGTCCAAGATTGTGTTAACTGCGGTTTAATAAACAATTCACTGTGACAGACATTCATGGATTAAAACCCTGTCTGTTAGTCAGAGGCATACGTCTTATTCCATGTCACATAACACAATCATTAATCATAATAATAAATCCATATAATCTATATAAATATCTGCTTAGAGCAGGGGTTCCCAAACTGCAGAGTGCCGTGGCCCACTTTAAAATCAGAAAATCTCTCGCGGCCCACCCAACAACTCTGATCAACACACAAGACTTAAGATGAATTATTTCTTCTTTTATTTCATGAAATAAGCGGAGAGTCAGCAGCTGGATTTTGCCCCCCAATTAAAATTCCCCCGTCAAGAATGAAATATAAGATAAGTTCTGGCTTACAAATAGGTCAGATAAATGAAGAATAACAGGTAATTTAAATCACATGATTTTGTTTTATTAGTTGTGATTAATTTTTTAATCAAAATATTTAACCATAAATATTTAATGGTAACTTAAAAATTAATTACAAAATAGAAAATGACCTCTCGCGGCCCACCTGCAGTACCTCCGCGGCCCACCAGGGGGCCGCGGCCCACACTTTGGGAATCACTGGCTTAGAGAATGTAAAGATTTGTAAAGGGTTTGTAAAGCAAGTTTTCTGTCATCAATCAAAGAAATAAAGCATTTAGTCGTACCAAGATTATTAGGAAAAAGATATGAAAAACAATAATGTAGAGGTATATTATTATAAATAACGGTTGTTGTCATTTAATATCTGTTTGTTTAACAGTGAGTTTTATCTGTTGTGTTTGTAAGATGTGCTTAGCATCTGAAGCTGGAAAAATGGACACAGTGGAATCTCAGCCTGAGGACAGCTCCTCTTCAGCTTCTTTCCAGCCGACTACTGTCAAGCTAGAGATCAAGGAGGAAAAAGCAGACAATGACGACTGTCCTCCCTCTTCACCCTCATCAGCTCTCTTACCTTTGCTCTCCTCCGTCACCTCTACCTCCACTAATGCCATTCCCTCACAACTCAGCAGCCAAAATGCACGTGTCAAAAACAAAAGCAAGAAAAAAGAGGTGGCCAGGCCAAATGGTCCTGATGAGATCCCTTGCTCAGCAAAGATCATCAAGAAGTGCAACCATGAAAAAACAAACATGGACAGTATCTTCAGTACGATTGAGGCAGTGGCCAAGGGGGCCTGGAAAGACACAGAAGAGAAGCCCAAAAAGAAGATCCAGAGCGGTCTTATTGTTGGAAACTCTGGTGTTCCCAAAAAGAAGAGTAAGTCCAAAGTCAGTCATACCTTTGTGAAAGAAAAAGGGGAGGAGATAGAGGATGACAGTGGGCAGTGTAGGCCGTGCAGGTCCTCTGAGATGGAGATGAAGGAAGAGGTGACTGATAGTCCCAAGACAAAAGCAGAAGAAGCAAATATAGGAAGCACAGACCTTGAGTGCAGTTTGTCAGAGCCACATCACTCTCCCAGCAGCCCCAGGCCCTCATGTGCTAAGCTCAAAGAGGTGGACAAGGCAAGGGAGAGGTCGGGTGAAGGGACCTGTGAGCCCAACACAGAGAACCGCGGCTCCAGGAAGTCAGAGCGAAGCTGTAAAGGCGCCTTGTATAAAACCCTTGTTTCTGAGGGAATGCTGACCTCACTGAGAGCCAATATTGACCGAGGTAAAACTTATTAATACATGCATGATCTAGTCTATTTATTTATGTAAATGCATATTTGTTTCAACACCACTGTTGCTAATGATATTTTCTCATTGGTCTGTACATGTGCAGGTAAAAGAGGTGCTTTCCGTGCTTCTGATCATGATGCAAACTGGAGTGATGACAGCTGGGCAGTTGCTCAAATGGGACCTAACAACCCCAAGAAGTTGAAAAAGGCCAAGTCCAAAGATGAATCTTCACAGGGGTGAGTCATTTCAGGTCCTCATTTCACTCTGTTTCACTCTACCTGTCTTTGAAGAATGTAGTACAATCATTTTTAGTCACATCACTTTGAATGGTTCCTTTGTTTGTTTCATGTTCTCTACCTTATTGTATGGAAGAGTTAGGGTTATGCTAAACCCTGGTAGTGTGTAAAATCATAAGTATCTGACTATATATACTGTTTGTGCATCTAAGCTGTCAACAGATCATATTTGCACTGTGGCTATTTCCTCTGATGCATGCTCAGGGTGGGAAGCTCAAATGTTGTACTGCTGTGTTCCAAGTTGCAAGTGGTGCAAACATAGGACATCTGTCCAAATGTTACCGTTTCACAGCTTCCTAATTGATAAGCAACTGTAGGCACAATGGACGGTGAAAATCTTGAGGGATATCGGGCCACAGTTCAAGGTAAAACAACATATTTGATAACCCATTCTCTTCTGTGAGCATTTATCAGCATTTAACTATATTCTTGCTAATATTACCATTTCGTAGTGTTGTATAATATGAAAAGACTTAATTAATTCTGAAATCTCAATGCACATTTTGGACCGAAGATGTATTTAAACTGGAAGTAAGACGCATTCAATGTAATCAAGCTTGTAATGAGGAGTAATGCTATGTTACTAAATAGGCATGTCTTGCCACAAAAAGAATCACTTCTAAAGGGCTTGCAAGATTTTTTCTTTGAGGTGAGAACATTACAAAGAGGGGGAGTGATGCTATGCGGGGTCAAGGTGAAGTCTGAACAAATAAGTCTTGAGTCTTTTCGTGAGTGTTTCCGCTGTCCTGACATTGGTCGGGAGTTCGTTCCACCACTGAGGTGCCAAAACAGAGAATAGTCGCGACTTCGCTGTGCGGGCTTTGTTTGCTCTCAGCGATGAAATGTATGCTCCAGTAAGCATAAGGTAATGAAATGTTACTAACTTAACAAGAACATTTCTGAGGTTGGCTGAAGAGCCAGTTCGAAATATATTATAATCCAGTGTGTTTTATTTCCAGGCTTTGATAAATGTGTCCAACATGTGCGTTGATATTTCAGCATTAGCTAATTTACTCCTCTCCCATCATATTGTCAAACACAATACTATATTAGCTAGGAAGTAGTTGAATGGCTATGTTCGCTCTAATAGTGGCTTAAAGGTCCCATATTATACTGTTTTTCATCAATTTCACACAGCTGTCAGAAGTCCAAAAACTCTGTATTCGATATGCATTGCCCCAAACCTATGCGTGGTCCTGAATTCCAGCTGTCTAAAAGTCACTCTACAGAGCTCTATTCAGAGCAGTCTGTTTCTGTGCCTGCACCTTTAAATGCTAATGAGCTCTGTCTGTCAACGCCCACTTGGAGAGCCCTGCCTGCTACGTCACTCTCAGGGAGGGGATTCCCCCTGCGTTAGCAGTAGCATGCGCTAATGTTTACGTGGATGTATCGCTATGGCTCGCGGAGATTTTTTCGTTCAACTGAACCAGTTTGACCTAGAATCGGACCCAGAAGGAGAGGCTCCTGAAGAAGTACAGACTCTGTGGCTGCAGCAGGACGTTTCAGAATGGTTAGTGAGTCTGAATATTGTTAGTTTGTTCGTATGTGTTGTTACAGTTAGTGCCAGGTAGCTAATGGCTAACAGCTAGCGAAAGCTGTGTTTGTCTCCAACACACTCTCCAAACTCTTGGACACTGTTCGCATCGTCTCTGTCTCCAGTCTGTACATGTTTCCAGCCTTTTTACTGTGACAGCCAAGCTCCCTCCTAATAATATTAACATCAACATCGCTTCAAACGCCATTGCATAGCGGACCGAAGCAGAGCTAACTAGTTAGCCAATTTCTAGCGGACTTCTCCAGACTCGTAGGCAACTGTAAATACTATCAAACCGCGGCGCCACTTATCGGTGGCTCGGGTGCAGTTGCTGGGTCCGGTATGGGTGGGACTGATCCTTTTACGAGGGTCAGTGTCGAGGCAAAGCTAGCTTTGTACTGTCCCTCGTCACTGAAGCAGTCCGATGTGAAGTGGTTAGCACACACACACAAGCTAACAAGAACCGCAGCCGGCACGTTGTCGTTAAAAAATGAAACGCAACCACTGTCTCTTCTGTTGTTTTGTATCTGGGACAGAATATAGCACTGATGTTGATTTTTACAACCAACAACAGAGCTACTTGCGTGTGCAGCTTTGAGCAACGACATTGCGATACGCTGCTGTCTCACTGCTGGACACACCGAACTTCACCTCGGGGATGAACGCCCCCCTCTCGGATATCTCCTATCACCGCGCAGAGGAGGTCGGCCTATGATAATGACTCCCCTCGTTACGTAACGAAAGGAGCAGAATCTGAACAGCCTGTAGGAGCGCTGTTTTACCAGTGGGTGGGCTGCAGAGACCATGCAGGAATCACTTGTTTTCATCATTCTGGGAGTTGGCAGGCTCAGGGGAACATATATGTAGAGACCAGAGAAAACGTGTTTTTCATGATATGGGACCTTTAAAGCTAATCAAATATGTTATTTAACCTTGAAGTGCAGCCTAATATCCTTCTGGATTTTCACTATCTGTTGTATTTTCAGTTGTTGCTCAATCAGGAAGTGATGAAATGATATATGAATGTCAACCTGGAACACACACACATAATATCCTATTGATAAGCGCTTTTGGGCTTCCCATCCTGAGCATGACAACGGTTGAAAATGGCTGCAATGGGAATATGGTTACTAACATGCTATATGCTATATGATATGATATATGGGAATATGCTATTGGTTACATGCTCAGCTATGTAAACTCTGAACTTCACTTATCAGACTAGGGAAACTGGAGGAGGAGTTTGAGAGGAAGTTTAACAGCTTGCCACAGTATAGCCCACTGACATTTGATAAGAAGGGCACTGCTGTCACAAAGAAGAAGAAGACAGACAACTCCACTGTCCAGGAGGACGTCTTTAAAGCTGGAAAAGGTAAGAACAAATTTAAAGACTTAACAATAAACACAATGGCCATTCTTTAAAATCCCTCATCTCACCCATGGCCCACTCTGTACCTACTTGTAAATCATGTTTTTCACACTTGTGAAGGACCAGTTCTCTCTTTGTTGAAACAAAGCATTTGGATTCCATGACATAGCATTTCCATGCTCTTTTTTCTTTGTTTTTTTTGCTATATCAGGGCCATCTCCATCTCAGAAAAAGACTTCATTCCACAAGATTGTTAGGAAGCACAAACACAAAAAGGAGAAACCAGGTGCAGTGGACAAAGGTGAACTAGGATGTTGATATCTGTGCGTTATAAGGCAGTAAATGTATATATAGTATTTAATATTGATAGATTGGTTTGATTGAAAACAATGCGCTCTTTACTGTCATTGATGCACTACATGTACATGTTTCAACTTGCACTGAAACCGTACATTTTCATCTGGTAAAAGCACAATGAAACTGAACAAATATATGAAGCCTAAAGAAGAATGAAGATCATATCATTAAAATCTATAATGAATATTTTCTCCACCACAGTGGTACAGAATGATTCCAGCCTGCTGGATTCAGCTTCAAAAGCCAAATCATGTGCCCCCGTTGCCATAATATTTCCAGATGTCCAGTGCACCACTAATATGGAGATGCTAGTTGGTAGCCAGAAGAGGAAGGCTAGGAAGACCAAGATCACACACTTGGTGCGCACAGCCGATGGCAGTGTGTCTCCTGTTGAGGGTGAGTGATTAATGATTTGATTGATCAGTAAGCAAGTACTGAATTCAAAAAAATCTGCCTGTGTCTGTCTCATTACTAACCCTAATGATCACGGTACGAAGGCACTATCAAGCACCAGTTCACATTAAATCAATTGATGTGTGTTCCTCTTCCAGTTGAACATGGGCATTATGCTCATATACAGTCAAACAGAGTTGTTGTCATTATTTTTATTGATTATTATGTTATGACCGAGTGAATGGAGGTGGACCCAAAAGCGAGAGACTGCCTGGGAGTTGGCCACAAAAGTTTATTAACAAAAGTTCTGAAAGGTTCCAAATTCAACAAAAGTTGTCCGCAGCTGTAGGCGGCTGGAGGCAGGAGGCTGGTCCACAGGAAACAAAAAGGGCAGCCAGGCACCGAGCTGGCGAAAGAAACACAAGGGGATAATTTGGACAAAAAAGGCCGCGCACACTGAGGATAACACACTAGGAATCTCATTAAAGGTGCAAGTGACTGGCTCATTATCTGGCACAGGAGTTGAGTCAGAGCCAGCTTCTATAGTGAGGTTGATTAGGATAGGAGATGGAAACCAGGTGTGACTCGCTGCACTTGCGTAAGTAGGTCAACTCCGCCTCCGCCGCCCTCCAGCACTGCAGGTTAAACAGGGGAGACAAGGAGAAAGAACAAAGTGCACAACAAAAACATAACCAAAGAATAAATCAAACGCAACCCAGGCCATAACAGTACCTCCCCCCTAACGGACGCCACCTGGCGTCCTACCAGGCTTATCAGGGAATCGCTCATAAAAATCAGATAACAACTGAGGGTCTAATAGCAAAGACTTGGAAACCCAAGAGCGCTCCTCGGGACCGTAACCCTCCCAGTCAAAGAAGTACTGATAACCACGGCCCCGCCTGCAGACATCCAAAATGCATTCCACGGTGTAAGCTGGGTGGCCATCGATGAGACGGGGGGGTGGAGGGGGGTCGGCCGGAGGGTGTAGGGGACTGTCAACCACAGGTTTTAGAAGTGACACATGAAAAACTGGGTGTACCTTGAGTGCTGCAGGGAGCTTTAGTCGGACGGCACTGGGATTGATGATGCAGTCGATGATGTATGGGCCGATGTATCTGGGAGTCATCTTTCGGGAGTCTGTCTGGAGAGGAAGGTCCCGTGATGACAACCAGACCTGCTGACCCACCTTATATTCAGGGGCCAGTGTACGATGATGGTCCGCTATCCGTCGGTTCCTGGCGGCTGTTCTCTCCAGGGCAGCTCGGCTTCCCGCTAGACTCGGGGGGCTCGTTGGAACTGGGCTTGCACAGATGGAATGGCAACCTCTGTCTGGGGAATGCCATGCAGACGGAAAACATGCTGCACTAGCAGGTTGGCAGTTTCCAAGGGTATTGGGAGTTCGGGGAGGGGGATGAAATGCACCGCCTTGGAAAAACGGTCTACAATAGTGAGGATGGTGTTGCTACCTTCAGAAGGAGGGAGTCCAGTGACAAAGTCGACAGCGATGTGTGACCAGGGTCGGGGAGGAATGGGGAAAGGCTGCAGGAGACCAGCAGGGGGGCGTTGAGAGGATTTAATACGGGCACAGACAGAGCAGGCCGCGATGAATTCCCTGGTGTCAGCTGCCATCGAAGGCCACCAGAAACTCCGTCAGATGAGGGAGAGGGTCTGGTGAACGCCTGAGTGACAGGCCAACTTGGATGAGTGTCCCCACTGTAGTACCAGAGCCCTAGCAGCTGGTGGGACGAACAGTCGCTCAGGAGGGCATCCATCTGGGGCTGGATAAACCTGGAGGGCTTCCTGAACCACTTGCTCCACCTCCCACCTTACTGCTCCCACCACGCAGGATGGCGAGAGGATGGTCTCCATCTCAGGCTTTTCTTCTGCAGGGGCAAACTGGCGTGAGAGGGTGTCAGGCTTAAGGTTTTTAGGGCCTGGTCGATAGGTGAGAGTGAAGTTGAATCTCCCCAGGAAGAGTGCCCAACGAGCCTGACGGGAGTTCAGCCTGCGAGCTGAGCGGAGGTAAGACAGGTTTTTGTGATCGGACCATACGAGGAACAGGTGAACTGCTCCCTCCAACCAGTGCCGCCATTCCTGCAGTGCCAGGACCACCGCCAGCAACTCTCGGTTCCCCACGTCGTAGTTCCTTTCAGTGGGGCTGAGATGTCGAGAGAAGAATGCACATGGATGTAGCTTTTGGTCCGCAGGCAGGCGCTGGGAGAGGACGTCCCCTACCCCTGAATCAGAGGCATCCACCTCAACCACAAACTGAAGGTCAGGATCTGGGTGAATCAACAAGGTGCATTAGTGAACATAATTTTCAGTTCATCGAAAGAATTCTGAGCAGCAGGTGACCATTCAAAGGTTTTCCTTACAGAAGTTAACTGGGTGAGAGGAGCAGCAATGTGGCTATAGTTCCTAATGAACCTCCTGTAGTAATTGGAAAAGCCCAAGAATCTCTGCAGTTGTTTTCGTGTAGCAGGAGTAGGCCAATCCTCTACTGCTTTCACCTTGGTTGGGTCTGGGCCTTCTCCACCACGTACCCTAGAAAACGGACTGTTGGGACATGAAATTCACATTTTTCAGCTTTTACGAACAGTTTGTTTTCCATCAATCTTCTCAACACTTCTCTCACATGACTTACATGTTCTTCATACGTGCGTGAAAAAATTAAAATGTCATCCAGGTACACAAATACCACTCTGTTCAGTAGGTCTCTTAATACATCATTAACAAGTGCCTGAAAGACGGCAGGTGCATTTGTCAAACCAAAGGGCATCACCAAATACTCAAAACGTCCCAAGTGTGTGTTGAACGCCGTTTTCCACTCATCCCCCTCTCTGATTCGGACAAGGTGATAGGCATTCCTTAGGTCTAGTTTAGAAAAGATTTTTGCTCCGTGAAGTGGTCCAAAGGCTGAGTCGATGAGAGGGAGCGGGTATTTGTTCTTAACAGTTATTTCATTCA
This sequence comes from Diplodus sargus, assembly GCA_903131615.1. NCBI lineage: Eukaryota > Metazoa > Chordata > Actinopteri > Spariformes > Sparidae > Diplodus > Diplodus sargus. Next base: position 73,373 of record CAEMYA010000516.1, on the reverse strand, counting down.
AACTTGTATAGTCTATGCAAGGGCGTAGGGTGTTGTCCTTTTTCTCAATGAAGAAAAATCCAGCACCTACTGGATAAAAAGATGGGCGGATGAGGCCTGCAGCTAGATAATCATTGATGTATTTTTCCATGGCTTCTTTCTCTGGCTTGCAGAGGTTGTAGAGCCTTTTAGTTGGGAGAGGGGAGCCTGGGAGCAAGTCTATGGCACAGTCATAAGGTCGGTGTGGTGGAAGTGAAAGGGCACGGTCTTTGTTGAATACTTCTTGTAAGTCATGATACTCACTGGTAACATTAGTTAGGTCTATTTCTTCAGGTGGTTCTGGAGCACCGGGGCTTTTCTCTAGAATGGCTGAGTGCAAGCAGTGTGCGTAGCAAAAGTTACTGCAACTACGAATGGTGGAAGTAGTCCAGTCTATGTGTGGGTTGTGTGTTTTCAGCCAAGGTAAACCAAGAACTATGGGAGTCAACAAGGATTGAATAAGGTACAGTTCAATGAATTCCCGGTGGTTGCCTGACAGAGTCAGCTTCAAGGGTTCAGTTTTGTGAGTGATGACTTCCAACTGTCTGCCGTCTATAGCCAGCACCTCTTTAAGGGCTTCTAGTTTAATCACTTGGAGGCCAACGAGGTTAGAGTCAATGAAATTATCATCTGCCCCACTGTCCACTAAAACCTGGACCGGAATTGTCTGTTGTGACCAGTGCAACATACCTTTGACTAGGACCCGGGCAGGGGAGGAGGATGTTCGGCTCACCAGTGCCCCCCTTTTCACTGACGAGCCTGGTCTTTTGGCACCTCCAGGCATTGGAGGAAATGTCCCTCCTGGGCACAATAGATGCAGAGCCGATTGCGTTGGCACCGCTGTCTCTCCGCTGGAGCAAGTCGAGCTCGTCCCAGCTGCATCGGCTCCTCTTGTAGCACTGGAGCAGGTCTACCGGGGGGAACCTCGGATAAGGTGGGGGGAGAAGGGGGCGGCAGAAAGGCCGCTGTAGTGGTGTTGGAAGGTGAGGAGGGAAATGGACAGAACCTCTGCCTGTCTGTTCTCTCCCTATGTCTTTCTCTCATTCTGTTATCCAATCGAATCGCTTAATCCATCAGCTCACTCAACGAGGAGGTTTCATCTCTTACTGCTAACTCGTCTTTAATCTCTCCTGACAAAACTTTTAGAAAAACGGCTTGGAGCGCAGACTCGTCCCAACCGCTCTCAACTGCTAAGATCTGAAAAGTTACTGCGTACTGGGCGACTGGCTGACTTCCTTGTCTCAAGTTCAGTAACTGACCTACAGCCTCTCGCCCTTTAACGGGATGATCAAAAACCTTCATATCCTCAGAAAAACGACTGTAATCTGAACTCCAATTAGGGCGCTGACTAGAGACTGCCAAAGCCCAGGCAGCAGCTTGTCCAGAAAGCAGACTCATTACAAAAGCTACCTTAGATTGGTGAGTAGAGTATGTAACAGTTTGCTGATTGAAAACTAACGAGCACTGGTGTAGAAACTGTGCACATGTCCCTAAATCGCCTGAGTACCTGGCAGGGATGGGGATGTATGGTTCTCGTGGTTGTGGCGTTGAAACAGCAGGGGAATATTCCGCTGGCGGTGCTGCCGGCGCTGCCGGCGGAGGCTCTGCAGAGTGGGTTGAGGGAGTGAGCATGTCCGCGAGGGAATCCATCCGTCCGCTGAGCTGCTTTACGCTAGTGGTGAGCTCCCGAAGATGTTCCAACACCTGCCTTAAAGTAGTCTCATGCTGACAAACCAGGGTGCCTTGGTTTGAGAGCGCTTGTCTCATGCGTTTGGTCTCTGCTGGGTCCATTTCTTTGGCCAGATAATCCTGTTATGGCCGAGTGAATTGAGGTGGACCCAAAAGCGAGAGACTGCCTGGGAGTTGGCCACAAAAGTTTATTAACAAAAGTTTTGAAAGGTTCCAAATTCAACAAAAGGTGTCCACAGCTGCAGGCGGCTGGAGGCAGGAGGCTGGTCCACAGTAAACAAAAAGGGCAGCCAGGCACCGAGCTGGCGAAAGAAACACAAGGGGATCGTTAGGACAAAAAAGGCTGCGCACACTGAGGAAAACACACTAGGAATCTCACTAAAGGTGCAAGCGACTGGCTCTACCGATGAGACAGAATTATCTGGCACAGGAGTTGAATCAGAGCCGGCCTCTATAGTGAGGTTGATTTGGTGGAGATGGAAACCAGGTGTGACTCGCTGCACTTGCGTAAGTAGGTCAACTCCGCCTCCGACGCCCTCCAACACTGCAGGTTAAACAGGGGAGACAAGGAGAAAGAACAAAGTGCACAACAAAAACATAACCAAAGAATAAATCAAACGCAACCTAGGCCATAACATATTAATCACTATCGAATGCGAACTCCATGTAGTCAGATAGGAATGTCAGTAGCTGTGCTTGTATTCATGGTGCCTCCAGCTGATCAATGAGAAATGACGCTAGCTACAGAGGGAGGAGGACTGATTCATTCCTCTGTACAGCAACAAGCATTTCAAAATCCCTCTTACTGTATATAAACTGATCACAATGTCATCCACCGTGCTCAAAAACAGCAAAATCTCACCTGTCTCAAGCCAAGTAGAACTTAGTAAAATAATGTAAGTGAGATATAATATTATAAGTTATAACGTGAAACTTGTCACAAAGTTATCAAGTTATAACGTCTTTTTTAGCTTGATGCTAACACATAATGGGAATTCACAATAACACACTAACAGAGGTTAGCATCGCAGCCATGATAAAGATATTTTTCCAGACGATACTGTTGAGACCTGCCAGATGGCTCTTACAATAGCCAACTTGCCTGGTAAAAAGGAAAGTGCACCAACTCTAGTGTCCAGTAGGCGGCGACTGGTTGCCACAGACCCCCCAGGTTTGAAAACTCCCTTCTTCCATTGTCTGAGAGAGCACCTCATCATCGGAGCCATGCAACCACCAGATGCACCAAGAACCATAAAAACATTATCTTGCCTCATCTCGCATCGTCCAGTTGCTGGAATTGGAAAGTTATAAGTATGTTGCAGACTGGTACATCTGAATAGTACATAACATAAGTTACTATGATGAAGTACTCTTTCTGGCATGTCAGATGCTGATGTCTTGTCTCTTCAAATACAAATGGAATGTTCTGCTATAATCATTTCTAATCGTGCATGTTTGTTTTGTTTTGTTTTATTGTTTTTTTAGAGGACAAAATTAGGGACCTAAACCAGGAACAGGATAAGAAGCCATTATCCCAACAGAATTTATGCAATGATAAAGGGTGCTACAGTAATCCCAGAGCAGAGGAGGCAGAGAAGAGTGCCGTACCACAAGAGCTACCTGCTTTCTTCAGCTTGGCAGCCCTCGCTGAGGTAGCAGCCATGGAAAACGTTCACAGGTAGAGACACAGCCATTTGTAGCATATTCTATATTCAATACTTCTATGTGTATTTGCCATCAAATCTCCTTGATCTGTCTGTTTACAATAATGTTTAGTGACCTACAAACAACCAATATAAGATGTTATAGGCTGTAAAAAGATAAAGATAATTAACTTATAGTTTGCTTGTTGACAATCCACACAATAAGATTGTGCTTATCACCAAGTGTTATTGAGTGTCTTAGACCTTTGCTAATACTAGCATTTTAATATATAGTACCGTAGGTTAGTATAGTTTTGAATTGTCCTGTCAGGGTACTTTTTCCAGGCACACACACATTTTCTTGCTTATATCTCTGCCACTGACCCAAAAGTCAAATTCTTTCCTTTCTTTAAACAGGTACCTTGAAAACTTAAATACATATGCCAAGTTCGCCCTACAAGATTTAAGCCCTGGTTTTGCTGTCTCTGGTGATTTTTGGAGCTAATTGACAAAAAGCCCCAGATCCCAGACCAGCTGCTGTGTCAAAAGTGTTTCTTACCTCCCAACATTTAGCAGCTGTTTGATTTCACCAGTTACTGATCAAATGTTTACATACACTTGTAAAGAACATGTACGACTCTCATTTTTCTGTGATGGAATGAGTGGAACACATACTACTTTGTCACAAACATTCATGAAGTTTGGTTTTCTAGGCTCACTTTAATAGGGCTTGTTTGATACAGCCATTAGCCACAGACACTACAATGGGAAAGTTTAAGGAGCTCAGCATTGGTCTGAAAGAGCACATTATTGATTTGAACAAGTCAAGAAAGTCTCTTGGAGCCATTTCAAATAAGTTACAGGTCCTGAGATCACTTGTGCAAAACAATTGTAAGTAAAGAGTGCATAGCACAGTTGTGTGACTGCTACTGAGAGAAAATGGGTCAGGATGGTCAAGAGTCAAACAAAAACTACCAAAGAGCAAGTCTGCAGTGACTTAGAAGCTGCTAGAAGACAGGTGTCAGTGTCCACAGTCAAGTGGGCTTTTCATCAACATGAGCTGAGAGACTGCAGTGCAAGAACGAAGCCCTTGCTCCAGGTGAGGCACCTTAAAACTCGACTGATGTTTGCTGCTAATCACGTGGACAAAGAAAGAACCGTCTGGAGGAAAATTCTGTGGTCAGATGAAACATGGATTTAGTTGTTTGATCACAACGAGCAGCAATATGTTTGGAGGAGAGAAGGTGAGGCCTTTAACCTCAAGAACACCACAACTACTGTCCAGCACGGTGCTGGTAGTATTACGATGTGGGGCTGTTTTTTTGCCAGTGGATCTGGTGCTCTACAGAAAGTAAGTGGAATAATGAAGGAGGATAATCTCCAAATTCTTCAGGAAAACCTAAAGTCATCAGCAGAAGATTGCGTCTTGGGCGCATGTGGGTGTTACAACAGGAAAATGATTCCAAACACACATCAAAAGTGGCAAAGGAATGGCGAAGTCAGGCTAGAGTTGAGATTTTGGAATGACCTTCCCAAAGTGCTGACTTGAACATGTGGGCTATACTGAAGAAACAAGTCGTTGCCAGAAGTCAATCAAATTTGGTTTTACTTCACCAATTGGATGGCATCAAAAGCACCTAACTGAGATGAAAATAGCCAAGAGACATTTAACCAAATATTAGAATTACTGTATTTATATTATAGAGCCTGTGGATTTCGTCACATTTTCAGAAGACCTATACTAAATTCATCATGGAACCAAAGTTAATGAATGCTTTAGTGACAAAGTAGTATGTGTTCCACTTATTCATCACAGAAAAATGAGAGCTGTTGAAATCATTGGAACTCAAGCATATGTAACTTTTGACCATGACTATATGAAAGTAGACAACTTTTTATTGATGTTAAACATGTCAAATTTTACAAATCAAGCAAACAGTAACCAATATAGGTAACTGCTTTATCGCACATTGAGAAAGTCTCCAGACTTCCCTTTAAAAAAAAAAAAAGGGGGATTTTATGCAGGGCTCTGTCGAGGAGAACACCTGAAAATGCAACAATACCTGCAATGAAATGTGTTCTTTCACCCATCTCCATGACAATCACATTGATTTGACCACCTCCCATTTTAGTTACGGACCATTTTGCTTTAGCAAGTTGTTTTTGGCATCTTATTTCATGTTGTACCATTTCCTCTTTATTTCTGTCACAGTACTTCTCTGTCAAATTGACACTGGTTAAGTTATGAACAAACTCTGACGTCTTCTGTAATGTCCTTTTTCAGAGGCCAGAGAGGTTTGGCTGAGAGTCAGAAGAAAGAGCATGCCCCGACTCCAGTCCTCATCTCCTGTGCTGATCAGTGAAACTCTGTTGCTGTTATGAAAAGCCACAACATGGAAGTTAGCAGTGGAGCTTTACTTCCCTCACATTCAAGGGACACTTGGATCAGGAAGTTTTGAACAGACTCCACCTTCCCCTTGTGATAAATTTGCTTGAGCTCGGGTTCATGAACGAGGAAAGAGACACTCTTCTTCTCCTTGCTCCTCACTCAGTGTTTTCCCTGAAGCCTTTGAGGGAGAATACATTTTTTCACCTCCTCTCACCCTCATTAGATGCTCTGTTAGGGCCTGTGGAAGAACGAAGCTCTCCCCCAATGCATGGCTTCCTTTATAGAGATGGTTGTCATCTGTTAATCGTTCACATCAAATAGAGGCCATTTTGAAGGTCTTATGATTTAAAAAATAGCATTTTAGGTCAGGACAAAAACCCAACACTGCATTAGTTTTATAGACGAGCACAGCTTTCTGTTACCTTTTTACCTCACACATGAGCCTACTGAAGAGTTCCCTCCACCTCTGGTAGAATACCTCTGTTTTTGAATAGTTCTTATCCCTTCCATTCCTTCCAGCTTCAACCCAAAATGACTTTAACCAGGGTAAATTATCATGATGGACAGATTTCCATTACCAACTACTTGCTTAGTGTTTCCCTGTGGTACATTAATTTGGTGTACTCAAACCACAAAGAAATCATGGCCATGTATTTGATATATGTTAAGATGATGCTACTGTAAAACAGTATGTGGTAGCTACAAATAATCATGTTAGAATGAATGTGTAACAGTAGACCTGTGCATACCCTTGAACTAGAGTTGACTTTAGCTGAGGGTGTTTGTTTTTTCCTTCTTATCCTGAAGTAGTAGGTTCACAGTGTCGCTCTCAGGCGAAAGCAAATATAGCCTTAACCCTTCACACCTAGACCTGCTTTGCTACCACAAAGCCCTCAACCAGCTTCTTGCTCAATGCCATCACAGTTCTGAAGCCAGTGTAAACATGTATGGATAGTGAAATGCAGTTTTTGTCAATACTTGATCTTTTTACATTTTGCATAGGAATTAGAAAGGTCAATTCCTTGTGTGCAACTTATTTTATGGAATAGGTGTTTAATTTGTTCATTACGTAAATACTGCACTAATTTGTAACTGAAGTTTGAATTGCTCCTGGAAGAGTAATAAAATGCTTTGTCTCCAGCAGTCACAGTGTTTTTACACCATAGCATCTCAATAGAGTGGTGTAGGGATGAAATAGTTTTGTAGGCCAGCACAGAAGTTAGGGTCACCCTGGTTCCCTCAACAAAAAGCCTAAGGGATTTGTGAATTAGGTTTTGGAATATCGCAGAGAAATTTAACTCGGCACGTTTTTGCTCAGCAAGATAATCTTCACTGATGAACACCACTTTTGTAAAGTGTTAACAACTTAATTTGTAGAGGTAAAATCTAATGTTAGGCTTTAAACAGACTACATTGTAGTGGCATGACTTAAATTTACCACCACTAAGCGTCTTACTACACTATTACTATACAGGTTTTCTGTAGATTGATCAATCTTGTTTGTCTTAGTACAAAGTTGTAAAGTTTGAGCTAGACTAATGTTCAACTGAAGTCCACCTGTAAAGACGGACTTAGTAAGTAGATATTAGTAGGTAAATTTATTGATGTATTTTATGTCATAGAAAAAAATGTGTAAATATCTTGAGCCTGTGGCATTTAACTAAAAAACCAATACAAAAAAACTTTGAGACAAGGGAACCGGATGTGCAAAAATGCTAGCCAATATCCAGGTTTTAGGCCTCATTACTACGCCACTCTATGATATCCTCTGGACAGCCACAAGCTCCTACATAAAAGATCAAGAGTTCTTTGATTGAAATTGATTATTTGTTTAATCTCTCATAAAATTAACAGTCAAAAAAAAGAAAAGAAATACTATGTAGATTTTCTCTGATTATGTGCAGAAACAAAACATTGATTTTAATGTGTCAAATCAGAGCACACTCTTCCACTCAGATCTAATGGAGGCAAGGCATTTGACAATATTTCCCTATTCTTCTCCCCATCAGCCTTTTGAGATTTTGCTGCCAAGTAATGGTCTACTCAGAGGTTACATATAACCAATGGTTTTTTGTGTTCTTAATTTTTGTTTGCTTTGTTTTTGTAATGTTTTGTCAGAATCATTCCTTTTCCTGTCTCTGTCTTGGCCATACTTGTGTTTACAGTTTATCAGCTGTAGTTAGAAGGAAAAATAAGGATGGATGTGGTAAAGTTGCAGCTTTGTTGTCTTTCCAAGGGTTTGTGGAACTTGGAAGAGCTGCCACAGGCTAACGGAGGAAAACATAGCTACACAGACTCCCTTGCAATGCCCCTCATCTACTACTCAGCAGCTTTTGGTTCCTCTGTGTAGACCAATATTAATTTATAACATTTTAGATTCAGTCACATCTGTAACTTTATTAGCTCTCTTATTTTTTATTTTATCATTCTTCTGTTAAATTGTATGCATTTATGATGTTCTTTTAACTAGGTCCCCTTTATGAACCTCAGTGGCTTTCCTGAAGTCAAGCTTACTGGATCAAGAATGTTGTCTGATAAGATCAAGCTCATATGAGATTCATCTGTGCTTACCTGCTAAGCAACCAGGCACTGAGATAAAAATCCACCATCTCTAGACAATGAGCTTGCCTTTTCACTGCATCAACTGCATCAATTTTTCATTTGTTCAGCTGTGTTTAGAATGCTTTGGACATAATGACAGGACAGACAAAAACAAATGAATGGATTTTAGAGAACCCATGTGTCTTGAAATAGTATTATTATTATTATTATTATTATTATTATTATTATTATTATTATTATATTATTTTTATTATTATTAATAATAATAAGGCATTGTTACATGGTAATGATATTTGACTTATGTAGGCCCCTGTGTGCAAATAGTGCAGTTCATGCATCAAATCTGTAATTCCTCTCTAAATTTGTCCAATCTGACAAACTAACTGCATATCTTTCCCAATTAAACTCAAGGGAACCACAGTATGCTTTATGATAATCCAAATAATAAATGGTATATATTTTTTTTTTCAGATATTAGAGAAGTTACATCAAGGATGAGACTTTCCAGGCATTAAACTGTATAGTTCTTCCACTGATTGAAATCAGTGTAGTTCTTTGCAAAGACAAAGAAATTGTCTTCCCCAAAATAGAGATATATTTGCCAATAGAAAGTAGGTTTATTGACATTTGCCAAAGAGAAGGGAAGGGTGTATTTAAACAGAAATCCTGTTTTCTAAAAAAAAAAAAAA